>MNCI01002465.1:747487-853503 GCA_015680685.1 Gnetum montanum
ATAGATTAAGGCTAGGAAGTTACAACTAGATAACATCATAGTTAAAGGCTAGGATTTTATTATTTTATCATTTGGAAATGTCCATAAATCCTTTTCCTTTTTCTTAAATCATTATATATATGTATTTGAAAAATTAGTCTCCTTTTGTCGTCAAACCAAAACTGTACTTGTTTGCTTTAGTTGTGATTGGCTGCCTTCTTCATCGTTGAATGTAACTGCTTCAACAGTAGTGTCTGTGTCCTGTGACTCTCCTCCTTACTCTTCTTCTTCTTCCTCCACATCCTAAGCGAGCCATGCTTGCCTACGCTTGACGAGTACCTTGCCCCTGCAGGCATTGTCGAGCTTGATGGTGATGGCCCTCCCCTGGAACTCCGCTCGCGCGCTGTGCCTCCTGTGGCCGCATCCGCTGCTAATACTCCACCCACGCATAGTCCTTTTTGCTACCGTTCGCGGGCATCCGAGGCACCTAAACTCTAATAAGCCCTTTCCGATGGCATCCACACCCGATTTCGTACAAATGGACTTGCCAGGCGAATCCTGAGGTTGTGCGATCTTCTTTTTCTTTGGCTTCAAACCCCAGTCGATCGGGCTGAGCTTCACGCGCGCAGATTTGCCCCTTTCTCGGAATTCATCCTCCACCGACCTCAATTTTCTGCCCTTGCCGCGTGCAACGCCCCCATTCACCGTTCGTATGTCCCATCAATAGTGTCGTCGGAGGTGAAAGAGAGCAATTACAGTGAATGCCAAAACCCTGTACGAACATTCTAGAGTAGAATCCGTCGATTGTAGAAATTATCCACCATTGTTGAACCATGACGAAGATCGCCGGAGTAGTAGTAGTGCTGAAGAAATTGTTCCTACCATTGCTCTTTATTTTTTTTGCAGATTTTAAGATTCTTTGTTGCTCTATTTCTGCTTTGCAATAATTTGATTTGCAGGATTCGGAATGTGGTTCTACCCTGTCTTTTCTGCAGCTTTTTGAAGTAGTTGTTATCAAACCCAAATGGTGTGACCGCGTCCAGCACCTAGAAGATGCCTGGCTTCCCAACAAATTGTGGACGCGTTGTCTCTAGCTGCCTTACGTAGCCTTTGCCCATGCTCCATGTGACACTATATGGTAATTAAACTGAGCATATGTTCCAGCTTTGACTTGAATCGAAACTACNCAGCTTTGACTTAAATCGAAACTACATATGTGCAGTATGGCTCTTCTGTGTAATGTTTTCTCTTTTATCTGTGGATCATAAACAAAATCTGAAAGTTTGCAATTATAATTTTTCCCTTTATCCCATATATGATAGCCTCTTGATGGTTATGGTAGAGCAGCAAAGAATTTGGCCATAATTTTGACCATGCTGGTGGATGTCTGTCAGCACAAACGTAATATGAGATTTTCAGAATAGAAGGTTCATGGCTCATGCTTTGGCCAGGTAAGTGTTTTAAAGGCAGAGTCTTTGACTGAAGATTTTGCTTGGTAGTTTCTGTTCCATGAAGTGGCCAAAATGTGCCAACAGGCGCCTTCATCTATGGGAAGCCAAATGAAGAGGATTCACAAAGCAATCCAAACGGCCCCATAGTAGCCAATTTAGTGATCAGCCTCCTATCGTCCTTCCCATAGGCACCATTCTATGAAGGCCACTATCGAATATGCTTTCCTTTCTTGAGTACCACACCCACTGTTCGATCCTCTACCTCTTCTCAATGGATTTGAATAAAATCATTTTGCTAGATTGCGCTTTCCCTAGGCTGATAACCTAGTCAATGTTGAAGGGTAGCTCCGTCCCCTATAGGTATCATCGAAGTTGTTACCCAAACCAAACCCACCTACAAACCTCAAATATACGCCTCAGCCGTAACCAACCGATTTCTTATATAAGAGCTGGATACATTGGGGGTAACTCAGGGAAAAGTTCCCCACTAAAGCCCTTCTTCTTAATATGTTTTCCCGAGGATAGAGAAGCAATTTCAAACATCATTTTCTGGACTAAGACTAAAGCTTTTTAGACTATAATGTAATTGTTGTCACATTTTTCATAGAGGATAGGGCTAACGCAGGGAACGAGTCCCCGAGTTCCCCAATTTAAGAACTAAATTTCTGTCTTAGAGCTTGAGCTAAAAGTCAGGTAGTAAGAGGATGAGGACTGAAGAGACTAGTGCAGGTCTTACTAGTAATGAATTTCTTGATGTTGCTATGGGATAGTTTGTGGGGGAGTTCAATAATCATCCCTTCATGAAGTAAGTCAGGTAGTTAAAGGGCCAGGGATTCACCGACTCGGGCTCTTTTCGAGCTTGCCTACGTATCTGCCGCACTTGGCCAGGATCAAGTCAGCACGTTAGAATGAAGAAGACAATGCGCAATTGAACCATAGAATAGGAAGAGAAGCTGCTGTGTGCAAGCTCTTTCTTTAGCATTATTAGTTAGCATTAGAATCCTGCCCTTCCTGTTAAGATGCGACGGAGCTCTCCAAAGGAATAGCAAGAGCCCGAGCAAGGAAAGGAAATGGCATTTTGAACCAAATTCCCCCAGTTCCATAGAAGGTGTAGATAAATAAGTGGTCTTGGAGGAAGGAACTACCATAGTTGATGCATCAAATGCTAGTGCAATAATATGTGGAGCTGTTTGCAGGATAACAACACTTGCCTTCAAGCTTGAAACTGATTTACCATGAGAGTCAGATTAAGAGTATAATGTAATATATCCCCAAGAACTAAAGGAGCGGCACATGAATACTTGGAATGAGTGTGTGGTAATTCATTGGGATGACCATCGGGGTACTTACTTGAGCAAGGAGTAAGCCTTCTCTGTTTCTTTGGTCCCTTCATTCAAAGCATTGAAAGAGAAAACAACCCGAAATGCCTTAAGCGCGAAAAGCTGTAGAAGCAACGAAAGAAGAAAAGAAACAAAGCATATTCCCATATCAATACCTTGATCAAAGAAAGAACATACCCCTAAGAACAAAGGGAGTGGTTCGATTTCCTTTAGCGGGGCTTCAAAGCATTACGCTTGTGCTTCTTTCGAGGAAGCTAGCAGACTCATTCAATACTCCTATCTATTGAGCTACCTTTTGTTCAATTGGATACTCCTTTTATGTTGAAGCCTACCATGGAAGGGCTCCAAAAACGTCAAAATATTGGAAAGCTTTCTTTTTCGAATTTAGAGCAAGCATAAAGGCATTGATGAGGGAGCAAGCAGAACGGAAAAATAGGGACAGAGGACCGGCGGGTAACCCGGAACGAGTCCTTACCCCTAATCCACTACCATTACTGCGTGTGAAGTGCACGAGGTAAAGGTAGTCTAGGGAATGCCATCAAGCAACCAATGAAATCTTTCCTTCAACCATCAAGGAATCAAGCAGCAAGTTCAGTCTTTTCGGCAAGTTCCAGGAAAGAAAGAAGCCCGCCCTTACTTATACAAATGCTAGAAGGAAAGAAGGCATTGGAGAATAAGTGGGTGTACAGGGTCAAGGAAGAACATGATGATAGCAAAAGATACAAAGCAAGGTTAGTAGTTAAGGGTTTCCAACAAAAAAAGGGAATTAACTACGCAGAAATTTTTTCACCTATAGTAAAGTTGACTACTATTAGAGTAGTGCTAAGTATTGTGGCTGCTGATGATTTGCATCTTGAGCAACTAGATGTCAAAATTGCATTTCTACATGGTGACCTCGAAGAAGACATTTACATGACACAACTAGAAGGATTCCAAGTTCCAGGGAGGGAAAATCTGGTGTGTAAATTGAAGAAAAGCCAGTATGGGTTGAAGCAGGCTCCAAGGCAATGGTACAAAAAGTTTGATGGATTTATGTGTAAAAATGGCTCTGTTCAAAGTGAGATGGATCACTGCTGCTATTTCAAGAATACTAATGACTGTTATATAATATTGTTGTTATATGTTGATGATATGCTAGTTGCAGGGACTAGCATGAAGGTAATCAATAGCTTAAAGCAGCATTTGACAAGAAAATTTGAGATGAAAGATTTGGGGCCAGCTAAGTAGATACTTGGGATGAGAATATCTAGAGATAGATTAGAGGGATTGCTGAAGCTATCTCAAGAAAAGTACATAGGAAAGTTGCTGAAAAGGTTTAGTCTTCAAGATGCCAAGATCAGAAATACTCCTATGGGAAGCCATGTTCATCTCTCCAAGGAGCAGCCTCCAAAGACAGATGAGGAGAGAAAACACATAGCCAAAGTACCTTATGCTTCAGCAGTTGGAAGCTTGATGTATGCTATGGTATGTACTAGGCTAGACATAGCTCACACAGTGGGAGTTGTTAGCAGGTTTACGTCTGATCCAGGAAGGGAGCTTTGGGAAGCTGTAAAGTGGCTCCTAAGATATCTGAAAGGAACTTTAGGTATGACACTTTGTTTTAAAAGGAGCAGCATTACTCTACAGGGTTTTTCTGATGCAAATTTGGGATGTGACTTGGATAGCAGGAAGAGCACCACTGGTTGTCTCTTTACCGTGGGCAACACGACTGTGAGCTGAATGTCTCGACTTCAGCAGAGCATTGCTCTCTCAACCACAGAAGTAAAATATATGGCTATCTCAGAAGCTAGAAAAGAGATGATCTAGTTGAAGGGTCTTCTAAAAGAATTGGGTAAGACACAGGACAACAATGAGCTTTTCACTAATAGTCAAAGTGCCATACATCTAGCTAAAAATTCAGTCTTCCATTCCAAATCCAAATACATTCAGTTGAGGTATCATCATATCCGGGAATTGATAGATGATGGAACATTATTGCTGGGGAAGATTCTTGGTTCAAACAACCCTGCAGACATGTTAACCAAGGCATTCACCTTTGCTAAGCTGAAACTTTGCACAACCTTAGCAGGCCTCCATGGTTAGCAATGAGGAGGCATTGTTTGTGGGATTAATAGCATCTATGGAATAAGCAAGGGAATAAGAGTTTTTTTTTTTGTTTGATCAATCTCCAAGTGGGAGACTGTTAAGTTAAGTGGTGACTGATCCAACACGGGTTAAAACCAGTTAGCAGCAGTGAGCAATAGTTAACCAGTAGTTACTGGTTCCAAGAGTTAGTGGTTCTGGTCTAGTTTCTATTCTCTTCTATAACAACCCAAAAACATTCCTATAACCATAATTGTATCTAGCAGAAATTATTTAATAACAATTCTCATGCATTTCCTGGGTGTGCTTGCTTAAACGCCATAAAAAGCTGTGTGTGTTGCCTGTGTTTTCCTTTTCTTCGGTTCTTTATCTATTCTTGAATTTAACAAAGGCTTCCTTCAGTTCTTGAACTTTCTTCTCTTATGAAATATCTAGTTACCATCACAAACGAGGACTCATACTAACTAAAGCACCGATAAGACCACACCAACACCGCTTCCTGATTCAATTGCTAGTCCTTTCACAACCAATTCTGGGCATCTTTCTAGCATTGTCGGAGAATCTTCTTCTTAAGATGTCAATGACAAATCAAATTTATAGAGTGAGATTCATACTTTATTCTTCAATAGCTGGGCTTTAGCAGGAACAAGTCCCCAAGTTCCCCCGGTTACATCCTTCTTTTATTCTGCAGTGGCAACTCCTACTACCACTAGCACTGGCACTTTCCACTTATTGGAACAGTAGATGAGTTCACTCTAACAACAGATATGGCCAATATCAATATACCTATGGAATCTTGCCTTTATGAGATCTTCCAACCCGATACATGATAGATTCTCTCTATGCCTGTGATGATATGATTAAGATCTTTCTGGGGAAGAACTCTTATTCGGGTGAAACGGAATCTCCCAACGTACGATTCCCCGCTAACATGGGGAACTTTTCCCCGAGTTACCCCATTCAGCTTACCTCAAACGATAACCACATTAACAAAAATAGAATCAATTAGCTGGTCAAACAAAGGACAGTGGTGATGGATCTAGTTCTTAACTAGAGGGCACTCTCACCCCTATTCTCGGCTATTGCTGGTTCACCTGGATGGCTGCACGTGCGTGATGCATATGCTCACTTGCAAGCCTGGTATCCATGGGGTGGAAAGCCCTGTTCGAAATGGAGTGAGGGTTATCCTACTGCTGGGGGGTCGGACATACTGGTAAATGGGCTGGCCACCCTGTATCAAATAGGGAGTTTCCTTATCTGCGAGGTAGCGGTGTACTCTATCTCGAATAAGGTGGCATAAGTGTTCTGCATTTCCTGGTTTGTGTTGTGAATTATGGTTCATTAACCTGGTTCATTCTTAACTTTGGATTCTGGAATCCAGGGATTTTCCTGATCTTCTAGGACCTACGGGCTTGAGTCATGTATAAGGAGCCGAAGGTTACTGGCAAGATATTCGATGTAAGCTGACTCAATCTGCGACTTAATCTGATTTTGGTCAGGCGAGTCCATATATCACGAAAATGGGTTACCTGTTGTACACCCCATTGTACACGGAACAATTGCTTAGAGGAGGGGAATCAGATGGTTACTTTTGAGCTAATGGTAGTAGCTTGTTTATGCCGATCCATTTTCCCAGACCAATGATGGCCGTTGACACCCAGGTCTAGCGCTGGGATGCTTTTTCCTCTGACAACTCTCCGCCAAACGAATGGAAAATAAGCTAGCTTGGATCCATGCCCAGCGAGGAAGCAGAAAGATTAGGGAACTAAATGCCAAAATCCCCATATCCTACCTCAACAACACTAACCCCCACCCCTGGTTATCCCAGTCCAATGAGAAAACCAGGAGACATGTGTTGAAACGCCCCTACAAGAGCGCAAGACCTAGAGAACTCTCTCTACCATGCTAGACTGCTATCCAGATATAGACATAAGCTTTCCACACATGACGTAAACTAATCTTCCTTAACGTAGGTAAACAGCTGATAAGTGAACGTTCAACAACATGACCACCAAAATCACTCCAATAACAATAACCCAACTTATCTCAACTATGCACCGAGCTCACTATACTATAACTATAATATAAGAGTCTTCAAAAATGTACTTTATCATTGGATAAGGGGTAACTCGGGGACTCGTTCCCCGCGTTAGCGGGGAATCGTACGTTGGGAGATTCCCGTGTAACGGGGTAACTCGGGGACTCGTTCCCCGCTAAAGCCCTCTTTCTTCGAAGAAGTTCTGGCAATAAGATATTGGAGTATAACTAACCATAACTGCCCTAACGACCAAGTAAACCGTATAGTACAAATACTGGAAATAGTACAAAGGCAAAACCCCACAGTACAAAGGCAAGTTTTCTTATAAAAAACCTCTCTAACTACTATACCAATTTACTGGCTTTAACCTAAACTAATGCTCCTGCGGAGACATGGAAACGAACACTACGTTCTCATAATGCACTCCTTACCACTGCTCTTTGGTTTGGACGCAACCATCTAGCTGGCATTCATATATCCACCACCAAGTGGCCCGTTCCGAGTGTGACCCTAGCTTCCTTCCTGAACCCAATCTAAACCAGTGAAACTTGGTCCAAATTTGTCACTGCTCTCAGTACGTGGTTTTCAGAGCCATGTCTCCCAAGTTAGAAACCAGTACATATGGCGAAGAGCAGTTGGGCATCTCTTTTTTACCCACCTCAGATAGTGGACCTTTTCCCATTCACACTTTCCTTTTTAACTGGTTGTTTTTCTGGTCCTGGAATGAGGGATTAGTATCAAAGAGACAGAGGCGTCACTGTTGGGTGGGCTTGACCTAGGTTTAGTCAGCTACAAGGTTCCAAATTTTTTGGTGAATGTAGCAAGCGTGACTCACTTATTTGATGTGGCCAACGGTGACTACTCGGGGCACATGGCGTCACACTTACCAGGTCGCGCTGCATTACACGATGACTTGGTTATAGACCTACAACACGCTCGCACAACCAACAGAAGCAACTCACGCTTGCACTGTTCCTCAAAGTGGAGGAGAATAACCATAGAAATTCTCATTGGGGATGGGGGCATTTTTCCCCATTCACTAGCAATGAGCAAAAGAGCAATGAGCCCATTTGAGAGTAGTCCTTAACTACGTTAAGCCTAAACTCAATCGCAAGCAAATCCAGGACCACTAGGTGAAACCTTACTACTACTACTATAGATTTAGGGGTAGCTACTCTAATAAAGGGCGGAATCTCCAACAAAATGAACTATAATTGTTGGGATCTAAACTACTTTAGAATATTCCACTCATGAATCATGAAACCAAAAAAGGGAAGAGCTAGCGAGCTAATGCCCAACCCAACCCAAAAAAGGGTGGTGTTCTTTTTACCCGATATAGACATTACAAGTTTTTAGTCATGCCCTTCGGGTTGACTAATGCTCCCACGGCCTTTATGTTGAGGAGAAGTGGGTATTTGATGCATCTCTTATTTCCCCTTAGATGTCACTTCCTTGCATCAACAAGCAAGAAAGTGAGAAAATGATCGGTGGTACAAGAAAAGTCTCTGTCATCTGGATCCTTTCATCGAGCAACAAATGGGGGGGGTGACCAAAAAATACACCACTCTTTTATCCTTTCATGTAGAAGAGTCTTTGATGGACTTTGAATTTGGACAGATCCAGTAGGCCTTCTTGCATGGACTTGGGCTTGCTTTGATGATGGGTAGGCTTGTTGTGCTTTGGCCCTTCTGTGGGCTTTAATCGAGGAAAGCAGGTTTGACAGGCCCAAGTCTTCATTTGTAGCACTTTGTGGGATGGGCCCGTGCATGTAGGCTTAGGTTTTCTTAACGTGGCTCATTTTACGACTCAGTACATCGAGTCCATTGGCATAGAAGAAGGAATCTCCTAGACCAGGACCAAAATGACTCTCACAAAAATATTGTGACTACAGTCTAGTCTCCCACTTACATCATGCTCCCCCCTTTATGTCACTAAAGACACCACTTCTACAGTACATTCTTGTTGATGCATAAATTTTGGTCATGCCAACACTGGAAAAACTCATTTGAGGAGACTATAACCTAGGGCACCTCCTGTATGGGTACAGAAACCTAGGAATAGTCTCAGCTGGAAAGAGCCATGTGACCAAGTGATAGAGAGATAGAGAGATAGAAAACATAGAGAGAGATAAAACATGAAAAAAACTAAAGGAGAGAGAAACAAGAACCACCGACAGGATGCATGGTTGTGTCGCCAGAAGGATCATGTGTAGTTGCGAATAAACATCACCAATGCCCTGCGGACCGCCAACTGCATAAACATCATGCACAAATCCACCATCCACCACATGCCATTTGCTGAAATAAAAGAAGATAGAGAAAAGATCCACCGATATGTTGCATGGTTGTGTTGCCGCAAGAATCATGTGTAATTGCGATCAAACATCACCAATGCCTTGTGGACCGCCAACTGCATAAACATCATGCACAAATCCACCATCCACCACATGCCATTTGCTGAAATAAAAGAAGATAGAGAGAAGATCCACCGACAAGATGCGTGGTTGTGTTGTCGCAAGAATCATGTGTAGTTGCGATCAAACATCACCAATGCCCTGCGAACCGCCAACCATTGTTGCTGCACACACTGCCAACCACCCAGAGAAAGAGGAGGTTCAATCCATGGCTTCACGGCCCTAGCCTCATTGGCCTATGGCTTCTTAGCCTGACTTCCCCTCCTCTCCTCCCTCCAACTCCATCACCTTGATGGCTTTTTATAGCCAATTTTAGAGTTAGGGTAATCCATCTTTTTTTCTAATTAATTTTTTTTTATTTTTTATTTTTTATTTTTTATTTTATTCTTCTTTCTTTTTTTTTTTTAAATAAACAATGGCCCCATGCCAAGCATGGGCGTGTTGGTACCAACAATTCTACAGTACACTACTAGTCACACCAGCATCTTTCATGTCTTTTTCTCTGGGTTGTTCCAGCTGTAGTAGATTACTCTATGAGTCAGCAATGTGAGCCCCAAAGCAGTTGTTTGGTAAATTGACTCATAGGTGACTATGACTTCATAGTGCATCTCAAAGCTTGAATCACAGTGACCTTTTTACTTTTACATAGATACGTAGTTTAACCAATCGGGATACACACGTTTTATCATGAATCCAATCTAAGCGGTTGACACGTATTAATTACGTGCGGCGTTGAAAGAGAAATTCTTAGACTAGTCTTTCTCCGGTCGCCTTAGGTAAATGCACCCTACGAGGCGACTTACATGAAAGGAACCTCCAACTGACTCACTTCTCCCTTCCTAAATGCACAGAATCCACTAACTGACTAAGCTAGAGAACAGGAGACAAAAGGTCTTACTGCTTCACTGAGCTTCTTTTAGAACTAGTAAAGGAAGGAGCTTTCCCTCCTAAGTAATAGCTTTCCACCAAGCTTGTCACTTTTAGAAAGGGGTAACTTGGGGACTCGTTCCCGCTAAAGCGCCTCCTTATTTATTATATTATTTGATAATTTGGAAAATGCATTTTATTTTATGAGATTATGAGATTATATATATATAATATTTTCGTAACGAAAACCGCAGTACTTTTATAGGAAGGCCTATTCTAGACGCAGGTGCTGCTGTGATAAACACACAGTTCTTTCGACCGCTAAAGTCAACCTACAACCCAAGCAGCCCCTTACCAATTACCAAGTCAAGTCTAAGACCATATTTAGCGAGTTCCCCGCTAAAGTGCCTCAGCTATTTTATTATATAAGTATAAGTAAAGTACAAGTACAAGAAACAAAGATACTGGAAAAAGACAAAGTCCTAGGCTCCTCCCGTTATGGAGCTCTGTTCTAGGCTTCCTTGTCCTTAGGCTCCTGACGCCGGTTGTTTTCATAGGGGGAGGGGTACTTCCCTAGAACAAAGGGTCCGTAGTTTTTGAGCCCAGATATTCTGCTCTCTTTTTATCAGTGGCCCAGTCCGGGTTTCAACGCATTTGCCCAATCTTTGGTCGAAGTCGGACAAACAACAACGTTTGTTGCCTTTTTCAGGATTGAAACATGCTTTTTTGTAGGATTTGATGATGTTGGGGTTTTTTGGAGGGTACCTCACCCGGACATTCGCGTTCAACATTTGAGATGTTTTCATCTCGCGTTTTTATGTATAGTATAGAACAATTGTGTATATCGAGTTTAGTTAAACTACATCTATCTTGATTAGACTAAATCACAAAATACTGAAGATTCCTTGGAAGAAACCTATCTATGTTAGATATAGATTCCGCATAAACTGCCCATTCCGAGGGCATTGGGGCGTAAACGACTAGCGAGGAGGGTAACGACGACCAACCCAAAACTATCTAGCCTTTAGATACGGCTTGTTGTCAGCGTTGAACGGAAACGCAGCTGAGCACGGTAACCGCCACCACCGTTCTACGTCGCCCTACGTTACTCGTTCTCCTCGCCTTGGTATATCTCCCGTCTTGTTATCAGTATAGCGAAGCAGAAAAAAACCAAAAATGGAGGCTACGATCTGCCGGGTAGCTGAATGCAAACACGTCCCGTATCGTACTGACTCCTCCTAACATCCTTTGGAGCGAGGGATGTTTGCTCGAGCACGCCGATTCATCCGGGTTCACACCCTAAACCTCGTGCACTTTCGAAGGACAACATTAAGTCTGACGTTACACATACCTCAGCCCAACTACCAAATCGAAGAGGGAGAGACGATAAGCGATCACATACACCTGCAACTGCACATCATACAAGAACTGGGGGTAACTCGAGGACTCGTTCCCGCTCACGCCCTCTATTTTGGTGGTTTTCGAGATGTACGACAAGTGATCGCAAACATGTTTGGGCGATGATAACATCGAGGTGGCTCGAGCTAAGTCGTCGAACCTGTTCATACCTCCGCGTCAGATGATGATTCCTTCATTGAGCGGAGCATGGTAACGCAGGGTTGAGCGGGAACTTACACGGGCGTCGTTCGTCTCTCCAACATCCCCTGGTCGTTGGACTGCCTTTCACGTAACCGCAACCGTTACACCGGCGCGTTTCACGGTGTAACCACGCCCTGCCATTGTGGCAAATGGCACTCGCTCAACCCTCTCCTGGCTGAGTACTACTCCGGTAGCATTTAACAGATATTCTCAAAGATGAGTACTACTCCGGTAGCGTTTAACTAGAGATATACCAAGCGCACGACCTACAGACGTTATCAAAGTGATACTGTATCACATACCAAAGATAACAACACTTTAGCAAGGGAGGGACTCAGACCTATTACCCAAAAGCGGAAGCATACTCAATTCATGTAATGAAAACATAATGCTTAGGAAGTTACAACGCCGCCCGCTATTCAAAAAACTAGCAGACATCAATACAAGGTATTGTTTGAACACGCGTGTATTGAAGGTGAGAGCCAGATTCCTTCGTTCATATTTTCATCCTTTTTTTATATATCTTTAAGAAAAAAACAGTTATTCGTTTTATGAAAAAAACAGTTATTCGTTAAATAACTATTGATTGCTTGCCTATAACGTCGTTGCACTAGTCCGGTTACTTTGATGAATTCAATCATCCATGCTAGAGTAGGTGGATATCAACTCGGGTTATATAGAACCCAACCCGTTTTACATAACTCTTATGTAGGGTCCGGATAAGGCACCATTCTAATTCTATTTATGTTTACATTCGGTCACCAACAGAGTAGAAATGCGGTAACCACATACGGGAACAAATACGTAAGCAACACGTATGTAAGTTTGCTATCATATTACATATGTGGAAACCAGTACGTGAACCACGCAACGAGTTGATCATCAAAAAAGTAGTTTCATATACGTTACAGCGGAACAGGGCCACAAGCTTTTCCATGATGTCCGTATCGAAGGTAACGAGTGTTACGGCAAGGTCCAGTGAGGGACAGAACAATAGAGGTGCATGATCATAGGAGATATCCCTGATACTGATACCTCTCCTGTTACTATGAGCCGGAGATTCGCGATTCCGGACAAATTTTCACGAACTGTTCCCTAGGATTCCGGAGCGCACAGAAGCGTATTAAATTCGCAATGGGTACGTATTTCATAATTTCCAATGAAATTTTGTCTGGATTTGTACTTATACATTACTTTTGTCTGGATTTATACTTATACATTGAAATGGTCGCCTTGCCTTGCCTCCCCTCCTATTGTTCTTGCCTTTTTAGTGATGTCTGCATTTTACATTAAAATCTTAAGTATTAAAATCTTACGTATCTACTCCTATTCTGAATCATAACAAAAATTTCATTTCATTGTTAAGTGGCAAGGAAGCAATCAAGATTCATGGCATCGGAATGAGACGGACCACAGAAAACAAGGGAGTACGAATAAATAAACAAACACTATGGTAACCGAAGGCCGAAGGGGCAAGTATGGGTCATACGGAAATCAAGTTTTGGACGGGGCGTGCGAGGAAAACATTGCATTTGCATGGATTCGCCTGTCTTTCGGAGCGTAAAAGGTTCCGCCATGACTCACACATTCACGCGTGTTTATTGTTCATTGCTGGATTTTGCTCTTTTTCTCATATCTCTGCTGAAAAAAAAAAAAAAAACAAAACAGGGTCATCGTCATGGGTCATGAGTCATGAACATGATGACGGATGGATGCATGTTCAACTATTTTAAAAATCTGTTTGCTTATAAAGCAACCAAGCCCACCAGCAGCACATGGCCAATGGCCATATGCAAGCTCATGGTGCTCTGTTTTTACTTTCCCCTTCATTATGACTAGTGCTGATTTTTCCATGACTAGTGCCGATTTTCCAGCGTCTCACAGATTTTCGATCACTGTAGGTGAGGTGAGTTCCTGGCTGTGCCTAGTTTAGTTAAGCTGTGTTTTCTTTTAATGCTGTCATCTTCAATGTTGCCCTGTGGCGCTACTCACAGGTAGTCCCTAGGGTGCTATTCACATGTAGTTGTTGAAAAAAAGTATTAGCAGACCTGATTTGTTATAAATTTGGTTGAGGCTTGAGGCTTAATTTCATTTTTGGAAATATTGGATTGAGTAACAAAGGGGTTTCATTTTATTGCTGTCATTTTGGTTGTTGCAGAAATTATATGTTTGGCCAGATCATGGCTCCTGAGTAAGGAAATGGATTCAATGCCCTTCATACATCTGCAAATTTTCTTGCTTCAATTAAATGGTGATATTGCAATCTTCTCTGCAATTTTTAAGCAGTAACAATATTTTGGATTTACATTGTTCCATATTTTACAATGTATTTTTATGATATATAAGATTTAATTTTTTAAAAAACTAATATATTTAAATTTTTCTGTATCACCCCCCGCTACGAACCCGTCCCCACTTTTCTTGAGGCACACGTACCCAAACACGTTCAGAATCATGAATCCTCGATTTCTGGCTTCCACGAATCGGATTCTTTTGATGCATAGCCTGTTAGTATACAAACAGCCATGTCACTTTGCACTTCTAACTGTAGCTAGTTACATAGTTGTTTGATTACGCGAGCTTCGGCCAGCGATAGTTGTTACTTGGTCGTGTCTCATAGTATCGAAGACTAACGTCCATGAATTGAAGGTTACACACTCCGCCGACATAGGTCGACGCTTACTTAACGTAAGGCCGGTTAGGTTGCTTTATATCCCTGTTCCATTAGCGGGAACAGTGACTCAGTCAATGTGAGGTGCAGGGCTAACGCACGGCCGGTGGGGGATGGTGATTGGACGCAGGCCGACCTTACCAGGACCAATGAACAACCAAACACCAAATTCGTATGAACCAGATGCCAGTCGACGGTGCAGTCCAATCACTTTCCTTGAGATCGATCGTTAAATAACAACAACAACGCAATAACAACGCAACGATATTTTCTGTATTGCTGTTATAACAGCGTAAAAAGGGAGGCCGCAAAACAATCGTGTATGTTCAATCAAAAACCATTTGTAGTTACACATTTCTTGAAAATGTGTCACGTCACATTGGTCACTTAGCACTAAGACAAATCTTGCACAGGATTCAACTTATGCGATTATTTGATAATCTCGTAAGATTAGTGGGGCCAGGACTTATACGGATTTAGTGGGCCATTACTCTTAACATGCTTGCGTAGGCCACCGACGTACCAATTTGGTTATTCCATTAAACAAAGCGTAGAAGAGCCGGCTAGGGAGAGGAGCGAAGATCGGAAGACCGCAAGCATATAACACTTCAAGGATACGTTTTTTGCATGCATGAAGACGTCCACTTCAAGGACATGTTTTTTGCATGCATGAAGACGTCGGTCACCAATGTAACGATGGAAAATGTTGATTGCTAGAAATACCGAACGAAAGTCCGCGTACACAGTTTTAACCCGGATCCGTGCGAAGACTATGCTGGAGAGAAAACAAATCCGAGGTGTTTTGAACGGTCTTGTCGATGAGACAAGGACTTACTTGACCAGTAAAAATTTTTGTGATATTTGGATAATAAAATGATGGATCTTTACGGGAAGATCTGATATCATTAACTTAGCAGGTAATTAAAAACAACGAAATAGATTTATGACGATTTGCAAGATTTACGACGTATAGATGAGGCACAAGGGATTAGATTTAGAATGCGGGCAATCCCGAGATCTAGGATTCACCTCCCAAACAAAATATATTGAATATAACTATTACAAGCAGACTTCGATCTGGGCGAAGTGTGTGCCAATAACAAGAAAAACTATTCAAAGATGAAGCAAGCAATGGTCGATCTACCTCGTTCTAGCGGTGTAAAAGGGAGCTGGTCCAAAGCAGAATGTCTGTCAACCTGCTATTCCTAACTAGAGATTTTTGCCAGTTACCTTCTATATTCTTGTGATTAATGATCCTTCTTGTTTTCTTGTCAAAAGCTGTCAACGATTATCAACAGCAAGGCAAAAGAAATCGCTCACGGAGAAAATTCGTTCAATCTTTGGAGAAATTTCCTTTCTTCTTTTCTTTATCAGTTGGAGCATTTATAAGATTAAAGTCAAGAGAAAGACGCAATTTAGAGGATGCGTATCTTGAATTTGCAAAATGCCGTTAACTTGATGTGGTGTTTGTTGAGGTCTACGGTGCCACACTGCCTTACGCTCTAAAGCGTAACACAGCGTAAACCGCTCTTGTTGAAGTTTTGGCAACAGGCGATTTCTTGATTACGCTATAGTACGCTGGAGAGCGTATTGCGCCGCATGGACTGCTGATGCTTGTATTACGCTGCACCCTGCTAAATTACGCTGCACCACGCCAAATTACGCTTCATAGTGTAATCTAGCGTAAAATAGTACACTTACAGAAAATCGAAGTGTTGCTAAAGTTTTTGGGCATTTACCATCCTCAATGTTGTGGCGGATTGTTTTTTGACATTACGCTGCATTATGCCATGTTGTGTAATACAGTGTAAGATGCCAAAAAACTAAGGTTCTCAAAACATAGAGATTTTGAAAGGTCGAAAACTTGCCGCTGTGCACCCATCATTTTGCTGTCTTCTGGAATTCATTTGTGCTGTGCCGCACAGTGTGATAGGACAAGCTTTTAATTTGAAAAGGAACTTGTTGTGTTGCACTTTTTTAGAACCTTTTGCCTAAATCACCAACGTTTTGCTGAACCGCCGAGGCCTCAAAATTTTCACAGTGTTTCAATAGCCCCTCTTTGTTGACGTTTAAAGGGCTTGCTCGAAAGACATCGACAAAGAATACGAAACACCGGAAAGGTAAAGGCATCAACAACATCTGTCGGGGACTGCTCAAATGTCATTCTATCAAACTTAGAAGTGCGAGGATGAAGGGCCATAAGGTATATGAGGGATCTTATAGGAATTAGAGATCGTAGGTTCAGGGAAGACTCAAATACATGAACATGCAGCTTTTCCGAACAAGTCATTACGTCCTTTTATTAATGTGTTTGTGAAAGGTTATGTCGGCATATTGCATATGGGGGGCTTGCAAGGACGAGTTGTGTTATGCCTGCATGGCCTGCATGAGTTGTTTTACATCCATTTCACCAAGTGTTGCCCCCTGCATTTTTTTTTCTGAAAAAGTGCAGATCGCATCCCACAAGGCGAGCTGCGTTACGCATGTTCGTGGACATGATGATGCAACAGGATTGACTTAATGCTCACGTTCTATACAAGCAGGGACGAAGTTAAGGATGATTGTAAAGATAAGGAAAGAGGAAAATAAAGTAAAGCATCCGATGGAGGGAGAGGTAAGGTTTGCACTTCTAAGTAGCCAGACTAGTCTGAGTAGCCATCTCAAAATGCCATAACACCTCACCTTCCAATGAAAGTGATCTCGATCTATGCTGTCGTAACAAGTAACCTGCCAAACATAACAAAGATCAGAGAGCCAGAAACAAATGCCCTGGTCACTAAGGAGGGAGGCTGTTGAAAAAAGCGCTATCCAAAGTAAAAGAGAGAGCGTAGGCCATGAAACAGGAACCGTAACAAGGAGCAAGCATCCCAATGTTGGTGCCACAGTTCGTGCAGCCGCCGTTGAGCCAAATTCATGTTGCTCAAATGATTGGGAAAAAAACAAGTTAGATGAATCTGCTAGGCCGGAGCTTGGTGACGGCAATGAATGGAGGCTGCTGAGACTATGGATGACCATAGTTTTTTCGTGGCCCCAAGTGGCAAAGTTGATCCTAGGAGGTGCAGCTACAGAGTGATCATCGTAGCAACATCTCCGAGGGGTCAGTAGTATGCCTTTCGGCATGTCCGAGGAATCAGCAGAATATCGGTGGGGTAACGGTGTTGCGTCTGTCCCAACGCCTTACTTGTTCCATCTGGTAGGGATGCTGTGCAAGAATGACCACACTCGCTTGCTTCATGGAATGCTCGACAGATTCCAGTTTTGGGTCCTGGTTGACTGTTGTGGCTAGTTTTAAGTCTCAGCAGACCGTGGTCCCAGTTTAACGTCTACGTAGATTGAAATCTGCTAGTTTTACGTCATAGCAGACAGTGGAAGGGCTAGGTTATGGTCCTAGTAGACCGTGCTGTGGGTGTTAGTTTTATGTTGTGACTTAGGGACAAGTCTGCGCTGGTTTAACATCTCAGCAGACGTGTGCTTACCTTGCTAATTTCTCGTCATGGCGGACGATCAGAAACTTTGTCAGTTTAGCGTCTTAGCGGATGCGTGCAAAGAATGCCAGTTTTACGTCGTAGCAGACGTTTACAACTTTGCCAGTTTTAGGTCGTAGTGGACATTTGTTACCTAAGTTTGAGCCAAGTCGATGTTCAGATGTAATATCACTTTAGATACATATGATTCACTAGATTTGGTAGTTCGTTACCGTCGATATCTGCTAACTTGAATGCTCCGTTGCCGTATGCGCCGATGACCAGGAAAGGGTCTTCCCAGTTTGCAGAGAACTTGCCTGCTGGCTCATGAATGGCCTTGAGAACTAAGTCTCCTTTCTCGATTGATCGTTGATGTAGGTTACGCCAATGCTTCTGTCTCTGTTTATCCTAATATCTTTCGATGGTGTCGAGCGTTTGGATGCGCTTCTCCTCTACTGAGTCCAAATTCATGGTCCTAGACTCGTTGTGCTAAGTCTCATTTATAACCGTGGAGAGGACCATTCGCAATGAGGAAACTTGTAATTCCAAGGGCAACACTGCTTTAGATCCATAGACTAGGCTATAGGGCATCCTGTCTGTAGCTATTCTGCAGATCGTACGATATGCCCATAGAACGTAGAGGATTTTTTCATGCCACCATTTTTTATTGTTGCTAATAATCTTCTTATGCAAATTGATGATTACCTTGTTTGTTGCTTCTTCTTGACCATTTACTTGCGGGTAATATGGTGAAGAAAAGGATTGCTTGCTACCAAGATTATTGCAAAAATATTTGGTTTCTGTGCTACTAAATTGTGGTCCATTGTCAATCACAATAGTCATAGGGAGTCCAAATCTGGTTACAATATTATCTAAGATGAAATGGAAAACCTGTTGAGATGTAATCTTTCGTAGGGGGATAACCTCAACCCACTTTGTAAAATACTCAGTGGCGGTGATAATGAAGCTATGTCCTGCAGAAGATTTACGTGCGATGGAACCTATGATGTCTAATCCCCATCATTGAAATGGCCAAGTAATCTGGGTAGTGTGTAACTCAGTTGATGACACGTGTATTAGATTTGTGTAATGTTGGCATGTGTCACACGTCTTAACCTTGGCAAGGTAGTCTTTTTCCATGTACACCCAGTAGTATCCTAGACTTCTGATTTTAGCGGCCATAGCTCGCGGGGCCACATATCCTCCGCACAGCCCTTCATGGACTTCGTTAACTATTTGTTGTGCTTGATCACTGTTAACGTAGGTAAGCAATACCCCATCGAAAGAGCGTCTACAGAGAGTACTATCTCCAAGGATGACATATTGCCTGGCACACTTGCGCACTGCATCCTTTTGCGCATGTGTTAGCTCGTGCGGTGGTTTGCCATGCAGAAGGTAAGTTTTAATGTTGTCATATCATTCAAACGTTCCTTCTGGGTTTAATGAAGAAATCTGCACCGNCCCTCAGAGGATTGTTGACAGCCAGAGAATTCAAAGTTTAACACCTGGTAATCCGAGGTGATTCGATGCTTGTCATCAATCAAATCACAGGAGTCCACGCCTACAAGGATGTACATCTATAGCCCTACTGTGATATGGCTAAAGATCTCCTGAAACAATTCATGACAACCAATGCCCAACACGTGATGTGCAATGAAAATGTTGTTGCCGATGCACTAGCAACACTGGCACTAAATGTGCCACCACGCTTGTTTGCCACTTGGCCTACTTTAATGATAGATAGTACAGAGCCTGTCATTCAAGCGGTGCAGATTTCTTCATTAAACCCAGAAGGAACGTTTGAATGATATGACAACATTAAAACTTACCTTCTGCATGGCAAACCACCGCACGAGCTAACACATGCGCAAAAGGATGCAGTGCGCAAGTGTGCCAGGCAATATGTCATCCTTGGAGATAGTACTCTCNTCAGCGAGCTATTCTACTACTTTCATACAAGTTGTTGGAGATAGCCTGCAGAACGTTACTTTTCGAAATTATGTTGACCCGACTACGGAAAAGATAATGCCTACATTTTTTAAGTGCAAATACTAATGCCAAACAATTACGCTCCACTTCATTATACCTTGTTTCGTACACAAATCGAGCATGACTGAGGTAATAGATAGGGGCTTCTGATCCATCATTCCTTTTCTGGCAAAGTAATGCAGCTATAGACACGTCTGATTTAGCTAGATAAATGTAGAAAGGTTGATCCCTTTGTGGCAGGAAAACCATTGGTAAATGTTGTAGCTCCTTTCTTAAATCGTCAAATGCACGTTGATAGTCATCAGTCCATTTGAAATTAACGCCCTTCTTCAGGAGATGTTGCATGGGCTGTAATTTATCTGTTAGCTTTGAAATGAACCGCTTGATAAATTGAAGTCTGCCCTGTAACCCACGTAGTTCCTTGAGGTTTGTAGGTGGTGTTAAATCAACAATGGCCTTAACCTTGTCGGGGTCAACTCGGATGCCAGTCTCTGATACCACAAACCCCAAAATGTGTTCGATTTTGACTCCGAGTACGCATTTCTTTGGGTTGAGCCGTAGTAAGTCATGTTCGAGACATCGTTTAAGTACTAACTCTAGGTCTTCTGAATGATCTTCTGACTTTATAGATTTCACAGCTATGTCATCCACGTAGTCGTTCAATCTCCCTAAGAGGTAGTCGCTAAAGATGTATGTCATGGCTCGTTGATACGTTGCTCTAGTGTTTTTTAGTCCAAAAGGCATCATGGTGTAACAGAAGGTTCCACAAGGTGTCATGAATGTCGTAGTCAATTGATGTTCCGAATTAATACGAATTTGATTATAGCCTGAAAAGTCATCCATAAAAGATAGGAGCGTGTGACCAGCTGTTGTGTCGATCAGTTGGTCAATACTAGGTAATGGGAAATTGTCCTTAATCGTAGCTTTGTTCAGATCCCGGAAGTCTATGCAGATGCGTATACCTCCTGTTTTCTTAGAAACAACTATGATGTTGGACACCCAGTCTGAGTAATCCACCGCGTGAATGAAACCAGATTGATACAACTTGGTGATTTCATTATGCACTGCTAGCGCAATTTTCGGCTTAATATTTTGTGCCTTCTGTCTAATTGGTTTGATGCGTGGATCTAAGATTATGTTGTGCTGCATTAATCTCGGGTTTAAACCTGGCATGTCTTCATATGACCATGCGAATACAACAGCATTATTTTGGAGAACTCGTGTTATGTCGCTTTGCATCTGTTGGTCTAGGAGAGAACTAACCCTAAGAGTTTTATTTTCATCTCTGTGCATAACCATAGGGACCTCGCTGAGAGGGTCCTCGGTTACATCACCAGCCTCCAGGTTGAGTGTTCGGGCCAGATGTTCTGGCCAGTCAGGGGATGTTTCCAATGTTTCTATGGTTGCATCGTAAAGGGAAACGTTCGTTCCTATTAGCGTGTGATTGAAATGTCTAATTATCTTCCCATGCGACCCTGTTAAGGCTAAGGATGCAGATAAAGTTGTGTCCATTTGCAAATGGCCCTGCAAAATCACCAAAAATGGAAGTTGTTACATTGTCTTTCTACCAATCTATTGAATGATAAATGTTTGTTTGTTTTCATGTCAGAATTACGTGTCAGAGGAGTTTCCAGTTTAAGGTCTTAGTGGACCATTACAAATACGCATAGTTTATAAAAAGAAATGACAAGCTAGGATTCCTAGATGCTAGTGTATAAAATAGAATGCAAGATGTAACGTGGCTTGTCTAGCGTGTCAAAATAATTGGATTTGAAATTTTGCACAGACAGTAGTTAATGCGACCAGATTACAAGGTGATAAGCTATATATTAGTTTAGGGTCATTTCGGATCGTAACTCATGCGATATCTACGAAATTAATGCCCTGATCTTCGAGCCCCATGTCATACTAACACCTACGTTTCGGGAAAGTTCCACGTCGATCGAGCATAAAGAATCAGTTAGTTTCAAGCATTTTGTTTATAAACCAGTGGTTCATACTCAAAACAGGTTACTGATATCGCGAATTTGGATCTAGCTATAGCAGAAAGAGAGCGTAAGCAAAGTGTAAGCAGAGGACTACGTAGATTTTTTTCGATTGCAGCCATGGCACCAAAGGTCAAAGGAAAGAACGTTAAGTTGGCCATCTACCCGCTAGAGTAGAGGCTCGAGAAGTTACTCCCCTCAACCGGTAAATCGCCATCTACTCGTTTGCACTATTGTCACGTTTGTTACAGTGTCGTAGTTGTTTTTATTTTGAATACGCATGTTGCGTCAGCGTTAATGTTTGTTTACGCGAGCTGCGCTATTGCTATTTGCCAGTCTTTTCATTGTTATGAAAGTTTAGGGAGTATGGAGTAACGCTATGTAGATGTATAGCTGAAAAAAATCTAAGTACTGTATTCATGCGTGGCGTAATTGGAGTCCTATTTTCTTTTTCTTTTTTATTGGTTCTAATAGTTATTTGGTACACTGGGGTAATACGTAGTGTTTCTTTCATTATCGTTGTCAAAGAAAAACCTTGAGCTATTGCAAGGGTTTGGGTGATTTTGGTTATGCGTCTCCAGTGTACTCTGTAATTTTCTGAGAATCGTGCAAACCCTAGTGTAACGTGATGAATGTTCCTGTCTAAATAGTTTGTCTGATAGTAATACGTTCTTTTTATTGTACAACATTATGCTAAAACCCCTCCTAATCATTTTGGACATTGTGGGCATTCTATGCTACATCCATGTTCCCGCGGCCAATGTTCCTCCTCCTCATGCTTGTATAAAGGAGGAGGCGGTATGGTTCCGAAGGGGCTTGTGGGATTTTTTGCAATTTTTGCTTCGTAATTACAGTGTAATCGTCTGGTCGCATCTACCAAGCAATGAAGCTACTGCTATTTTAGAGATGCTATTGGTTGGTTCAACACAGAGCATCTTAGCATTTTTGTCAAACAGTGCGATCGAAACGGTCCAGGCGCAAGACCGCAAACAGAGTTCCAGGGGTTTGAGGCATTTGAGCTAGATCTAGGAGATGCCCAGGTTTAATTGCTACCACGCCTATAACACATTGTTCGTGGCTCGTCATCTCACAACCTACTTTCAGAATCCACCTCGAACCATGCATTATGCAGTTGGGTAAGTTTTATTTCACTTTGCAGTATTGTAATGTGCTAACTACTATTTAAGTGCATGTTGAGCGTAAAGGGATTATCTATGGTGTAGATTTTTCATCAATGAAAGCGGTCTTTTGGGCAATAATGATACATTGTCGTTGACCAAAAGGGCTATAGGGGAGTTTACCTTTATCAACAACGTACAAGTTGCCGTCATGGAACAACTGGCGTTCAAGATCCCCGAATATCCTATCCGTTATGCTGACTTCTTTTCTAGATGCAAGAAACTCAAATGGCTGAATAGGGAGTGGACCTTGGACCCTCCCCTTACCGTTGGAGATGTGGAAAGGAAAATTCCTCCATTTCCTTTACCTTTCGGGCCTAGTAAGCTTTATGATCATGATGAATTACGTCAATGTTATTAGTTGGTGTTGGCTTACCTATTGTTTTGTGTTAGCAGTCAGGGAATCACAGGAGATTACGATTATGGCCTCCGGTCGCGAGGCCAACAGTATCCTCTTTCATTAGTGTGACATAAAGGAGGCCCAATGTTGGCTCAACCATAGAGCGGCCCCAATTGTAGTAACCAATAACATTTGGGAGGCTGGACTAATGGACATTTTCTTAGCCATAACCCCTGATGCTACTGTTGGCGAAATGTTGACCTTAGTCAACTCCTTCAGCGAAGAAGTTGAGCGTCTCTGCAGACTCATGCGTAATGTGTGTGTAAATTTGACATTGATGCTAAACTATTTGCTAATCTCTTCGGCATTCCCTCTGAGGATTTTCCTATAGATGAAAAATCGAAGAGGAGTGCCAAGTACCATCAAGAGATAGAGGAGTGGCTAGGGGTAAAGAAGGAAGTTAAGGGAATCCCTGTTGAAAGGATCAAGTTGGAGGTAGCCCATATTATTTACCCTCTTTTCTGGGCCCGGGCCTTCCCCAAGACACTCTCGCAAGGGAGATCCGGATTATGCAAGAGGTCTTAGAGGAGGGGACACGATTCAATTGGATGAGCTATTTTGCCGAAGGCTTGCGCGTTGAGATGGTCAGGCTTTGCAAGAAGCTTGAGTCTCATTTCAACATGCATTTCACCTTCTTCATAGCTTACTTCTGGCGTTTTACCGAATTTCTGGTAGTCCAGAGGAATGGGGCCTGGGTGCAACAAGACTACAGTCAGATTTCCAAACCATGGATCTCCCATATCTTCGGCACTATCCGGTCGCAAGACCCTCTTGAAGGGATTGGAGAATCACTGTCGGTAATAAATAGCAGTATGGTGGCACCTCGAATGTGGGGCCAAGATAGCATGGGTGGGGCAACCCCCTCTTACACTAGTGATGTATCGAGGGGGAAGCGTCTGGCCGCTGAGATAGTGGTTTCATCAGTGCCGCGGAAAAAGTCTCGTTTGACCGAGGAATCTGCCGAACCAGTGGGTGGCGTGGGGAAGAAAATGCAAATCAGGTTTCAGAGGAGTAATTCTCCAGGCGGTAAGTGGTGAAATGTATCAATGGTCATGTTTTATGTAGAGACACCGTTGCATAGTGTAATATTTTTTAAACAAAAGTGAAATCTTACGTTAACTAACTATGTTACATGATAGCGAAGGAAAGGGCTGTGGAACGATTGACCCCTGAAACAAGGGCTATAGTCTTACGGTGTAGAGAAGGGGTCTCAATTTCTGAAGAGGAGGCCCCAGTCAATAAGGCGAGGAGTGAACAAGCTCTTGTGCGGGAAGAGGAAATAGCGGTTGAGGATGCCAAAGTTCTTTCGGCTGGGACTAGACAAGGCAAGTGGTTTGTTACTTGATAAAGTTAATTCTTGCAGCATAGTAGACTTTAGACAAATTCTAGAGGTTGTGTTGGTCATCATAATGTCTTAGTCATGTCCTTATATGGAATGTATTCTGCGTAACAAGTGACCAAAGTGCACACTTGGCAATAGTGGCGACTCGATCCTAGGGCGAATTTCCTGATAAATTCGCCTTCATGGAAGGCGTCGTCCAAGACATGATCAGTCGCTTAGAGCAAATTAATCATGAAGCTGGTACGTTACAGTCCTTACATAGAAATTATTTTACCATGGCATTACACTACCTAATTATGCCAAATTGTCATTTTATGCTATTAGGAGCTCGCCTCAAATGGGATCCGTTAGAGCCTATCAATTTAGACACTACTAAACCCCCATCAGAAACGACCATCGTGCCACACAACATTTATGATGAAATGCATAAATGTAATGTGTGCTTGACTCACTCCTTGTGGGAATTTCAAAGTGTAAATGAGGACCTTTGGAAGAGGTTGCAAATGTCGGAGAAGGAGAGGGTGGCTCTACGTGATGATGTTGGGGATTTAAGATCACGGAATGAATTCTTGCAAGCCCAAGGAATGGGAAGCGAGGACTGAAGGACAACTATTGTTGACTATGCCCATTATTGGAGCGTCGTCAGGAACAGTGTCCAAACTAGCTGTGAACTGGTCGAGCAGCATATGCAAATGGACCTCTTAGCTCAGAAGAACCAGAACTGGAAGAACTTTAGCGCGAGTATCCAAGAGTGGAGGCAGACGTAAAAAGATCATAAACAGGTCTACAAACAAGAAAGCGCTACCTATCATCAACATTATAAGGACTCTACCATAGAGGCTCAGTCCCTTCGGCTATTCCTTGACATTATTGGTGCTTCCAAAGCATTTGAAAAGTTCCAGGAACAAGTGACGGTGAGTGCCTCTCCAGAAAGGGAAGTAACTCTTCCTAGATGTGAGATTGCCATCCCTTGTTTCTTCCCTGAACCACCTCGATGGACTCCTATGGAAAAGGGGAAGGTAAAGGCTAGAACCAATCTAGGGGACGGGGTTTGGTCTGAGCTCACTGAGGACGAAATTATGCAACATCTGTGGATTGGCTTAGAACAAGTCCCTTTTGCCGCTAATGCCAGACCGTCACAGGTTAGTTGCAATATTATTGCTCTTTTTTTATACTTAGTTTTAACGATGATGTTAATATATGTATCGTGTTTGATCGCAGGAGCAACTTGAGGAGAATCCTCAGCAGGGTGAAGCTAACGAGGATCCTCATGAAGAGGGCTTACAGGAAATACAATGTAATGAAGCTAGTCATGGCCATGGTGAACAACCCCCCACTGAAGAGCCTAATGAAGAGGTCCGCGCTCACGAAGGGGTTCCCCATGCAAAGGGTGGCCCCTATGAGGATGACCTCCTTGAAGTAGAAGTTGAATTGGGGGATACAGGAGATAGTGGTAACAAGGGAGATGCGTAGCGTGGCTGAATTAGCCTCAGATTTTATTGTGTTGTAATGAAATAAGAGACAATATTTTTCTTTAAACGTATTTGATACAAATTTTGATGTTAATTTTGATTATTTTCTTTATTGTTTTCTTTTTATGTAAAGCACAAGTAGGAGCGTAGGTTTTGATGTTATGGTAAATCATGATTAGTTTTGAGAGTGGCGTTAATACAGTTACTAGTTTGAAGCTATTGTGGACTGCTAAATTGTTCAAATGTAAAGCGTAAATGAAATTGTTAGTTTACAGCATTTTGGGCTTTTCAGTAGTGTAGGGGTGAGGTGTGATTGAAATAGATAGTTTAAAGCTATTGTGAGCCATAGATAGTTTAAGGCTGCTTCGGGCCATGGATAGTTTAAGGCCATTTCGGGCCCTGGATAAGTTAAGGCCATTTCAGGCCTTATGAGTAGCTTAAGGTCATTTCGGGCCTTTGCTATATGAGCGAAGGAATTGAATAAACATTAAGTCACCGATTTTAAGCTAGGACATACTGTGATTAGTTTAAGGCCATTTCGGGTCATGGATAGTTTAAGGTACAAAGCGTAAATTAGATTCAGGTATAAAGCATAAATGAAATTTGTGTTCCAATTGTAAATGAGATTCAGATATGAAGCATAAGTGAAATTTTCTTTCCAAGCTTAAATGAGATTCAGATATGAAGCATAAGTGAAATTTGCATTCCAAGCATAAATGAGATTCAGATATAAAGCATAAATGAAAATGCTAGTTTAAGGCCATTTCAGGCCGCTTGAGTGACAGGAGTAAGGAAGATAACTGGTGGAAACATAAACATAAACATGAAGATAAACATAGGCATAATGAGACTAGCTAGTGGAAAGCATAAATACAAGTGTAATTTATAACTAGTAAACGTGAGTAGAATAGTGATGAAACTATAACAGTCGAACAACATCGTTTACCGGCTAACTTTGCAGCCATTTCTTAATTGCTTTGATCTTTAATGGTGTATAAGGATGAGGAGATTTATGGTCCTTTTCCTTTGCATCACCATCTTCTCCTTGGAAAGGTAGCTTAGCCCAAATTAGGCTGTCATCAGCCATTTTTTTGCCTTGCTCGGGTACTTGGACAAGGGATTGATTCTCAGGCATTTCGATTTCCAACCCTTGTTCTATCTCTATGTTATTAATAGCCTGAGGGGTTATTTCATCACCGTGGATAACCACTTCTCCTCCTACGTAAGGCAAATGGATTTCCTGATGGATGGGCAATGAAACTACCCTCAGTTGGGCTAACCAAGACCTCCCAAGGATCAAATTGAATCCAGGCATCTCCTCGACGACGATAAAGGTAGCGTCTGTGGGGAACTAGCCCCCTGCCATAAAGTTGATATGGACCGTCCCTTTGACCTACACTCATGCCCTGTTGAACAACTTTAGGCATGACATTGTTGTAGGACTGATCTGATCGATCAGGCCCAATTTATCCACTATGGGATAAGGGATGACGTTAATGGCCACCCCATCATCTACATGTACCCTCCGTATTTGGTGCTGGCCGACCTAGATGGTGTTGAACATAGGCACTATTATCACCTGACCTTCAAGATTGTCCTTAATGGATTCATTGTGAAAGGTCAATGAGGTAGGATCAGTTTTTTTAGCGGTGGGGGGAAGCATAATAGAATGGATTGCTTCTTCGTCCACCGGTAGGCTTTTGTCCATAAGTATGGACATTAACATCTGAACCATAGCCTCACAATGTGTCTGCGACGTCATGAGAAAGTCATAAAGGCTCAATGTTATATTTTTCTGTTTCAGAGCCTGTTTGACTTATGCCAGGGCATCGAAGAGATCCTACCCACGATCAGGCTATTTGTCGCCTTTTTCCTCCTCCATTTGCCCTAAGAGGCGAATCTCATGGGGGGGGGAGTGACATTTGGCTGAGGGTTGCATTTCCTTTGGCCAGGAGGAGATAGTTGCATTCGTGTGACCTTGTCATTTTTAGTAAGTGGGGCCAATGGTACAAAAGCAAGGGGTTGAGGTTTGGGAAACCCCAGAGTAAGAGGGTTGTTGGCCGTATCAATAGTACGAGAGGTTGATTTAGAAGATTGGCCCTACACAGGAAGGATAGTTGATGATTTTGGCACCCTGATAACTAAGGGTGCCCTGGATGTGGGCGCGGGTTGGGCCACAGCTTTAATGACAGGGGGTGTCGGGAAGCATTCTAAGACAGAGTTCGAAGGACGAAAGGCTACCTTGGAGCATCACTCGTCGGCGCTGACAGACCTGTTGTTTAGGGTGAGTGAGGATGCGTTCACAACACAAAAGGCCATTTTGGCTGTGCCTAATTATCGCCTCCTACCCCTACCACGTTGATTATGTACCCTGCGTTATTTGCATTCAACGGGTCTTGGTACACATGCATGGCCTAGTTTTTCGAACATGTCGGACTACTGCTATCTAAAATCAAGTCACCTTGATCTATTAGACACTGAATGTCATCCTTCAATACCTAGCAGTAGTCCGTGTCATGGCCACACAATTGGTGGTAGTCACAGAACCGGTCTAACTTAAAGTTTTTGGCCACTAGCGGTTCGTTAGTTGGGCCAAGGAGGGATTCTTGAGTAATTCACAATGGCACCTGTGACGTTTCAAAGCCTCCTTGGACATCGCCTTATGTTGGATGTGATCGGTTCCCAATAATTGCTTTAGAAGTTCTGAAGGCTTCACAGGTAGAGTTACGTAATTTGAGCGATCTTTATGCTCAAATTTTGGCCTCGGTTGTGGAGGTGCTTCGAGGGTGGGAGGAGCTTCTTGATTGGCGTCATTTGAGTTACTTGTTGGCTCGGCTAGCTCCGTAGTTGTTTTCTTATTGTTGTTGTTTTTCTTCTTAGCCCCTTCAGCAACTGCCACCACTGTCGTCGTTGTGGCTTTGCCTTTGTCCTTACCCTTGCTATGGGCATTTTTGTAGGCCACATACGCCAGATCTTTACTAGCCTCTGCCGCATCTTGGATACTCTTAGTCTAAGAAAAGGCTTGGTTGAGAGAACAGGGGGTGAGATAATACAGTTTAGACTTGATAAAGTTGTTGACCGCTCCCTTGAATATTGTCAATAGGTGGGCCTCTACGACGGGTTTGCAGATCTCATTCAAGGTAGCACTCCAACATTGTATAAACTTTTGGACCAACTCGAGCAGGACTTGTTTAACTCCCATGAGTTGGTTCAGTGTGACTTCTGGCTTTAGGTTGTATTTGAAGCATGTCACAAACTGGGTTAACAACTCTTCCAAAGTTGAAATGGAAGCGCATAAAAGTGCTCCGTAGCAATCCAATGCTTTACCCGTTAAGGACATAGCAAAGACACGGATTATAATATGCAGCCATTGTTGCAGCAATAAAGACTTTGACCTAAAAGTGACTAGGTGAGCGTTGGGATCACCTTCCCCATTGTACTTTGTGAAATGGGGAAGGGACATCCCAGGTGGCAACTACAGGACTAGGACTGCTGGACTAATATGACCATCATGGTAAAAATCCATGACTTGCACTATGTCAAAACCAGCTGCCTTGAGACGCTTGACCTCCTCTGTAAGGGTTTGAATGAGCTGGAAGGCTTGATCCAAACCCGTAGACGATGAGGTCATCTGTGGAATGGCAGTTGGAGCTACACCAAGTAGCACAACAGAGGTGGCGGCTTGGCCAATAGTTGGTGCTATCGGCATGGTCCTTGTAGGTGGTGCCGCTTGTGGCATCCATCGTGTGGTTGCTAGTGCGGATGGGGCAACCATTATCGGCTATGCCATTGGATATGCTTGTGTAGCCGAGGGCATGAGTAGTGATCTTGTAGCTCAGTTTAGCATTTGTGGGATTTGACCTTGATGGTGGGGATGGTGGTGCATTTGCGTAGGATGGGCAACAAGAGACATGTTGGGAGCCCACCATGCTATGGTGGTAGGCTCTGTCATATGAGTCAGGAGCAAAGTCGGTGTTGTAGGTAATTGAGACGTAGGTATAGTGTGTACATGCGGTGACATAGGCGTAGGCATACGATGGGGTGGATTAGGTAATTGCACCTACTGGGGAATGATCTGTGAGGGACCTTCGCCCGAAAGTATAGTCAAAGAGAGAAAATGTAAATGTGACGAATGCGGGACTCGATTGATATTGGATAATGTCAAAGGCATGGTAACCATGAACAATGGATTTATGTGGGACGTCATGGAGGGAGGGGCCATGGTGAAATTAGCATGACTACCTTCTTCAGAGTGAGGTTCTAGATCGTCTTGTCCATCGTGAAGCGTTGCATCATGGAACAAGACCTCTAGTTATTCTGGCGATGTCTTTGCCATCAACATTTGATCTAGAATCCACTTTTGTTGATCTGTCAGGGGCACAGTGGCATTCAGTGAAGGAATAAATTCCTTCCCGTTGCAGTACATGAACTCATACTCTCGTTTTTCCTCGAGTTCTTGTAGATACATGGGCAAGTTTCTTGCTAGCTTAGTGCAGAGGAAATTGTAGTGTTCCTTGTGCCAAGCATGTCCCTCAGGGTCTTTGTTTTGAAGCCTGAGGGAGCGGCAGGGTCGTATCGGACTAGTTGGTGGCTCGACCACCGGAAGTGTGACTTGCATGATCCAGGGATTCTCAAGGTTGGTAGTGTCAACAGCTATGGTTAATGTAACCATTTTTTTGTGCAATTTAGAGATAATGATGATAAAAGTAGAGATCGGAAGGACAAAGGCAAACTAAGATAATAATCAGGGCTTTCTATCTTGTAGGATTCCAAAGGAATCATCGAAGCGACCGATCTACCCCACACAATTTCGTAAACAGCCTTGGAGGTATTACGTTTACTTTGATTGACAATGGATACAGATAGCTTACAAGACTACCCGTAAAATTCAGATTGGATATGAAGGCCCTCCTTCTAGTGCCAGAAAACTGTAATGACGAAAAATGTCAGTCTCTAGAAATACCGAACGAAAGTCCACGTACATAGTTTTAACCCCGAATCCGTGAGAGGATCGTGCTGGAGAGAAAACGAATCCGAGGTGCCCTGAACGGTCTTGTTAATCAAATAGGAACTTACTTGATCAATAAAAATTTTGTGATATTTGGATGATAAAATGATGGATCTTTACGGGAAGATATGATATCGTTAACTTAGCAGGTAATTAAAAATGATGAAATAGAGTTACGACGATTTGCAGGATTTACGACATATAGATGAGGCACAAGGGATCAGATTTAGAATGCGGGCAATCTCGAGATCTGGGATTCACCTCACAAACAAATTATATTGAATATAACTATTACAAGAAAACTTTGATCTGGGCAAAGTGTCTGCCAATAACAAGAAAAACTGTTCAAAGATGAAGCAAGAAAAGGTCGATCTACCTCATTCTAGCGGTGTACAAGGGAGTTGGTCCGAAGCAGAATGTTTGTCAACCTACTATTCCTGACTAGAGATTTTTGCCAATTGCCTTCTATATTCTTGCGATTACTGATCCTTCTTGTTTTCTTGTCAAAAGTTGTCAATGATTATCAACGGCAGGGCAAAAGAAATCGCTCACGGAGAAAATTCGTTCAATCTTTGGAGAAATTTCCTTTCTTCTTTTCTTTATCAGCTAGAGCATTTATAAGATTAAAGTCAAGAGAAATAAGTGGTTTAGAGGATGCATGTCCTGAATTTGCAAAATGTCATTGACTTGATGTGGTGTTTGTTGAGGTCTACGGTGCCACACTGCCTTACGCTCTAAAGTGTAACATAGTGTAAACCGCTTTTGTTGAAGTTTTGAAGACAGGTGATTTCTTGATTACACTATAGTACACTGGAGAGCGTATTGCACCGCATGGACTACTGATGCTTGTATTACACTGCACCCTGCTAAATTACGTTGCACCACACCAAATTACGCTTCATAGCGTAATCTAGCATAAAATAGTACACTTATAGAAAATTGAAGTGTTGCTGAAGTTTTTAGGCATTTTCCATCCTCAATGTTGTGGCGGATTGTTTTTTGACATTACCCTGCAATACGTCATGTTGCGTAATACAGTGTAAGATGCCAAAAAACTAAGGTTCTTGAAACATAGAGATTTTGAATGGTTGAAAACTTGCCGTTGTGCACTCATCATTTTGCTGTATTTTGGAATTCATTTGTGTTTTGCCATGCACTGTGATAGGACAGGCTTTTAATCTAAAAAGGAACTTGTTGTGCCGCGCTTTGTTATGACCCTTTTCCTGAATCACCCGTGTTTTGTTGAACTTTCGAGGCCTCGAAATTTTCACAGTGTTTCAACCAGGACACAGCACTTTGGGAGACACGTTACTTAGGAAGGGTACACGACCTTACCATATTTGGAGCGGGATAGCGGCTTTGTTGATAAGAGCCCAACGGTGGATGAAGGAAGGCCACTAACATTAGCAACCAAATGCACTATTACTGGATTTGTTATAGAGCTCAGCCTAAGGGTGTGCTTGCAGTACGTGAAAAGCAACCATATATTCTCTTATATTATATCAAGAAGAAATTATATTCTCTTATATTATATGAAATTATATTATATATGAACCACGTTGCAGTACGTGTGAGAGCAGAGTAGAGCAACAATTTTTAATCAACGTAATGTAGTTGGATACGTGATTTCGTGTGCAATTCGATACGGTATTTTGTGTAATGTAGTTGGCAGACTGCGGGACAGGATTGAAGGTAGATGGAAATTGTTGAAAAAAGCCACGACTAGAGAATATAGCATTTCTAAGAAGCGCTACTTCATGGTATGCTAACGTAGATAGATAACAATAGTTAGCGTTTCCAAGAAATGCGACTTATCTAATAGATAGCGGTTAAACAATCGCTTTAGGTATACTTTCCAAGAAACACACAACACGACAGGGTGGAGATCAGATCCACCCGATACCGTACTGAGTTTCATCGCATAGTTGGAGATCATGTTTGGGAGCAAGGAAAGAATGAAGATACCCATGGGTCACGAACCTCACCCCACATGGGGGTAAGTGGTAAAGGGCATTAGTGGTTCAAGTGTCTTACGACAGACAATCTCGATGAACATCGGTCATACCTTCATTGCTTCTTCTCCAGGAACCAATTTCATGGTTAGGACGCTAGCTTTTACCTACCTGCACGCTGCTTACACTTTCACTCATGGTTAGGACGTTGGCTTTTACCTACCTGCACGCTGCTTACTTCACAAGGGGAGAGCATAATCTAGCAGCATAGCATATATACACGATGTACTACGCATAGTACATCATATACAAGTCGAGGTTTATTGACTCATAGGCCCACAGACCAAGAAACTTACTAAGAATCACATGCTTCTTAGATTCCTTCATGAAGCTGAATTAGTGTCACCCCGAGTTCCCCCACGTTCGTCCATTTCGAGCAGCATTGATCGTAGATGAGCCTTGCATTGAGCTTCCCAGTTACTGAAAAGTTGATTGTAGTTTACATCCTACTCGATACTACCTGTACGAGTGCTGAGGACTACTCAAAAAAATAGATGGTTGTTTCCACCTTCGTGCCCTTCTCTTCCACTACTTGAATTGAAAGATGATCAGTCTCGCTAGTTAAGTCTACAAACCTCGACTCTTGGAGAGAGAGCCCAGATTTGGATGATGGTGTTGTTGGCATATCGAAGGTCACAGGCGTTACTACAGGTGATGTCTAGGGGCGTTAGATAGAGGAAAATCAACATCGAGAGCTCTGGGGGATTCCGAGACCTCCTGTGTTAGTGTAGTCATTTCCCAGTGTAGTCATCGTTTCCCTTCACGGATAAAGTGTAGCATGTATCTCTCGATTAGTTTGATGAGAAAAATACCGGGCTCTGGCAACCAAAAGTTGGTTTATCACTATAGATAATATGTTTCATAGTGTCAAAGCACTTCTTTCTCATGTCCATAACGACAACAGGTTGCTCGCTCCTTTCCAGTCACAGAGGCATACAACGTAAGGCATTCGTGGCGGGGAATAAATCCATGACTACTGGGTTCCATGAACAGAGCCAGAGCCTCCACTAATGTGTAGGTGCAGCACTCTCCTACACACCTGGTCGAGCCGCTGAGGAGGAGGAATAGTTATTGGATGTAGGCCGACTTTGCTTGGTGCCAAAGGCACCTATAAATAGCTGAAACATTCGGCCAAGTAGGAACCAGACGCTAGTCGAATAGTTCGATAACCTCTCCATGGGTTAGGTGCCGATGTTTATTGTATTGCTTTATTATAAAAATAAAGTCCTGTATTGAAGGAACTTAAATAATCCAAGCTTACTCCATTTATGAAAAACTATTGCATTCTTTGTTTGCATATTGATATTTGTTGTTTCCACATTCTATAGAATAGAACAAGCCAAGCCAAGTAATATCTAGTATTGCGCTAAGACACTTACCATACTTTTTTTGAATATTTTGGCTTCGTGGGGGAAGGGAGGAAAGATTAGCTTGTTTCTGCTGCCTGCTAGGGGAAAGCACACACACGAATGATGTACGTACGTTATTTTGGTTGTGCTATTTTGGTCGTCGTTTTACTTTTGCTATTCTATACTTTCTTGATAAATACGGGTCCTCTGTCCGTCTATTATGTCCTAGGATGGGCCACCCTTCTAGTCTTATTTACCACCTGGGGGCCCCTACGGGATATCCAATCTAACAAGCCTTTCTACTTAGTCTAGAAGGTTTACCTCTGAGTTTCCGTAGGGGAGCTTTTGTCGAGGAGCGGTAATATGGCTCCGCCTTAGGATGGAAAAAAGGTTTTGGGCTTGAAAACAAAGCTTAGCTTTGGAGGAGAAGTACTCCTCCCCATTATAGTATACTATATGGAGCAGCAGCCAGTAGCGTCTTACAGTTCCACTTGTACTACAAGAGTTTTCTTACGAAAGTGATTGTTTAGGGCTTTAGCAGGGAACGAGTCCTTGAGTTACCCCGAAGTACCTTTCTAGACTTTTACCAAATATTCCTATTTACACTAGTGTAGTGTTGAGGGATTATATAGTGTAGTGTTGAGGGTAATATTCACTATTGAAAGTGTTTAGGGTTGTGTTCCCTTTCGGCCTTCTCCTTAGTCACTATTTACTATATTTACCTATATTACTCTTGCTATTTACTCTATTTAACTAAAACATGGGACTAGAGGTTTCCTAGGAAAGCTGCACCCGAAGTGTTACATCAAACCTGGGATTGCTACCCTGCCTTGTGCTGGGGAATGGGCCTGGCATTTTGGCCTGGGCCACAGAAGGTTCGATAAGGGAATAGTTATGCCTTCCTTCTGTCGTCTCCACGAAATGAGGATGAAGCGCTTGATCGATATGGACCTCCTTTCGTAGACCACCTGCTGTGGCCCACCACGCTTCACCCCAAAGGTAAAAGCCATTTCTCATTGAAGACATTTCTTTCTTAATATTTCATTGCTCATTGAAGAAATTTCTTTCTTACTATTTTCTCGATTTAATATAGTCATCGTTGCACTAGGACACTACGGTTACTAATATTTGGGGAAGCGGAAGATCAAGGCTATATTGTATTTGGACTATCAATTTGGCGGGGCTAAGGCCATTTATTAGTTTACTACTACTTTGGTAAGAGAAGGGAATGCTAATCTTTGTCTCTTTTTTACAAGTCCTAAGGTTTGTTACAGGGCCACCGACCCACCAATTTGGTTCTTTTTAGATGGGGTTACCTCAGGGCTTCCCACTTGGATTATTACCTCACCTGTAGGGTGGGGCACTAAGAAGGGAGGAGCATAGTTGCCAAGGGAGGGGTCGCTTGAATGCGGTGTCATCCGAGTCGAGGAAAAACGTATTAAATAGTAGCTTTTAATAAAACCTACAAATGTCAAAATGTTATTACATATCAAATAGCCTATTTCTGTTAGCCCTTCGTTGGATGCATAACTCCTGGTCTCCACTCTGGCAAGGCTAAAGCTTCCTTCAGTAATAAGGCGAATGTGACTTCTAGTATTAGCGAGGACAACCCACTTTCGTTGGCCCCCACTGGACATCAACTATTGGAGATAGTAAATCTGCCAATAAGTAGATGTCTACTTATTAAGCAAGTGGTTCCCCGCCAAGCTCCAAATGAATCCTCTAAGCTAATAGGAGTGCTGGCCTTTATGTATTCTGGGAAAGCAGTATGCAATTATTGTAACTAGTAATCGGCTTTGAACCAGGACATTGTTTAACCAGTGTTCCCCAAAGAGAGACTAACATCCCGCGGTGTGCCCCTGTACTATCGTGCCTAGTCTGCTTATCACAGAGGGTGAGATCTCCTGGCTAAATGGTATTGGAATGCATTCCTGCTGTCATCCCTACGTTTCCCTAAGCGATGGTCCAATTCTTGGTGGCCTTTCAAGGTCCCCAACCTTGTGTACAAGATCTTCGCCTAGGTGTGACCCTGGAGCCTAACCTTAGGCCTGCTAGTCCTTTTTCTAAAAACCAGAGCAGTCCTACCCATTTGGATCTCTGAGGGTAAAGTGTAAGTATGAAAAGTTGGTGGGGAGAAGCCCATCATCCCCGTCATGTACCAATACAAGGTTTCGTCATGGATGCGATTCTCTGTTCCCCCCTACTAAAAGCTAACTCCGATGGGTTTGTACCATTCCTGCCCCACAGGCTATAACACTACCAAAGAAAATGGCTCCCATTCTAATTGAGGTGAAAGTGAGTGCCTCCTTACTGGCTCTGTGCAACAGAATCTAAAGGTTGTACATCTCTGAAAAACCCAAGAGAGTGCTGACAAAATATCATTCTTGAGGCTACTATGGAAGTATAAGTCGGTTGCGAGTGTTAATATAACTAAGGTCTAAAGGTGATGAAAGAATTTATTCTAGATGTTGCCGCCTCCATGGTAGCATTCATATTGAATGTCGTCCCTCATAAGTAAGTGCAAGTGAACATGTAACTTAAATGTGTTACTCTTGGGCTTATAGTAAACGCTTTTATAAAAGCAATTGATTGAGGTAATAGTCCAATGTGGTAGCTCTTCCTATAGCTGCTCCCCTGTGTTAGGCCTTGATAATTCCCTGGCAAGTAAGATAGCCTAAATATTCCTTGTTGTAGTATGTTATGTATGAATTTTTGTTGAGATGTGTTGCTAATGTTGCTTCGTAAGTGTCTTAGCGCAAGGTATAACCAAAATAACCCCAAAAGAAACCATGAAATTGAACTATGAAACTAGGGTTCCTAAATGGTCAAAGTTCGGTTTTCACACTTTTCAAATACACACTAATAAAACAATATAGGAAACATCGACACCTAACCCATGAGGAGATCATAGGATTGCACTGCCAACTAATGTTTGGTTCCTACGCCTTTGGCCATATATATCAAGTGTTCATCCTGAAGTCCCTAGGCAAAGTCGGCATGCGTCCAATAACAATCAGGGTAACTCAGGGAAAAGTGCCCACTCCTATTATTCGCCCTCACTGTCTGGATAGAGCGTTACTGCGAGCACTTCACCTAACGTTAACTGAAGGTCTTGGGGGCTTTATGGAGCCCTACAGTCATGGATTTCTGCCAAACCATGGCTATCTGTCATTGTATTCGGATCTCTGCAACTAGGAAAGGGTTAGCAACCTTAAGTTTATGGACGTTACCGAATGTTTCAATACTATGAAACATGATATAGTTATAAGCCAACTTTCTACTGTGGGTGCTCCCCCCGCCTCGTGATAATCCAACTAATATCTAGTTACATGTAGAGTGAGATTCAAGACAAAGAGGGTAAAGACTACACCAACCGAGGGGGTATTGGTATCGGGGTAACTTAGGGACTCGTTCCCCGCTAAAGCCCTCAAGGAGGAGCAATATCCCCTATGTTAATTCATTTATACCTATCTCCCCTCAACATAGCCTGCCATAACGCTCGTTACCTTCGATATGTCGATGACATTATCATGGTTAGGATCCAAGAGACTCCCTTTGTAAACTTAACCGGCGAAACTGAGTGCCTATGTATTAAAGTGGTGGAAGAGGAGAAGAGTCTGAAGGAAGGTGGGAATCACCTGGGAGGGATAGTGTGTACCACCCATGCGGGTTGCATTGACACTGATGTGTTTCAGTCAGAAACTGACAAAGAAATGGTTTTCTATTTATGAGGCTCATCATAGTAAAATTTCTATGATGACTGAGGGGGTAACTCAATAAGAGTTACCCTCTAAAGCCCTCGAATTGCTTAAATACATCAGTACAATAATGGTCAGGTTGTCTTTGTATTACGGTAGCCTGAGCTTACACCGTTGCGAGACGCTTAAGTGGATATGTTCCTTTCACACTCGGCTGGCCTAGTTCCACTTGCTAAGTCACCATCCTTGGGAAGAGATAACCAAAAATGTGGAATTGTACACTTGTGACTCTCTCCAACTCCCCACCTACAAAGACCTGAGGGCGAAGGTGAACCGATTATGTATGAGCATCCTCCTAAGTACAAAACAATATAAGGTTCGAATGCTCTCATTGTTGGGCTTCATGTCTGTAGTCAAGAAGCACTTTCGAAGTAAATGCTTTGGTCTATTAAATATGAGCAAAGATAGATAGGTTGAGCTGTATGAGTTGTACTATGCTTGCGCCTTATGAAAACCTGTTGTCCTTCCCTTTGGTTTTGGTGTCTTTCTTCTAGTATAAGTGTAATGTTTGGTTGCTTGTTTGCATTCCTTTATGATGTATTGAGTACTGAATTTCTATGAAATGGGATTGTTTTAGAGTTTTATAGTGTTCGTCTACTAGCTTTAAAGTGTAGTGTGTACCACCTATTAATATAGACTGACCAGTGTAAGTGTGGTATATGTGTTAGTTTAATGCTTTTCAAGGTTTAACTAGACTAAAGAATTGAGCTTGATTGGGGCTAGTGAGTTCAATCAAGTGATATTGATTGAATGAAGCTTTAAAGGCCCATGTATGCGGTAACCTCCAAGCTTACTATGCCCCTATTACGGGGTAGCAGCGAAGGCCTACGTATGCGAGAGCAGCCCTCGCCCTTAGAGAAAGGGGCCCCGTTAGGTCCTAAGGGTTCGAAGTGCCCCTCGAATGGGGCCCATTATAGCCCTCTTCTTAGGACCATTCAAACCTCCTGTTTCTTGGTAAAGCATCTACGCTTGTCCCCATCCAATGGGTAAGCATATACGGTCCACAAAATCTGAATAGTTTTGTAGGTTCTGCTCTGGAACCGATCATGCCCTGCAAGCATGTAGAAGTGCATATAGGATTGTGCTCGTAAAGTGTAAGGGATAGGGTAGTCATCCCCATTTCCCAATTTCATTATAACGTATCGTAGATGATTTTGTAATATCGTGGTTCTGTAACGTACCCTAAAAAGCTGTAGCATACATTCCTACCAGTGTAGCCGTGCGAGTCGTATTCGATCGCTTGTCAAGGTCTGCCCCTCTAATAGTTGCAAGTAATAGCGAATAGCACCATATGTGGCAGTGAACCGTGATAATTACTCATGTGTTCTAGTTGAACCTAAGACCAAGTGGGCTCCTAAGGAGCTCCTAGGAGAAGGGTTTGTACGTTGGTCGGTGCACCCAGTGATCGTTCCTGGCGTATCCCCTTCTTGAAACCTGCTCTCCCCAACTAGCCTTTCTTCTAAGAAGAAACTCCTACGAGACCTGTGAGTGTAAGGATGGGTGCCCTGTAAGGTTCCTAATCCTATAAGAGACCTTTCTGGCTAAGGATCTTATGTCTACGAATTAGAGTGGGCTGCCTCCCAAGAAAGCACCCAGCTAAGTACCCCTATCGTAATCATGTGTAAATGTGGATCCCCCGCCGATACGAGTACCTAGTTAAGTGGCAAGTGTCGTTCCTCCTACACTCCCTTTTCTACCCAATGATGTTCCGTGTCTGTCCTCGAAACTATCTGTCCATCTCCTCGCATAAGAGGCCATGAGGGAAGCATCGGTCAGTGTCTTCCACCACCTTGAGAGAGAAACAGTTAAGTAATCTGCAGCATTGTGAGTTCCCAGGTAAGAAGTACCTACCCCTGACCTGGCTACTCCTAAGTAGTTTCCTATGAACCTAGGGGTAGGTCCTTGTGGCCAAAGTAAGAGTATCAGGGACCTTCAACTGCCTCCCATAACCAGTGAATGGGGGAAGCCGTGTCTCCCATAGTTCCACTACTAGCCTAACCCTCTTGGAAAGCTCCAAGCCTTCCCCAGCCCTAAGTGGATACGGCAAGAGTAACTAAGCTCCTCCTGTGGGGCAGCGTGAGGTAACTTGTACAGTGTAACATAATAAGGAAAAGTGCCCCCATAGAGGGCTTATCAATCCCTTTCCCTTTGTAGGTTACCCTATAACCCAGCATCCGGTCCTAGGAAGAACTAAATAGTAAAGTATAGAACGCTTGTCGTTCTACTTGGTAGGAACTCCCTCAAAAGAGTTCAGTAGGCATTCTCAAAGGGTACCCGTTAAATGCTTTGCAGCGGGTAGCTGCCTTTGCTCGTACCCTAATCCTAGGTACTACCTAATCCCTCGTCGGTAAGAATAGGATCTGCTTGGTTCAAGCAGAATTTGGCATCGCTAACCGCGTGTCTCCCGAGGTCCACCCCAATATAACCAAAGAAATCCTACTGATGTTGGCTCTATCCCCCCATCTATGTCTGTGGGTTCGGTCCCGTACATAGCACTCCTCTCCTAAGGGTAGCTCCCCTAGGTAGGTGGAATAGGTTCTAGTCTAGGATAGCAACTACGACTGATAACTGTAATAAAAACGCAACAAAAATGCAAAAACAATCCAAAGTTACAACCTAGGGTGTCTAGGCATTTCTTCATCGTCCCTGGGGCTGACCCACCATGGAACAGAACCAAAGTTACAACCCAGCATGGTTTGGCACATATCCACATTTTTTTTGTGGAAAACCCAATCCAAAAATGGAACCATCACTTCACTCGTAACTTCAGTGTTTTTCCATGATTTTTGGGCATTTCTTCATTTGGCCTCACCAATTGAGAGTCGGCAAGCGCCGAGAGAGCTCTCGAAATGTGAATGTTGTTATCACACTTTTATGACACATACAGGTTGGCAGCAAGTGAGGCGGAGCTATGTCGGTCCGAATGAAGGCTCAAGCCGGCTACCAACTAACACAAAGACATAAACACAAACTATCATAGTTGTTGGGGGAACTCGGGGACTCATTCCCTGCGAATGCGGGGGAACTCACTCAAATCATTCATTCCCGATCCACCTTAGTCGTAGTTCCTTTCACATTGGAGAACAAAACCGCTTCGCAGGGTAACTCACAAAGCTCATTCCCCACTTCGCCCTCCTTGTATCTTCGAAATGGTGTCTCAATAACTAACTATGTACTTGTTACACGATTCCCTTGTATCATTTCTGCGAAATGTACTATATTATATAGGACTATTTTGATTATTCTCCCTGTATCTACGAACCATTACCCCTTCACTATCTATGTACCAGTGAAACGGTATCTCTTTGTATCGTTTCTGCATCCTGATGCCCTTTAGTAGTGTATCCTAGGTTTCAATAATACTTGTATTGTTTCTGGATTCCTTCCCTTTAGATTTATTATTTTAATAATAAGTGGGTGGTAACTATTTGGTAACTATTCTATAATGGTGGCATTTCTTAGAACATCTTCCTGAATCCAAGTGGCACCTTGTGGTTAATGATGCTCTTATGTTGCTTCCAGGTAGCTGTTATGCATACGCATGCTAGTTGTTGTGCTCCTTGCACCCCTGTTCTTCGTAGACAATCGCTGCGTTTGGTCAATCTGTGACGATAACATTCCGTAGGTTCCTGAGTGAGCTTTTGAAATGCTCTACTATAGTACCTCTACCTTTGATGGTTCAACAGTACCTCCTTGTATCGTTTCTATGTCAAGACCTCCCCTAGGTACCTTGTATGGTTTCTGCGAAACCTTCCCTAGGTATGCCCTCGTATCCTAACTATGCAATGGTAGGTTCATCTGTGCATCCCAAAGAGGTTAGGTCATCATAATGGTGTCGTTTCTTGGAGTAGGTTTTCCCTACCTTTGGTTCCTTCTGTCCTTGCGCGTGTTGCTGACCTATCTCTGTCCTACGCTGAGTATTGCCTACTCTACACTTGTAAGCTGCTAACTAACTTTACGCTACCCAATCTATCCTGTTGAGTGATCTATGCTAATTATGTTCGTGTCTGTAACGCCTACACCTAAATGTTACCTTCTTGTCTGTACATTTCCGCTCTTGCTTTGTAGGCCAGCCCTACGCCTAGCCCATCCGTGTCCTAGATCCTGGCTCTCCCTTTCTCCTCAATTGCACACCAATTACATCCTAAATCTATCATTTTCTTACATTGTAAATCACTACATCCCCCGAACTGGACTTTGTGGTAACGTCCCCATAATGGTACTTTGTTTTCATGTATATGACAGTAATTTGTAACACCTAACTAATCTATCCTAAATCTATCCTACTGTAATACCCAAAAACCTGTACGCATACATCTACTCTTGCACATAGAATCCTACTTTGCAGTATGTAACTACTCTCCCACGTGTAATCACATATATGATTGCACAGGAATAAATGGTTGCTAACATCTGTGGCCATCTCCCACTGGTGGACCTGAAATACTAGGCCTACCAAAGTTGCTCCTTTCATTACATGTCAAGGTTGTGTACCCTAAGTTCCTAACTTATGTCTCTCAAACAGTGCTGTCTTCTAATGACTTTGGTGACCAGGCTGCGTTGCTATCGAATTCCTCCGCCTGTGACTCATGTTTCGGTACGTGTGTAATGCTTACATCTTCCTTTTTCTATGTTGCCCTTTAAGGAATTTCCTAGTTGTGATAGTTCTTTTTCATAAAATGTTGTCTAGAATATCATACCCCCAAACCTTCCTTTCATGACCTATGCCCCTCCTAGCTCCACATATTATGAAAAAAACCTACTATGTCCATCCGTTGGTTTTGTTGCTCCTCTAGTGAATAGTCCTGTCTAGTGGCGTCGTGGGCATGCATCTATGGTGGACCCTTAAGCATCACCTTCAACCCATGACGTCTACGCTTCTAATAGTCCTAATTTGCTGGCAACGGTGTCTATTGTCTCGCTCGTGGCTCTCTCTCTAGGGCTTGTAGGAGTGGTACTAGCTTCTGGTCTCCTGTTGTCTACCTTGAAGTGGAAGTGTTGTTGGAGCATTCTGTATAGTATATACTGTAGTGTCTGGTCCCGTATAGTAAGTGAATGCTCTCTTGCTGATCTTTCTCCTGATCAGTTCCTAGCATGATCTATCCTTCGCTATGTACTGGCATCAATACACTTTTCCCCCTCATCATCAAGGGTCTGCTATCCAATCCAGCCTCTGTGAGGTGTCTATGTATGCCTGTATTTTGGTAACTCATGTTTTGAAACTCTACCTTGAACCTGTCTAAGGTTCTTCACGCTAGGTGTTGTGCTCTTTGCGTTGTGTTGAACCTTCCTCGAAGGTGGAGTTGTATAAGTTTTAAGCTTTCCTTATCCTGTCTAAATAGGCATGGGTTCCCATAAGTATCAACACGCAAAGGCCCAAACCAACTACCCCAAATAAATATGAAAAGAATTTGTGAACGGCGTAATGCGGGGAATGAGTCCCCGAGTTCCCCCAAATATGAGAAGCATTTTTTCAACTTGTGTGAAAAGTGTTCCTTCAATGTCTGTGATTGGATGGTCTAAACTCAGAAAAAAACTTCAATATACCTTGATAAAATAATACAAGAAACATTGACACCTACCTCACACTTCCTATTTTTTTATTTGTGACTTGAATTTGAGTTCGTCCTAGCTTCAATTATTTCCCTTAATCCTTCTACGTTCCTAGGTAGAATCCTGCAGACTCCCCAAATGGGCGACATACCTAAGGATCCTAGGTATCTCCTAAGGGTAGTCTAGGATTAAGCCCGGTGGTTATGTTCTACGTGCTAGTGAATTTCATGGGTCCATGAGGGCGACTAACAGGAGCAGGCACTTTTCCCTGAGTTACCCCCACATGAATTTTTCTACTTTTGCCTCTTGTAAGAAGCGAGTAGCGCCCCCGTAGTTGATCCAGGTAAAGAAGTCCTTATGAATACGAGACGACCTTAACTCTTTTCTAGTTACGGCTTTAGGGCTGTGCGTGGTTCTCCGAACTACTTACTCTAAGGAGTCATGTTTTAGGGAAATGCTCATGGACGCCACTGAGCGTCACCATCAACACATCCCTAAAGTGGTGCTGGCCTCGGTTCTCCAAACCGTTCCCCCCTACAGGGCCTTGGTTCTTCGAACCCAGGTCTGTTGAACCTTTTTTGTAACGTATGAAATTACATAATAAATTACCATTTACGTTGTAACGTATATAAAATGAAATTACTGGGTGTGTGTTTTCACGTATATAATGACTTTGTTGTAACGCATCAAATGAAAGAGAAAATATAGCATTGTCCAGCATGTTACCCCACTACATCCCCCTAACAGGACTTTATTGCAGCGTTAACGTAATGCTACTTGGTTTACACGTATCTGTACATATGAAATAGCAATAATGGTTTGTTATCAGCTAGAAAATCTACCTAAAGAACCTTGAATTGTCCTCAAGGACCTTAAATCATTAATGCTTTAACCTATGAGATCGCTACACCCTAGAGTCAATCTAGGCCATAGCGGTCAAAATATAGGCTTCTACTTCCTAAGCTAAACCTCCCCTAAAACATACTAACCTAGGTTATCACAACCTAGCTTCAACCTAAAGAACTAGAGCTGGATTACTTTGTCAATTTCCATAATAGCACACGAAAGTACTCAACCGTACTCAATCCTATAATGACTATCAAACTACTTTTACATAGAATCACATCTCATAAATCCCACTCAAATAATCTCTGCTTCCTATGCTAGCCTGTAAGCAGCTAGTGTAAACTTATTGATTGTAAAGGCATCTACTCCTGGTACGTCCATACATGTTTTCTACGAACTAGCACCCAGGGGAACTTGGGGACGCATTCCCCGCTAATGCCCTAGTCGTTCCCACTTCCTATGTCACCCTACGTTACCCTGTCTTACATTATACGTAAGCCTCAATTTGTAAATGACCAAACTAACATCCCTATCCATCAGTACCATACCTACCCGTCAGTCTCCTACCGATAATAGATGCCGGAGCAAGAAGAGATTAAATAGATAGATATAGATATGTTGATATTGATATATTTATCTATAGGATAGAGTAGGGTAGGGTAGGTAAGGATCAATAAAGGATAAAAGAGAAAGGTAGAAGGAAAAGGTAAGATAGAATGAAAAGACGTGGAATAGAACAAAGAAGAAAGGTGTAGCTCAAGGACAAATCGAACTCAAGCATGCGAGTGTGTCACCGCATGACCAGAGTGTTTCAACGCGAACCGACGTAAGGCATAAAGCCACTATTAGTCATGCACTTACTTCCCATAACGTAAGTCCTGAATAAAACATCCACCAGGCAACTACAAGACCAAGCAGCAACCTTATCTAATCTACTTGGGAAATACCCACCAATCCAGGTAAGAGACAAACCAGGTGATAGGAGTACTAGCAAGAGGGACTAGTATGTATCCTATACAATATGTGAAAAACACTTTCTGGATGTGCCAACAGGGGACGCCATGCATATTCATAGATATGGGTTTTTGAACTAGGAAAAGAAGCATGTCGAAGACGGGAAGTTATTGATTTAATGAGTGTATTCCGATACATTTGAATGCAAGGCTATGATTTTTATATTATATATAAACAATATAGTACATAGATTTTGACACGAGCTTCTATAACTGGGAACCACATCAAATCGTTAGTCGCCATCCCTAAATGTAGTAGGTATTGTGAAAACTACCATGTTTGGAGTTCTTAAAAGCTGAGACCTCTCACCGGAACTAGCCATGACAAAGAATAGTCGATGGCAGCAGCTACGAACAAGAGCCATAGCACGCAAGTGCTCAACGCGGACCAATAGGTCACACCTATGATTGTACAGCTAAATGGCCTCGTTATAGGTCCATACATCGTAAAGGAACAATAAAGGTCATGGGCTATGTTATTTCATAAAGGTGTTATTTCATATCTGCCTCGTCTCGTCCTAATGCAAGTCAAGAGATATCAAACAAAATAGATGGGCATTAGCAGCAAAGACTAGTAGGTGTAGTTGGATATGGGAGAACCCGATCAAGCCAAGAAAACTCCAAAGTCACTGGTAGAAGTCACACTTATAGATAGGCAGCAAGCAAAAAGTAGTAGAGAAGATGCCGATGCTCTTAGAGCTGGCACGAACTAGTGAGAGCTACTCTCAGGGCACACGGAATGGTCATACAGTGGTAGACGATCCTAGTTCAAGTAGGGAGTGAGCCAAGCTATTCAGATAGGAAGTCGCACCATGCGCTAACTCATTGAAACCTTCGAATGAAAGCCCCACCCCAACCCAACCATAGAGGAAGAGAGAGAGACAGAGAGACAAACAAGTTCCTAGCTTAGCTGCATCCTGCTCTGCTTGTCATTGTTTTCCTGCTCTAGTTGGTCCAGGAGGGAGACAAAGCAAATCTCATATGCCAATTGCCGAGTTCATGGCCTTCGGCGTCATTCTTGCTCACTTATTATAGTATAGTTAAGGTGTTCCAAGTCCTATCTGGATGTTTGGTACTCCCGCTGACCAGGCGGTAGCTTCACAGGTAGCTCTAGGGCTGACTACGGTAGGTAAGGTGCTACTGTGAACGATATTTACGTCCTGTCAATTGATAATTACCCCGGAATGACTCTAGAATTACCCCGGTTATCCTGGTTATAAAATACATGAATTACCTAAGGAATGAATCTGTATGCTGCCCGCCACTAGATGGCTCTGTCTCGAGCATGAGTGAACTGGTAGACTGAAATTAGTAGTAGTGGAAAGGGGCTTTAGCCAAGGAATGACCAGGGTAACTCCTTAGACTATAGGTTACTATGTTGCGTTTCCATGAAACATGCACAGCGGGAACGACAAAAAGGGATGCTCACTTGCACCAGGGTAATGTAGGGCCCCATAGGGGCAGGGAACTCACGAAGTGAGTTACCCAGCAAAGCGGTTTTGTTCTCTAATGAGAGATTCCCTGCGACTAAGGCGGTTATCGTGCTGTGTCGTAAGAAACGCGTACTTAGGGAATGAACGATTTGAGTGAGTTACCCTGTGTAACAGGCCATTATTCAGAAACGGGAGAGGAACTGTCAACTGTTCATCTTGATTTCTCGAAAAATCGCAATGAGATGTTTTCATCTCGCATTTTTATGTACGATTTATATATCATGTCCTTCTCAGGTAAAAGCTAACAAAAAAGGTGGAAGACGATAGGGGACAACCAAGGTAACTCAGGAAAAAGTGGCCTGCTAAAGCCCTCGTTCATGTTGGTTCGTGTTGCTACATACAATGGTTCCATTGGCCGGCAGGGGTTGGAATAGCTCCACAGGTAACAGAGATCGACAAGCATACCTTAGTTACATCTTACAGTTCTCGACTAACTTTGCTAATTCATGCAGAGCCACCACTCTGTAAGCTATTCTGAGCTAGCAAAGGGTGACAACCAACTTAAGCCAGTTTCATCATTTCTCTATTCACTTCTTTATTTAGTTTACCCGATACTCATTGAGTAGTATCTCAATCTTCAATACAAAATTACCTATCTTAGCTAGGGGCATTCCGCATCCAGGGGTGCCCCAGGCTCAACAACCAGAGCTGCTTGGGATATTAGGCTCGTTTGCATCCCCATAGGACACTGGACAAGGCTCCATAAACCCTTCACACTCAAATTATATACATGAAAACTTCGCATGAAAAACTGACTTACGTGAATTACAAGATAATTACTACATTAAAATATACACAGTGGCTTATCAAGAATAGGGAATGCTCCATATTTGATACACGTGGGCATATACAGTAATTTTATAGTACTTGAGTGTCTCCCAGAAGTAATGTTGTACTATGCGTTGGAGGGCGTTAGCGGGGAATGAGTCCCTAAGTTGCCCCCTTTCCAAAATGGTGGGCTAGGTTGATTGATGAACCTTGTGGCGAGCACGCAGCTCATCAAAAACAACATTGATAATATCTTGGTCGATCAACTTAGAGCACTTATGGGGATCGTGAATCAGAGCCTCCCTTACACCATATACCAAATGAATTCATTCATACTTATACATATTTCTTTAGTTGAGTGTAGGTAGTGTAGGTGTGGTAGGCAATTCACAGTCCAAATCCCCAATAATAAAGTATCAGTGAACCTGGTGGCCCAAGGAAGGGTTTGGACAATGACACACGGCAACAATTGCTTGGCCATTTAGTCATCGGGGGAGACTCTTCGCATAACACTCACTTACTTCGAGCTTACCTATGGCCCCCTTCCACCAGGTCCAGTTGTTTGCTGAGCTTAGTCTCCAATTGTCTAGTTACACCGACTTCACGTACCTTTGAAGCTGAGGTAGCCATGGGCAATTCTATCTTGGCTATTCACCACCAACATACACTTACCACGATGGCACCAAATGGTAAGGAAAGCTTGAGAGTAGACGACGAAAAGTTGAAAACTTACCTGACATGACATATCATATTTAGGGTAACTAGGTAACTTTACTTTGCATTTCACCAGTTCTCTTTGCTAGCTAGGGCTGTGGGTCCCCATTAGGATCCAGGCTAAAGGTGGTAGACATAGTAAGTAATAGACATGTTTACTAATGGTGAATCTACTCCCTGAGCGGGAGGGCATATAAGTGGAGCTCTCAAAACATTTACATAATGAATGACGAGGGGAAGGTAATGACTTCCTACCCCCAAGGCTCACCGAGGTTTCTTGCTTTGGTCCATGAAGGAAAGCTTTCATTTAGCATGGTCAGTATGCGAAAAAGAACTCCCCCAGGTTATCATTTGCTTATTGAATACGACTTATGTGAGGCTAGTGCCGACTGAGCGATTGGGGAACGTATCAAAATAGAGATATCTATCTTCTACTAGTAGTGCGGCTGCTCTCGAATGGCAAATCTTATAGTGACTGAATTCCACAAGCTTAGTAGGTTACAATAAGCTCATTCTTCAAATTCCATTTTTGGCGAAGTGGGGAATGAACGAAGTGAGTTATCTTGTGAAGTGGTTTTGTTCTTCTTAGGGAGAGGAACCACGACTACTGAGGTTACAATAAGCGTTTCCACGAAACACGCACTTAGGGCGTAAGCGGGGAAAAAGTCCCTCAGTTCCCCTGTGACTACTGAGGTTACACGTCGACGTGTTGTAGTAAAATGGAAACACGCACTTAGGGAATGAACAATTTGAGTGAGTTACCCCGAATGAGTGAAGTGAGTTACCCCAAATGAGTGAAGTGAGTTACCCCGTTACACAGGCCGTTGTTTGGAAACAAGAGAGGAACTGGTCATTCCCACTGTGGGCGTTGAACGGAAACGCAGCACGGTAACCACCATAGTCACCCTACCTCTTAGCATTAGCAGCATTGAAAATTGATGATGACTTTGTAGAACTCTAGCAGCCCCTGAATCTGCTTCATAAGATGACTAGCAATATGAAGCAAGTTACTTGCCCACCAAGGGATTAAGCTTCAAATGATGAGGCTTACCTCAAGGATAAAGGAGGTAATAATGCCTATTATCCTGATCCCCTTACCCTGGGTAAGATGACTACAGATACGACTACAGATAAGAGGCCTGCCCAGCATAAGTGGGTGGCAATGATGGAGATTAAGTTAGAACTTGATCAATTGGTTGATACAGCAACTGCAGGATAGGATCATCTAGGATCAATTCAATTATATAATTATGTACGTAACCATAATGTATTAGATAGAGGACTTACTTAATTACATTATAGAATTATTGGGTCCTATATTCCAAGCGATCTCCAAAGGGCCCGAATGAATTGGGAGAGATCCGTTTTATGTTGAGGGTGAGTTGGAGATCAGGAGGTTAAGAGGGAGGAGGTGTAGTGAGCGCTTCAAAGACTAGAGGATCTTTAGCCGGGGAACGACTAGGGTAACGTAGGGGTTGTTCCCCGGCTAAAGCCCCAGAGTTACCCTAACTTACGTTTTCACTAAATGGATCTATCAAGTGGTAAAAGCAGCACTTTTTTGGTTTTTTCGGCTAGGGTAACGTAGGGCGATTATGGGAGCTGGAATGCCCCCTACGTGACCCTGGTCGTTCCCCTTAGTTACGCCCCTACCCATAACACCATTTTGCGAAGCAACAATAAGCTACTTGGTTCACGTAATCTATCTTTCAACATTTTTGTTCGGTTAGGGCAGCTCGCTTGCTCTTGTAGCTTTGCCTATATGTACAAAATAACCAAAGATGCAATCATTAGCAATGCAATAACGTTCCCTTTTTTTTAGGAGAGAGCAGCACTCATTCTAAAAATGAGCTTATTGTAAGTGCGTGTTGAATGGTTTTGTGTTGTTTTATGTCGCGAGGCTGTGTGCTCATTCCAAGAATGAGCTTACCCAAAAACTACATGTTTCATGGAAACACGGCACCATAACCTTTGTTCCCAATTTTGCGCCTTATACCTGATATGATTCTTTCCGATACGAGGGACTCAACTGTTGCGGGTCCCTTTCGTCTAGTGGTTAGAACATCATCTTTTCATGTCGAAGACATGGGTTCGATTCCCTTAGGGGATGGTTTATGAATAGGGTCACACACGTCGTCTATATGGCATGGCGCTTCCCCCCGTCCAAACTTTGGTTTTGGACTGGTTTCCCAGGGTAACGTAGGGCAACGTCTAGGTTACCATGCTGCGCTTTCATGAAATGCGCACAGCAGGCTAACGTGGGGCACGAGTCCCCGAGTTCCCCTACGACTGATGAGGTTACACGTCGATGCATTGTAGTGAAATGGAAATGCGCACTTAGGGAACGAACAATTTGAGTGAGTTCCCCCACGTTTGCAGGGCACTTTTCCCAGAGTTCCCCCTTAGACAAAATGGGGTAACCTAGGGTTTTGTCGTTCCTGCTATGTGCATTTCACGAAAATGCAGCACGGTAACTGGGGGAACTCGGGGACTCGTTCCCTGCTCACGTGCCTCACGATTCCTCTCCCGTTGGAGAACAAAACCGCTTCACGGGGCCGTTAAAAAGGGTTTTCTCATTCCTGTTGTGCGCATTTCATAAAAATGCTTTTTGTAACCTTAGTAGTCATGGGGGAACTCAGGGACTCATTCCCAGCTAATGCCCTCCCTAATCGGTGAATTTGGTCATTCCCGCTATGCACATTTCACAGAAATGCTTATTGTAACCTTAACGTCGCCCTCGTAAATACACTTAGTTAGCTAGGCTTAGTTATTGAATCGGTAGGTAGGCAATGTACTCAACCTATGACACACTAGAGTCGAACGGGCAGTTTGCGCCCGCCTCCCGGTAAATCTGTGTGGAACTAGACAGACAGTGGGGACGAAAATATTATCCTTGCAAAGCAGCCGACCCGACCGTATAGAGAGCAGAGCACAAATGACACCTTCCTTTACATGCATCATGCATATTGTAAAGTACAATAAAGTACTTTACTGTACTTTACTAAGAGCCCTCGATGAAGGTGTTTCCTGTTCATTTTTGTTTCTCGCTCGTGCCTACCCATTTGGGGGAACTCGAGGACTCGTGCCTACCCATTTGGGGGAACTCGGGGACTCGTGCCTACCCATTTGGGGGAACTCGGGGACTCGTTCCCCGCTAAAGTGCCTCCATTTCGTTATTTTGGATCTAACGACGCATGGTATTATTGATGGATGATCTACTGTTCATCAATTAGGTGGGACAAAAAATGAAAAGTAGTTAGTTAGTACAGTTCTCGTAGTTAGTTAGTGCAGTTCCCGGATGCGGGTGGGCACCCGACTGCTCTTCCCAAGGCAGACTTACCATACCATTCATTTTTGAAATTGACTAGGCTACATGCCGGTCTTAAGAAGTAAGTAGTCCATGCACTAGTACAATAACATCTAGGTCTGATGGCTCTAGCCGGGGAACGACCAAGGTCACTTCGGGGGCGTTCCTGCTTCCTACGTTTCCCTACGTTACCCTCAACACACTATCAACACTAACACGGGGCGACTTTCAATTCACTTCTGCGCGGACAAAACGAGGAAGGGGCATTTTTTATGTGATGCCAAGGCTCTTTACGAGGATGATGAATCATGCGATATCAAGTTTTGAGCGGTGCTTGTTGCATTCCAATGAGCTTGTGGCATGCACTCTATTGCTACAATTCATTGAATTGCTTTGCTTGGAAAATTTGGCTCCCCAAGGGTTTGGGGGGGACAGAGCTTCGTTCGTTCAGCCAGCCAATGCTATCCCCGCCAGCAATGTGTAGATATCGATATCGATGATTCTAGGCCCCCAAAAAATGTTGTATTATATTCTATTATATTCCATTCTAGGGGTAACTCGGGGAAAAGTTCCCCTTATTTCGTTCGGGGAATCGTACGTTGGGAGATTCCCGTTTCACCCTCGTTACTTTCATAAAAAATGATGACGGTCAAGATTATTTGTGTGTCAAGGAAGGAATTCCACAAGGTGGTGCCATCTCTACTCTCCTCTCCTTATGAATATGTACTTGGACAGGCTGGATAGAAACTTTACACTTTCCACCGAACACATTCGCCGATGAATTTGTAATAGGAGTAACTGGAGGGCAACCTTACTATATTATGACCTAGGGGAAGGCGGAAGGTGTATTGGATGGGCTTTAGCCGAGGAATGACCAGGGCGTTAGCGGGGAACGAGTCCTCAAGTTCCCCCGAATCTCCCATTGGAGAACAATGGCCCATGTAATGGGGTAACTCACTTCGTGAGTTCCTCGCCCCTACGAGGACCTATGTGACCCTAGTCGTTCCCCTTAGTTATGCCCCTAACCCCTGAGGGGCATACCTTAGGCCAGAAGAGAAACTGGAACGGGTCTTTTGGGGCCTTCCCCACCCCACGGTGAAATTTTGGTATAGTATAGTATAGTGTATATATATATAATAAAGAAAATTGAAGGGACATATACAATACATCCCTAACCACCCTAATACTAATAGCATCCCCAACCTCCCTAATACCCATCCCTAATACCTATGATACCTAATATAACCTATAATACCTGATATAAGAAATACTAGAATCAAATAATAGGCTCTCTGAGGTCTCTGGTGTCGTACCGCCGGCGGAGCAGAGGATTTCACCCCTTTTTCGTGGCCGCCCGTCACTGGCATCGATCTTGTTTCCAAAACGGCTGTGCGAGTAAACTAACTTTTTGTTATTGTGCGCAAAATAGGAAGTTTACGGGGAAGGGAATCGAGCCGGAAACTGCAATGGTTAAGGAGGCTAATAACGGTTAACAACGCCATCGACTCTCTCTCTAATATATAACAAATATGGCATAGGCCTCTGCCTCTAATACATAAAAGTAAGAAAGACCGATCCTGCGAGATACGCCGGCATTAAAATTTAAAGCTTTGCGTCTACTTTCAGACAATGTTTGGAACAAAAAACTGACAAGAATACAACGCCGCATTCTCCGAAGATTGAAAAGCAAGAGAATATATATTAGGACAAATATTTATCTGAGATAGAATTGGAACAGTTACATCAAATTACAAGCCATACGAAAGTTGTCCCTTTCTTATGGAAATGCCCCCATAATAGATATGCACAACGGAGGGCCAGAACGAGCTTCACATGTACCCTTTCCACTCAATCTAGAAACAAGATTGGACGTAATCCTGGTTTGTCTCCATTTCTGTGAAACTATTCCTCAAGCGAGGCAGCTGATAAGTCACCGAAAGATTCGTGTTCATAATGAAATGGTCAACATCACTCGTGAAAAAGTGTCCCGCGGTGATCTAATATCTATTGAAGAGAATTCTGTAAGAACCATGGGAAGAAAAGTGAGGAAATATTTTTATATCGAAATATTAGTAACCAAAATAGCGGGAGCAGTGTTTCCATTTAACTTGGAAAAAAGAAGGTGGAAAAAGAACAACAAAATAATACGGTTGATGTGGAAAAAGAACAACAAAATAATACGGTTGATAATACGGTTGATGCGGAAAAAGAACAAAACAAAATGGTTCCGCCTACTTACAAAACCAAAAGGGTGCCGCCTCCTACTAAAATCCTGGTTTTTGCAACAGTCGCGGGCAGCCTCCATGCAAGAGCGGAGCAGCATGACTTAGAAAATACAAATCGACGGGGTATTGACAGGTGGGGTAACAGTGAGGTTATTTTTGGGCTTCGTTCCGGGCTGCCGAAGGTCGAAAACCGGGGGTAACTGGGGTAACTCCGGGGTCGTTCCCCACCTCCGGGCATCGTTCCCGCTTCGCCCTCTCACCCACCTTCGGTCAATCTTCGTTCCCGCTTTTCGTTCGTTCCCGCGGCCTCCGGCGCGGCCCCTTCCCTTATATGCGGGCGCGGGCAGCCGAGCACAACAAAATGAAAATAAGTATCCGGATTCTTACTATTTTGGAAGCGCCGAGAAGGCATTGCGTGCGTCGTCATATAGTCAGTCAAACCTAACGGAACCCTACTCGAACAACAAAAACGAACGGGTGAACAAACACAAATAGGCAGAACATAAGACCTAAGTTGCTTACTTATTTCGGTATGTTAACGATTAGGACGAACGGCCATTTGAACAAGCGAGCGTGGGCGGGCCATACCATACCATACCATACAAGTAACAAGTCCAAACGCATGCGCGCCCGTGACCAGCACCAAATAGCCATTTCTGCTCTACAATGTTGCACAATATCGCATACACTCAGTTGGAAAAGCCCACCCATTTATTCCAGGGTAACTCCGGGGCTTTAGCCGGGGAACGACCAGGGTCACTCCGGGGGCGTTCCCCCGCTAATGCGCCTACGTTACCCTGGTATAATTGCGACCTGGAGAGGTTGCTCCACCTCTCATAACTGCCCAATCTCAGACAATCCTATAACAAGTAAATGATGGCTAACTTGTCGCGTACGTCGTCCACAGCAAGTTTAATAATTTGTACCTGTTATGGCTATGAGCCACCTCCCATCTGCCACCAGATTCACGAGTGAAGCCAGGATGTACCTATGTTATGATACAAAGCCTAGTTCCAAATTATTACGTAAGTAATCAGAATTAAGGACTTTTCAAATTACTGGTCAGAGCTCAGGACACTTATTTTGTTACTAATCAGAGTTAAGGGCTCGCTATTAAGCGAAAGAGAAACGACTGCGATGCTTTAACGCTAGCTATGGGCATTTCCCCGCTTGGCTGACCCGCCTCTTCCCGTAATTGCTCCGGATTGAGTGGCCCACACACTACCCAACCTCTAACAATTAATGCGCTATTATGAGAATGACAGACTTTCCTATTATTGTTACCCCAGTAGGACCTGCTTGGTGGGAGGCCACCTGCCAAACTGGACAGTACCAGACAAGTATGTGCGCTATGAAAATGATGATAGAACTAATCTACCCACTAAAGCCCAGTTACCCTGAATAAAATCAACTTGGTATGGAGAACCGAAACCTGTCGTAAAAGAGACTAAGAATAGTGATCTCCGTCTGTGATCCCAAATCAGGTCCGACTCCACCATGGTCGGTATACATTCAACCGATATTGAATGGTGGTAGACCTGAAGGGAGGTGGGAATAACTCACCAAGTTGCAAAACCGCAAAGCACCCACCCAACCCTTCATGGCCGATACGGAATGATAGAGGCACCGTTCTGGCCCAATGGTGCTTGTGTTGCGCCCCCAGCACTAAATTTCGTATTGTACCTACTGAATAGCTAGGAACGTGAACACCGATGCTCCCTTCCCCGCGCTGGTTACTGGCGCGTGGCTGCATGGCAAAGTGCTCCGTTCGGTTCTGTGGATCGGTAGGGGGCATATCCCGACGTCTCCCAGCACAGAACAGAATTCAAATAAATTCATAATGGTCTGGGTGGGCACTGGACAATTATGAAGATGATCAGAGGGCGTAAGCGGGGAACGAGCGAAGTGAGTTACCCTGCTAACGCGGGGCACTTTTCCCCGAGTTCCCCCGCGACTATTGAGGTTACCGTGCTGCGTTTCCGTGAAACGCTAAGCCCCGCGACAGAAAACAAAACCGTGAAACGCTAAGCCCCCGCTGTGCGCGTTTCCGTTCAACGCCCACAGCGGNCAGAAGAAAAGTGAGGAAATATTTCTATATCGAAATATTAGTAACCAAAATAGTGGGAGCAGTGTTTCCATTTAACTTGGAAAAAAGAAGGTGGAAAAAGAACAACAAAATAATACGTTTGATGTGGAAAAAGAACAAAATTATACGGTTGATAATACGGTTGATGCTTAAAAAGAACAAAACAAAATGCTTCCGCCTACTTACAAAACCAAAAGGGTGCCGCCTCCTACTAAAATCCTGGTTTTTGCAACAGTCGCGGGCAGCCTCCATGCAAGAGCGGAGCAGCATGACTTAGAAAATACAAATCAACGGGGTATTGATAGGTGGGGTAACAGTGAGGTTATTTTTGGGCTTCGTTCCAAGCTACCGAAGGTCGAAAACTGGGGGTAACTAGGGTAACTCCGGGGTCGTTCCCCACCTCGTGGCATCGTTCCCGCTTCGCCCTCTCATCCACCTTCGGTCAATCTTCGTTCCCGTTTTTCGTTCGTTCCTGCAGCCTCCGACGCGGCCCCTTCTCTTATATGAGGGTGCGGGCAGCCGAGCACAACAAAATGCAAAGAAGTATCCGGATTCTTACTATTTTGGAAGCGCCGAGAAGGCATTGCGTGCATCGTCATATAGTCAGTCAAACCTAACGGAACCCTACTCGAACAACAAAAACGAACGGGTGAACAAACACAAATAGGTAGAACATAAGACCTAAGTTGCTTACTTATTTCGGTATGTTAACGATTAGGATGAACGGCCATTTGAATAAGCGAGCGTGGGCGGGCCATACCATACCATACCATACAAGTAACAAGTCCAAACGCATGCGTGCCCGTGACCAGCACCAAATAGCCATTTCTGCTCTACAATGTTGCACAATATCGCATACAATGTTGCTCCACCTCTCATGACTGCCCAATCTCAGACAATCCTATAACAAGTAAATGATGGCTAACTTGTCGCGTATGTCGTTTAATAATTTGTACCTGTTATGGCTATGAGCCACCTCCCATCTGCCGCCAGATTCACAAGTGAAGCTTGTACCTGTTATGGCTATGAGCCACCTCCCATCTGCCACCAGATTCACAAGTGAAGCCAGGATGTACCTATGTTATGATACAAAGCCTAGTTCCAAATTATTACATAAGTAATCAGAATTAAGGACTTTTCAAATTACTAGTCAGAGCTTAGGACACTTATTTTGTTACTAATCAAAGTTAAGGGCTCGCTATTAAGCAAAAGAGAAACGACTGCGATCCTTTAACGCTAGCTATGGGCATTTCCCCGCTTGGCTGACCCACCTCTTCCCATAATTGCTCCGGATTGAGTGGCCCACACACTACCCAACCTCTAACAATTAATGCGCTATTATGAGAATGATAGACTTTCCTATTATTGTTACCCCAGTAGGACCTGCTTGGTGGGAGGCCACCTGCCAAACTGAATGATAGACTTTCCTGTTATTGTTACCCCAGTAGGACCTGCTTGGTGGGAGGCCACCTGCCAAACTGGATAGTACCCGACAAGTATGTGCCCTATGAAAATGATGATAGAACTAATCTACCCACTAAAGCCCAGTTACCCTGAATAAAATCAACTTGGTATGGAGAACCAAAACCTATCGTAAAAGAGACTAAGAATAATGATCTCGGTCTGTGATCCCAAATCAGGTCCGACTCCACCATGGTCGGTATACATTCAACTGATATTGAATGGTGGTAGACCTGAAGGGAGGTGGGAATAACTCACCAAGTTGCAAAATCGCAAAGCACCCACCCAACCCTTCATGGCCTATACGGAATGATAGACGCACCGTTCTGGCCCAATGGTGGTTGTGTTGCGCCCCTAGCACTCATAGCTAGGAACATGAACACTGATGCTCCCTTCCCCACGCTGGTTACTGGCACGTGGCTGCATGGCTAAGTGCCCCATTCAGTTCTGTGGATCGGTAGGGGGCATATCCTGATGTCTCCCAGCACAGAACAGAATTCAAATAAATTCATAATGGTCTGGGTGGGCACTGGACAATTATGAAGATGATCAGAGGGCGTAAGCAGGGCACTTTTCCCGTGACTATTGAGGTTACTGTGCTGCGTTTCCGTTCAACGCTAAGCCCCGCAACAGAAAACAAAACCGTTCATCGCTAAGCCCCTGCTATGCATGTTTCCGTTCAACTAAACAGCGGGAATGACCAGGGTCACTCCGGGGACGTTCTCGCTCCCATAGTCATCCTACGTTACCCTGTATCTCAGCTCATCCTCCTTACCCTGTATCTCAGCTCATCCTCCTGAGCTACCTCGTCCTTAAGAGTATAGAGAGGCGTCTACCCACGAAACGGGTCTCAAGGCCGGGTGAGTACGCCCGGTCGGTGAACCTCATCCCCGGGGTTCATCAGAGAAGGTGAGGTGCCCGTCACCCTTTACGGTGTTGCATGTTTACCCGCTGAGTGCCAGAGCAAAGAACCCTCAGGCCAGGTTGCAGGAGCAGGTAAACAGAGTGAGCTCTCTCCATGGGGTAACCTAACAAGATTCTGCGAGTGGTGAAACCTTCGTAGAATTGGTTATGAGGTGAGTACCCGCTGGAAGCTCGATGACAAGAATGTCTAACAAACGCCCACCCACAAGCACCAACAAAAGGAGCAACAAGGATGGAGGGGGAATTCCTATTGGAATAATTTACAATAATAAGATAATAAAATATTACTTAAACACTTCAAGTGGTTGCTGGAAGGAAAGTTATGCGATGTTGGTAACACCCCTCCCTAAGAAACTACCCCTTGAACGGTGCCTTAAAGAGGAAGCCTTATGGGTCCTAGTTTGGCTGATCAACTCTACTATCTTCATAATGACTAACGACTGTTATGATCTGGGGACCGCTCTAACCCATGCTCCTTATATTATATCCGGAGCGGCACACCAAAATGCCTCTATTTCTACTTCTATATGCTCCCCTGGACGGACTACCACCCACCCGGGTCAGCTACGTTAAGGTACGAATGAATAGCCTAAGATTGCATAGAGCTACCTGCCGATTAACAACGACTAATCTTTTATAATTGATCGTCGAGAAAGAACCACCTATTTCCCGAATGAATTACTACTGCCCTGTGCCGGGCTGGAAATGTATCACTACTTTCCTGTGCGCCGGACTGGACTGACGCAAGCACTTTTCATGGGATTTAAGGGTAACTCCGGGGTCATTCCCGCTATGCACGTTTCTTATGACGCAACACGGTAACCTAGACGTGTGTTTTCGTAGTTCGTTACAAGCCTGCTCCTTTTTTCCACCATATGTAACCGCCACCTTAGTAGTTTTGGTTTCCTTTTTTCCACCGTATGTAACTGCCACCTTAGTAGTTTTGGTTTTCGTAGTTCGTTGTTTTGTTTACGTAGTTCATTCCCGCTCATTATATGATATGATATGAGCCTGCTTTTTTGTAGTAGTTCGTTCCCGCGCCAATAGTCGCCATCCAATTACCATCCCGCATCATCACCACCGTGCGTTACTCGCTGCACATAAACTTAACTAAGTCTCTGGGCCATGGCACAGTCATGGTTTCCTTCCACGGATGCCTTACGTTATACGCCGACCTGTGTAAAAGGAGTTAATAACCTGAAATTCATGGACATCTTTAGTGGGGAATCTTCCATTGGTCACTTCCCGTTTCACCCTCGCTTGACATTGCATGCCGTGACGTGCCTTCGCCGAAGATATTTTGGTGATAGGAAAGGTGGATTTGTTGACTTAACCAACGAGACAACCAAACTTGCAATCAAGGTAGTGGAAGAAGAGAAGTGTGCCTCGTGGTATTCGGGTGCTATGAACTAACAAACAGAAGTGAACTACAAGAAAGACAAAATGGACGGCTAAAAGCGAAGCTCGTCGTAGCCGTCATCGTAGCCCTCGTTGTAGCCGCTTAATGGACGACCAGGAACTACTGAAGTACATCAGTACCATCATGGTACCATCATGGTTGGTGTAGCGTGAACTGGGGAAGGACTCGTTCCCCGCGAACGCGGGGGAACTCACGTAGTTTGTTCTCCACCCCTTCTCATCGTCAAACACTAAAATTCATTTCATACGCGATCATACACGACTTCCACACCCGACTAGCTCTCACTTGTTAAGCCATCATCCTCGTTTTCAAATAACTCAAAATAAGAAATTGTACATTCGCGTTTTTCTCTCTGTCTCCCCACAGACCAAGAGCTGCGAGAAAAAGTGGACAGATTTTGTGGTTTTGTCCACGCGTTCAACTAAGCAAGAATGTAACGTAAGGGCGACTAAAAAGGAGCGGGAATGAGCGAACCCTTTTTGTCAGCCCCGTGAAATGGTCCGTTGTTCTCCTTAGGGAGATTCCCTGCATGATATATGGGGAACGAGACCCCAAGTTACCCCTGAAAATGCAAGATCTATTCGGCTTCATGAAGACAGAAACACGAGCCAGCTGCCTGTGGGCCTATGAGTAAAGAAGTGGTGATCGACCTGTACATGTTGTACTACAATCATGCATTAAACGCACACTCATGAAAGTAACCTAACCTATCAATCTCCAACCTCGGCGTAACCGAACCTATCAATCTCCAATCTGTCCTATCTCCAGTATTGTAAGTGTTGTGAGCCCCTACCAAAGAGCTTATCAAAGTGGAACGCACTTGTCAAAGGGAAGGTGGGAGTCCAAACTATCCTATATATGAAAGTGTTTGCCTAAGTAAACCTCCAAGATTGACTCATAGTGTCTGCCTAAGTAAACCTCCAAGATTGATTGACAGTGTCTGCCTATGTAAACCTCCAAGATTGACTTCCTTAATTGTGTCGTGTCGTTCTCTAGATGTAAGAAGGGAGTATCTCCCTTCTAGTCTAGGAGTAGCAGAATACTAGATTATTCTTAGTTACTCGAGATGCTAAAATATGACTGCAGTGTCCTCCCAGTGAGTAAATGAAGCTAGAATGTGAGAAGTAGCGATTCTCAAAGAATTCGCGAAGCCTTCCCTCACCCTCTGTGACAAGGACCTGGGTCAATTCAAGGTGGTCCTACGGTGTTCGTGAACTCGTCCTGCCCGTTATCAAAAAAAAAAAGAACTGGCTCTTTCCCAACTAACTAGATTTATGCTGGAAGGTGTGAAATTAATAGGTGCTAGAGCAGCTACAATTGCTTTAGCGGAAGCTACTGTTGGTATTGGAAACGTTTTTAGCTCTTTGATTCATTCTGTGGCACGAAATCCATCATTAGCTAAACAATTATTTGGTTACGCCATTTTGGGGTTTGCTTTAACCGAAGCTATTGCATTGTTCGCCTTAATGATGGCGTTTCTTATCTTATTCGTATTCTAGTGAGAGGGTGACTAAGGCGGTTACCGTGCTGCGTTTCCGTGAAACGTGCACAGCGGGCTCTAGCGGGGCACTTTTCCCTAAGTTCCCCCGAACGACCAAGGTAATGTAGGATGACTATTGAGGTTACAAAAAGCATTTCTGTGAAATGCGCACTTAGGGAACTCACGAAGTGAGTTACCCCATGTAATGGGCCATTGTTTGGAAACGGGAAAGGAATTGGTCGTTCCCGTTGTGCGCTCATTCCAAGAATGAGCTTATTGTAACCTACACGTCTAAGGAGTTACCCTGGGTGTTCCCCCACTAATGCGCCTACGTTACCCTGTCTATTGTGGTTGTTTCCCAAGAAACGTGCACTGAGACACTGGGCTACATCCCAAACATGCCTAGCATTGCCAGTTGGGGAAGAAAACCAAGACAAACCCATTTTCTACACCAAACTGCCTTACCAGTTTGTGGAACCTAAAGTAAAATCGTTACCCCGACCAAGGAAAATACGCGCTCTTCCTGGGGAAGGTCACTTTGCCGAGCCATGCCATACCAAAATGTGTTAGATAAATCTATCGCGCCTGTCCATGCCATTTCATATGCCATACGAAATAGGGATCCATACGTTCAAGATTCAGCTGGAGTGATCTTGTGGATAACTTAGGGCATGCGTAATGTCCGAGGTATGGTTCTTTCACCTCAATGATTCAGATCAATCGATGACCTCTTGAAAGGTATTCCAAAACACTTAGATGCCGACGGTCGCATTGTTCACTATAAGTAAATTAGTAAGCCACCTCTGGCCCAACCAGAGTTACATTATAGGGGCGACCTTCCCAATAGCATGCGTATAGGAACAACCATCGACCCGAGGAACGAAAAAGTTTAAGCATGATAGGGCGAAGCATAAGCGTTTCATAGAAATGCACACTTATTGTATGCAACATTGGTTCCTCCCAATGGTAATTGGCCGTAACCCAAGGGGTGGAGGGCGACGATAGGGGCTTTAGCCAGGGAACGACCAGGGAATCGTACATTGGAGAACAAAACTGTTTCACCCTACATTACCCTATACCATGAGACACAAACTTGTGAGTGGCTCCAGCGGGAACAACTTTGGACCCAAAGGGTGGGGAACAATTAGTTACCCCAGTTACCCCAGTAGGGGCGGAACATCTTAGGGGTAGGAGTGCGATGGAGCTAATCATCGTCATTGCAAGCTTACTCTCCTCGAGTGCTACCCAACTAGGTTAAGTGTCTGGATGCTAACGAATTTGGATTGTTCTTGATTTACATTCATCAAATTCAAGTTAGTAATGATTGATGCTATATTATTTATAGCCTTAACTTATATCCGACCTTACTGGAATGTCATAAATGGATGTCATCAGGTGTAGAGTTATTTGCATATCACGAAATATTAACTTTATGGAGTAGCTGAACAAGTTGGTATTTGTGATAGCGGAGCTTCTACGGTAGTAGATATAGATGAGTCCGCATTTGATTACCCTTAGCATGTACTGGTTGCTATATTTGATGAATCCAAAATACTCAAAAATGACCAGGCTACTTGCTATATTTAAACCAACCAACCCTATCTCTACCTACTCTACTATATAGTATTGCAATGCAACGTAGGGTAGTAGGGCAACATTAAGGTTACAATAAGTTCATTCTTCGAATTCGCTTATTGTAATGTAAGTGCACTCATTCAAAGAATGAGCTTATCCTTCGTTCCTGTCCAGAGTTGTTCCCCACCTTCGGCCATTCTACGTTCCCGTGCCTGAAGGCATCCTAAAGGTCCTTCCCCATCCCTGAGGTGGGGGATTCCATCTAGGTTAGCCCATCAGCACAAAGGGGGACCACTACTTTGATTTAAGACATACACCTACTCCAGGGTAACGTAGGGTGAAACGAGAATTGACCAATGGGAGATTCCCTGGTCGTTCCTTGGCGTTGTGTCCCACCCTTCGAAAACAGGTTCAAGTTAGCCTACAGGTGGTATATAGCATACGCATCTTCAAGATAGGCTTACAGATTCAGTGCCAACAACTTCGAGTTGAAAGTCCAGCCAGTAGTAGGCGCTTCCTTATTGGGGAGCTCCTGAGGCGAGACCAGGTCAGGGAAGGATTCATAATTAATCAAGGCCCCGTTCCTTGAGCACACTAGAAGAAAGTGCTCCACTTAATATTCAATACCACCTTGCATCCTACCAAGCAACTTGTATACCTCCAAACATGAAAAACCAACGAACATACTCGGTCTGAGGCAAGGGCAACTATTGAGGTTACCGTGCTGCATTTCCGTGAAACGCGCACCAACACATCTAAGCGTTAGGACGATGTGAATGCCTAAGCGTTGCTAGGAGGTAAAGCCGCCAATGTATACATAGGGTTAGCATTTCAATTACACGTGCACGATGGGAGGATGACGCCACTCCAGGAACTTCCTATAGGAGCACACCATGAAAAGACGCGTTCACAAGGAACGTGCCTCACTTAGGATACATGTTACCGTTAAACCTACGTGGCCAATGCTTAGGGGTAGCGTAGAAACCGTGATTCTTTGTGAGGATGGTTACTCGACCACCGCAAGAAGAGTGGAGGCCTTTCTTAGGCTCGCGGGGCAGAGGCCCTTCTCAGGCTTGCAGGGTCGAGGCTAACCTCATTTACTAACATTAATGGGTAACGATTGAGATGAATGTACACGTTTGGGATAAGTGGTACGAGAAACACATACAATTAGGATAATAGTTTCCAAGAAACGCGCTACATTAGGATAAGCATTTACACGAAACGAGCACCATTAGGATCAACATTTACACGAAATGCGTCCTACCCGATTGTCGTATCCAGGAAATCTTGATGGTCATATCCCATGTAGACCTATACCCAGGGACGACACGCATGGGCTCTTTCTCTTAGAGACACAGACAGACTCCAATCAACGATCTTGCACTGGGAACACCTGTTGTAGGGAGCCACCCCCAGGGTAGTGGGCTGATTCGGAGAGCAGACAGCGATAGAAGCTAGCACGAGAACTTGAGACAGCAAAGGAAAGATCACTTACTGGTAAGCCACAGGGACGGACGGGTGGCAAAGCTGACCACGGCAATGCAAAGATCCATAGCTTCTTCTTGAGGAACTGAGAGTACCAGGCCAAGAATACATGCATGAACTGATGTATACAATGAAGTTGGAAAAGAACACGGTCAGGATCAGGAGTTTGACGCACAGCCTCCCACCTGCGTGATCTGATCACTTTCTTCTTAACGGGTTAGGTCATATACGCAATGCTCAGTAGGATGGGACATGCACAGGCGTTCTTGCAAACAACTGCAGGGTGTCTTACAGCACCCTACCGAGGGGGAATCACAGGCCCAGCCTAGGGAGTGATGCTACCACAGGGCACTTGTCCTTCCCACGAGCCTAGATGCTTCATGTCTCATGGGACCATGAGAACAATCATTAGCATATCATATTATATACGACGTGATTATGCCTTTGTCCACGACAGCACTTAGGATGATACTACAATTACGTAGTACATGAGGAGATCACGTAGAGAGATTCATCCTATGCTCGTCGGAGGATTTCAGCGCTCAAACATTTCAGAGCAGTTGACATGAGACAAGATAGGGTTCAACTACGCTGGTGAACAGAGTTTACATTGCTTTTTCCAAATCAACCTAACACGACATAACACAACGATTGGTGATACTAAAATTGACATCACATCACACACTAAAGAGGCCTATAACACCTGATGACAATACCTCAGGTACAGGTCAACCATAGTTTCTTGCCTCATAGTGAAAAGACCAAACAGCTTACTCTTCGCAGCCTTACTAGCTTCTTTCATGAAGCCGAATAGTGAGTGCATATGGACCTTGCAGACATTCTTGCTTATTTGGATGCTGACACAGAGGCAATCCACCCGAGAATGCAACTCTTTGTAAGTAGGAAGCCTTAGACTTTGGTGGGAGTACAGTCGCTCGTTAGCAGTTACTTCCTTGTATGAGTAACGCCTGCATTAATAAGTGAGACCAGGCGAGTCGGGTGTGGAAGTAGCGTATAAATTTTAGGATGGACATGCGGTTCTCACTAATGCTACCTACTACTAAGGCCACGCCCAACATCATAGTGCTTATGTACTTCAAGAGCTCTATGTCCTCCATAGCACTCATTTGGCTTTACGAGCTTTGTAACGAGCCGTCCACTTACTTATCAATTTATTGTAGTTAACTATAGTTTTCATTTTACCAGTACGGGAACTATGAACTACCCCTCCGAGATGGTCACCCCCTTCGAGTGGGCCCTTCTCTTCTTCCACAAAATTTATGAGCAATTTCGTAGTCTCGTTTGATAAGTTGATGAAACTCTCGCCCGATCGATGAGTCATTATGATATCGTTGCATAGCGAAGGTAGCAGACTACTCCACAGGCTTTGTCTAGGGGCGTAAAATACAGATTCATAAGCATAGGGTAGATCGTGCTGCCTTGCGGGATGCCAATACTGTCACGGTTAGTATAGTCTTTTTCTTCTTTGTCGAAGATTTCGTTAACCATATAGTTTGAGATCAATCGCAATATTCCAGGCGGGGCACCAGCAGATGACAGTTGGTTTTTCACTTTGGCATGGCTCATCGTGTCGAAGCATTTAGTAACGTCCATAAATTGGATTCTATTGACTCCTTCATAGTTGCAAAGGTAAGCGTACAGTGTAAGGCAACCACGATTGGGGATAAATCCATGACTTTTGGGGGACATTAGTGGGCAGAGAGCTTCAGTTAGGGTGAGGTCAAGCGTCCATAGGAGGGCGTGGTCATGCCTGTGGGGAATTGTTATTGGACGAAGTCCAACTTTGCCAGGTGCTTTAGGGATGAACAACCGATACATTCGATCGAATTTGTATGAACCAGATCGAAGGCGATGATGCAAGTCCACTATCAGAGTGTGAGATAGGTCTCTGTGCTTCTTATATTGAAACAATTCAAGGTGTACTTAAGGTAAAAACCAAGCTTGGACCAAGGATTTATCACACTACAAGATTCCATCAATTTCATATTCATATTCTTTTAGTTTAATTTATGGGAAGCCTTTGCACTAAGCCACAGAGCTATAGGAAACCAGGAAGGGGAGGGAGGATTAGGGCAACTAGACACATGGAGATGCTTCACAGAAACAAGACAACTACAAGGAATTGTACACAAGTCACTGGCGATGATTCCTCAGAAGGATGGATTGAACATAGGAACGGGAAAACGATACTTACAAGCATAATGGAAACTGTTACAAGCGTAGGACAGGACACCACAGAACCAAGAACAAACACGATAGTTACTTGGTAAGCCTTAGGGGGCAATCCGGTCCATATACAAGTCACTCTCATTGATAGATCAACGATGACAACTACACTTGACAACTACGTAATAACGATAGGGGCCATCTCTTAGACACAGAGAGCATCACTTGGGGAGCTTGACATTAACCGACAATATTAGATAATTCCCACTAGATGATCGAGGATGGCCGCAAACACGGCAAGGGCGAATAACATGATAGCACACGAAACTGAACTGTTAAGGAGTTGGACTGACACAACATATGTGCTGCAGCCATAAGATATGTATGCTAGCAACGGTAGATATTTACGCAAACGAACACAAAGGCATACAGGATACAAATGAGGGAGCCAGGAGTACAAGACACACAAGGCAGAAGCATTAGGCCGTAGGGCAGTTTCAGAGTAGGCGCAGTTCAAGACGCATGTTACTCATAATCGTAGGGGGCAAGATCGGGCTATTAGAGGAGCAGCTGCTTGGGGTTAACGCTTTCTGAAATGGGAAGGGAATTCAGGGGACATAGGGGGACCGATACTACACGGTAGACAGCGCCTACCGAGAAGCCAGTACTCTCCCACCATCATGAAATAGACATGAAACATTAACAAAAGCTTGCAGGCGATAGACACGTTAGAAGCTTAGGTTAGTATCTCATGGGCACAGGGCCAGAAGCGAAGGGAGTTGGACAGTATGCAACCCTAGAACAGACCGCGGGAAGAGCGCACGCTACCAGATACCCGGGGGGCATCAGGGCACCATCCGGTTCAGGGCTATTGACGATATAAAGGAGGTTGGTATAGTGGGTATCCACGTTAGCCACCTGGGTTTCAAGGCCATGCTAGACTATGTTAGAAAACCTAGATTGATAGTTACTATCATTGACGTGAAAGCCATGACAACACAGAGTCTATCTTGTACGATCGATTGGTGTTAAGTAAAGCTAAGTTAATAATGCGCGTAGATACACGTGCATAAAATACAGCTGATACGATAAAGTAGCGCATGGGGATGCAGGGATTCCCAAGCATTACCATGCTGAGTGGTAGTTGCTATTTAACGAACATTCCAGATTCACACGGGGAACTCGGGGACTCATTCCCCGCTAAAGCCCTACTTTACAGCATGTTAGTAATATTTGGTTGCTTTTGTCTTGGAAGGTTAACTAGACCGAGGTTCGCAGAAACAAGGCCCCGTAGGGGGGACCAGTTCGGAGAACCGAGGCCAGCGCCACTTTTGGGATGCGTTGAAGGCGACGCTCAGGGGCGTACGGGAGCGTTTCCCTGAAACGCAACCCCTTCAAGTAAGCGGTTCCGAGAACCGCGCACAGCACTACAGCAGTAACCAGAAAAGAGTTAAGGTCGTATCTCATATAGACCTACTCAACTGGAACCACCGCGGGGGCGCTCCGCGCTTAAGCCAAGAGGACCAAGCAGAAACCATCTGGTGCGGTGACTGGGGTGGTTGCTGGACGACCCAGCACCTTCACCTGCCGTAGGGGGCCAGACCTAGGGTCGGGGGCTGCGGATGGGGGCGGACGTTAGGAACACAGGTTTCAGCAATACTTTTCATATTAGTTTCGAAAATGCTTTTCATATTTCCTTTTGGTAGTTAGGCCTTTGCGTGCGCGATACTTACTGAGCACCATGCCGATGGACGCTCGGATGGACGCCAGAAGGGAGAATAGAACACTTAGCCAAGTCACGGAATGACACAACGTAGGGCTTGCCTATGAACAGGCAACCAGGAAGGGCAGTAACCAACAACTAACTGCAGGAGATGTATGGGGCAGCCACGGAGACAACATCAAGTCCGCCGGAGTGGGCGGTGAGGGAAGAGACGACAAATCCAAAAGTCATGTCGAAGCTGCAGCAAGAAATCGACACAGTCGTGGCAGAGAAGGGTGCAAAACTGGACCAAATGTGGGTTGAGAAAACGAAATATCTGAATTGCGTGATCAAGGAAACGCTGCGGCTGCATCCGCCGCTTGCACTGGGAATTCCGCACCAATCGACAGAGGCCGTCACCGTGGACGGATTCCACATACCTGCGAGAACGCAGGTGGTATTCGACTTACCAGCCATTGGAAGGGATCCAAGAGTTTGGGGAAACGAAGAAAAGTTCGATCCAGAGAGATTCATGGTGGATGAGTGCATGGATGAGCTGGGACTGGTAGCATAAGTTGCTTCCCTTCAGCGCCGGCAGGCGAGGTTTCCCTGGTTATAACATGGCTGTGCCGATGCTGAGCTTATGCTTGGCTGCTCTGTTTTTCGCTTTCGATTTGGTCAATGCCAACACCGCAAAACGAGGCTGAAAATGAATCGTTGGGCACCGACTTCATGCTGCTTCCTTGGCTCAAGCATGTTTCTCGTCTGTGTCTTCTTCACGAATAAATGAGAGCACCTTACAATTTCCAAGTATATCATGCGGTGGGTATGTTCAAATCGACGAGAGTACCTCCCAAATATGGAATGTGATATGTAGTTCAAATCGACGAGTACCTTCAAAATATGTAATGTGGTAAGTAGGTTCAAATCGACGAGAGTACCTTCCAAATATGGAATGTGGTAGGTAGGTTCAGATTCATCGTGCTTGGGTTAAACCCAGCCCTCTGGTGAGTGGTTCATGACGTAGGTAGTTACAGTTTCATTGGGCCATTCTCGTCTCCTCTTTTGTCCATTTGTGTCTCCCCTTTGTTCGGTTTCTCTTGCTGATGGATTAATGGAAACACTTTTGGCTTAATCATATTGCTATAAAACCTTCATTTCTATATATCTCCTTGCAGTGTACTTCTTGTTTTAGTGCAGCCCGTAGTGTCAAATAACATTACATCATTTCGTGTTCTTGCTTATTTGGAATAAATACAAGCAATGGGTAAGGTCTTTGCTTGCTTCTCAAGCAATGCCTCATATATACCATGGAAATGGAAAAATGGAAATGCTTAATTATATCGTAGTGGGTTCATAAAGGGTTTATAGGATAAAATTCTTTTATTACAATGCTCTGATATGGTTATTATAAGTCTTAAACAATTTATTGAGTTAAACAATTTATCAAGAAAATTACCCAAAATTAACACTTCTAACTAAAACAAATGTGTTAAAGTTGTTGCATGAATACTATAATTAAGTTTAAAAGCATTAAAGAAAGGACACTTCAGAAAGATATGCTCTTCATCTTTCACCACTACATACATACAAAATATGTAAATGTGTTGTTCTCTTTAAAGATTAATTCATCTCCCTGTTTCAATTAATAGATAGTGAGATCCCATAGGAGTACATGTAATTATCACCTTACTTTGCCTAGAAATAGCAGTAGATAAATAAGTAGGTATTTTTGTTAAGGATCCTCGAATTTGAATTTGCTGCAAATAAAAATACTTTTTGCTACATGGTTATTCCCATATATGCTTCACTGCCTTCTTTCTAATCCTTGTTATCAAATCCTTAAAGCTTAAATTTAAATCTTAATCTTCAAAATCCCAGTTGTAGAGCCATTTTTTCCCACTATTGAACCATCCTTTTTCCTAAGTGACCTTATAAACTTCTGTGGATAGGATGACACCAAGCCTTGTAAGCATCTTTTTATAAAACTATAGAAATTTTTAAAGAGTTTCAATTTCTATAGGTAGCATGTATGCTTTTGCTAATGAAATATCATTTAAAGTTTAAGCCTTTACCTAAAGTTCCTACAATACAAATTGTTTTTGAACATATTTCAGATGTTTCTATTGTGCTATAAGTAAATTAGATCTTGAAATTTCACAATTTTATAATAGAACTGGCTAAACAAGTTGATTATACATTTGCTTGCGAACATCCCATTTTTAAATCTATTCTTGTGCACATTTACCACAAATTGAAGATAAAGCATGTATACTATTTGAAACCCTATGAGAAATACAATCTTTCTAAGAATATTTATTTGAAACTAAGATGCCAAAATACTTCTATGAGGAGATAATTTTATTTTTCTTTAACCTAATATAATAATCATATGCAAAAGATCTTGTATTACATATCATCATTTTGGTTTCGCTAACATTGACTTTCATCCTTCAGATAGTACAAAAATCATCTAAAATTTTAAGCATAAACTTGATTTGAACTTCAATTTTTACTATAAGAATTACATCATAAATAAACCTTAAAATGTTCATAGGAAACTCTCCAACTTTAATGATTATATTGCAAAAATGACATTCATTATTCTAATTATTTAATGAAGATGCCAAATAAAATTGGTGAAAATGGACATCTTTACTTTAGTCTAATATTACTATTTAGAATAAATTTTTTCTATATGTTATTATTCAAGAATATAATTTGTATTTGTTTATGCATAAATTTTGGACACATTAACACCCAAAAAACTCATTTAGGGATACTATTGCCTAGGGTGTCTCTTGTGTGGGTACAAGAACTTGGGAATAGTCTCAGTTGAAGAGGGGCTATGTGACATTTCAAAAAATAAATCCAATGATGTTTTTATAAGATTACGTAATGGTGAGATTTAAACGTAACAATTATTTGAACAAATCCAAAACTTTAACTTGACAAATTGCAATAGTAAGTTGAAATAAAGAAAATTTGAAATAACCAAAGTTTGTACCAAATAATGTTCTCAAAGAGGCAAAGTTCTTCTCACACAACAAACATTAACATTCACACTAACTTAAATGGTAAATTAAGATTGCAACAAAACTTAGCTTCAAACTGAACATCAAGTTTGGTTGACTAAGCTAAGGTTGCCTTTATTTGCTAGTCTGCATGTGTTTTCCCATTATTGTTGGAGAAGGAGGAGGAGGAGATGACTGTGATGGTGATGGTGGCACTGGCACCATTTGCTATCATTGCTCAGAGCATCGTTCAAACACTCGGCATGTGGGGAAGGAAGACGAGATGGCGCAGAGGGAGAGAGATGTATTGAATGGTAGTGAATGGTAGTAGCCACAAGAGAAGACATCAATAATATTGAATTATACAACTTTGGAATATTTGATAGAAGTTCTCTATGAATAATAATATCTTGCAATCACCTCCTTAATTTATACTGAATAACAAAGTCATAAGCTTTGAAAAAATCTACATAGTAGAGATAAATATAATTATTTAGTCTATTAGCCAAGTCTATACAATCCTTTAATGTAATTAAATGAACCACTATGGAGTGATGTTGCATGAAACCTACTTATGAACTTATCTAAACATTATTTAATTCTATCCAAGTATTAAGCCTTCTCTCAAGGATATAATGAGGTGGTTGTTCATAATGAGCCTATACTTGTTAAGGTTATTTCTATCAACTTTTTTGAACAACATGATTTCTTTACTAATGGACCAATATTCTAGAAGCCCATTTTGTAGAGTTGTATTTAAAATCTTATAAACCTCTATCCAAACCATGGTTCCTTCCCATTTAAGCAACTTTGCATACAAGCCTAAAGCATCTATTGCTTTGCCAAAATTTAGTCAAGCTAACCCTTCTTCTGTCTCAGTTTGAGTGATATATAGAGATGCCCAAAAGATACGGTGGATATGAATAATTTTTTAGTATTTAAATAGAGCTCTAAAGAAATTAGTAATTGTTTGAAAATCAGAATTTTAAGTTTTTCTCATTTTTTGACAAAAAATTTGCCAAAATACCATAGGAGTTTTCTTAATCATATTGAGAAGTTGTGCTTGATGCTCCCTAATAAATTTTATTTTCTTCTACCAAATAAGATTCTTGTATATTTTAACGACCTCTAGATCATGATTAGCTCTTTTAACTTACAATCATGCTCATATAAATTCACTGTCAAACTATAAGTTTTTCCCTTAACTTTTGACAAAGATGTCACATTGGAGGAAACCATTACTAAAACTTATATAATTCTTGTATCACCTTCATTGTGAGCCCAAAGTCTATTGATTTTCTCTCTATATTGTTGTTATTGATTATTGGTTAATCTAACATTATACATCCTTTTGCTTCACCTAGAAGTCTTGTGTATATATTTGATATTAAAAATAATGCAATGATGTAATGATTCAAGAAATCTATCAATAATAGCCAAATTAGAAATTATGTCCAAACTCTCATGAGTGCAAACAAGTAGGTCAATCATTGATTTCCCTTAAAAGCCTTTAAAAGTGTATGGCATAGAATCTAGGTATTTGGAAATGCTCTTGAAAACTAAAAGACTAAAGCATTTTTCCCAAGAGATTAATTCTTGCCCAAAGCTATTTGTATAAATACTAAGAGAAACATAAGTGGATTCCTTATAAACCAAATAATTGAAATCTATTCTACACTAGTCTAGAACTAGAACTTGTTCAAAAGAAATGCAAGCACTATAATCTTAACAAATAATTACTTTTCCAGTATGAGCAAGTTCAATAATATCATTTCCTAAATATTGAAATGTATATTCTTTGGAAAGTTCTAGGCTATCATAAATGAAAGAATTTTCTGGAGTAAAGTAACAACAAGAAAGAAAGATAATGCCTACTAATGTTGTAATTATTAATTATACATATTGCTTAAGCTCATAAATTTTATAATAGTCTGCCTATTGCATAAACTCATCTCTCACAAAATATGAAAATTATCCCAAAATAATTTTTCTCAGTTGTCTAACTTTTTATTTTTAATTGCACGTTTTTGAAAATCTAGAATAGCAAATTGTTTAGAAACCTTTGTCTCCCAAGTTTTAACTAATCCAAAATATCAAAAGTAGCAAAAAAATTTAGACTACTTAGAGTTCCTACTTTATTGGAAACTAATCCTTCAATATTTAAATAACCATAATGTAAAGCTTCTATGCATTTTTTAAAAACTTTTTAAGATACTTTGTATTGGTAGTAACTGCAACATTTTCTGCATTTAAATATGTTATCATTCCAACCTCTCGAGCTTCTTTAACTTTATAACATTTCTCAATATATTTTTTCAATTCACATTTAGTCAAGTCTTTATTTACCAAAATTTTATAATCACACAAATGCTAACTATTGACCTTTTGGTATGTCAAAACGTTAAGGAAAATGGAGAACAAGGATGCTTGTGTGGCTTTTTTTTTTTTTTTTTTTTTTTTTTTGTAGCACAAGAACATTGATTAAAGAAGAGCTTGAAGAATGACATCTACAGAGAAATGAAATAACATCTACAAAGTAATTTCAAAGTGGAGATAACAAGGACTTGCCAGATATGAATGAAGACTCAAGGAATGAGAGCTACTTCAAGATGTCAAAGTGACAACTACAAGGACTCAAGAAAGCTTGGACAAAGACTTCATTAGATAAATGGAAGCAAGGATGAAAATGAAGACTATAGTAAAATGAAGAATTTCCCAAGATTAAGGAGGAGCCAAATCAATGAAAGGAAGCCTTAATAAGTAAAGAAAAAAAGTTGAGAAGACATCTCCCAAAAGCAAAAGATGTCTTGGCCAAAGTGTAGAAGAACCAGAGAAGACATCTTGCTAAAATAGTAGACATCTCCTATCTGGAGAAGACATCTACATGAAGATGTCTCCTTAAAGAAATCTCCTTTGGTAGAGAGACATCTCCCCTAAATTGAGGTCTATGTAATAAGAGGTCTCAATCTCAAAGAAGACATCTCCCTAGTCGTTAGATAGTCATTGCATGAATTCCAAGGTGATTTTAGAAACATCAAGGCTCTAAGAAGACTTCATTCTCTTGGGTTTTTTGCAAGTCTTGTACATGAATTTTCATAATCAAAGTAATCATTGTATGTTGTACTTGTACCTAATTTATCATATCATTTGCTTGTATATTGTACTTCATTATCATATCATCTATGTTATTGTATTAAGTGTTATCGTGCTATACCTCAAAGTACAAGGACTAGTAAATCAGTTGCATCCCCAAAAAAAATTACAAGGCATCATCCTTGAGCTTATTGAAATCCTACAAGGTTAAGTAGTTGGTGCAGCATCACAACACTTTGGAGTGGAGCTCAAGTTGTAAAGGTTGTGAGATCCTAGAAACCATGTTCGAAGCTTGTTGAGACCTTGTGACATTTAGTGGATTCACAACAACGAATAACTCTGGAGTAGAGCTTAGTGCTATACAGGGTGTGGTACCCTTCAAACCACAATTTGAGAGAAACAAATTCTTGAGGTATGCAAGCGATCTATCTTCCTAGTGTGGGGTACCCAAATTGGGGAACCATGTAATTTTCGATGTGATTTTTGTGATTGAAATTTTGATTTGGGGAACTTATTCATCTCCCTTCCCCTTCTAAGTTTGATGATCCTTAAGTAGTATTAGAGCTTGGTACTCTTACTTCTACATCAACTTTCAAGACTAAAGTTTGGAGGGGACATCTTACACAAAGCCATCCATGGTTGATGGATTCAACTTTACCTATTAGAAGGCAAGAATAAAGGCTTCTTCAAATCGATGGAGTTTGAAGTCTAGAAATCCATGCTTGAAGGCTACACACTAACCATCAATAGCACAATATTAGCCACCAAGCCCCGAAACAAATAGACATAAGAAGAAAGAGATAAGTTTATGTTTAATTCAAAAGCAAAAAATTGTTTATATTGTGCTTTGAATAAATTCAAATTTAATAGAGTAGCTGGTTGTAAAACAACCAAAGAAATTTGGAAAACTTTAGAGGCTACATATGAAAGAACCTTAGTAGTTAATAAATCTATATTATTAGTTTTACAAATTGAGTATGATAAGCTCAAAATGAGAGAAGGTGAGAAAATAAAAGATTACTTCTCTTGATGAAATGATGTTATTGTGGCCATTAGAGGTACTAGTAAAGATTTGCCCAAAAATGATGTTATTATAAAAATGATTAGGACTTTACAATCATAATTTAGACCAAAGGTGACTACTATGGAAGAAGTTTAGGATTTCTCAAAAATTAATTTTGAAGAGCTTCAAAGTGCTCTCATTACTTATGAAATGAATCTCATGCGCAAAGGGGAAATTCAAGAAAAGCCCACTACTATAAAATCAATCACCAAGGAAAAGGAACCTATAGAGAAAGATGTGAGTAGTGAAGAGGAGATAGCTCTTCTCTCTAGAGGGTTACAAAGACTCATGGAAAAAAGGGGTAAGTGCTTCACTCAACACATATGTAAGGAAAAAGGTAAGGAAAGTAGTAAAAATTGTTCCAATTCTAATTTTGAGTTTTTCTCTATAGAATGTTGGGTATGTGGTGGAAGAGATCATGTGGCCTTTGAATGTCTTAGTAATAGCATATGATAGTGAAAGGATAGAGATGATGAGGAGTTGAAAAAGACCAACTTCTATACAAGTTGGAATGATAGTGAGCAAAGTGACGAAGAAGTATATGACTATACCAAAGGATTTTAGCTCATATGCATGGATCTTACATATGAAAATTCACTATATGTTGATGAACCAAGAGGTAAGTATGATGAAAGGTATAATGAATTATGTGAAGAAATTCTTGTTTTACATTATTCACTTCAAAAGCTAAAGAATTTTTGAATACAAAGCTTGATGTAATTCATGCTGAAGTAAAAGGAGAAATCTTACACATGAGGGCTAAGATTCAACAACTAACCCCTTTAAATAAGGATTGTAGAGATTTTCAAGAAGAAGCTCATGAAAAATAGCCTAGAAATGAAGATTTAGAAAAAGTCTCATAGGAGGATACAAGCTCAAGCTCAAGCATAGTTACGTTTGATAATCTCATCATGAGGAGAATACATTATTTATTTGTAAAAATTATTGTAGTAAATAAAAATTTGATTATTTCAATGTTGATCAAAATAAGATTGATGCTTGATCTTGTTAAAAAGGTCCTAGTGAAGATTTTTTGCAGATAGCAACAGTTGAGAATGAAAAGAAGTGGAGAATTGAAAATTTTCTCAAATAAACAGATGATAGAATGAGTGATCAAGGAATCATTCTTAAAGAAAATGAAAAAATATAGTCATCATGCAAAAGATCTAATTAAAAAGAACCAAAAGGTAAGGAGGTACTTCATGATAGAGGACCTCATCTCAAACTTCATTAGTCTTCTTCCTCTCACTTGCAAGTAAGGTAAGTCAAGGTAAGTTTCCATTTCCTTTCTTGCTAAATATTGTATCAATATTTAATTTGAAAATTCTAAATCATTTTAATATGTGCTTACTTTATTTTAAGATTATGAGATGTTAGCTCTAGATTAGTACTTATGAGAGAAGATATTTCAGTTCTGTTTGAATAACTATTGTTTTTTTTTTTTGTACATATGCGCATGATGTATTTGGTTTTATGGAAGTTTGAGGTGTGGCTCTTGTAATAAATTTATTGAAAATATTATTTTGGTTTCTTATCTTATTTTTAAATGGCCTAAAACCCTTGCATGTAATTTAAGAACTAAAGGCTCTATATTAAACCTTTATTATACATTGTACTCCTGTTTAATATATATCAGAGCTCATTTCTTTTGGAAGATTCAAGAATTTGAATTGGTATCTTTGATGAAAATCATAAATCTTTTGAAAACCCATTTCTAGAGGAACTATTAGTACTATTAATAGGAGACTCTAATCTCCACACTTGATCTTAACGTTGATTTACAAGAATAGTACTTTGATGATAAAAGAACTTGGATAAAAGGCTCAAAAGAAGCATTAAGTTGAGAAGGATATATGCACATATGTAGGGGAAGTCTATACCTAATCATCAATTATCATACAAGAGTTCATCATTAAGATAAGTAAGGAAGAACATTTTCATTTGAATGTATCATTTAAGTACCGAAGACCCTTATTGCAAATATCAATTGAGAAGTTCTGACCTTGGAAATCTCAAGTGTTCAATGGAAGATTGTAACTAAAATAGGTGTTCATGATCTCTTTCAATTAGAAATGAAGTATATATATACATATATATTTGCTATTTTTTTTTCTCAACCTAATTTTCATATATTGATTAATGTTTTGTTTTGGCAAAAAGTTGTGTGGTTGTGTTTGATCCTTAGATATATTAAGCATGATTTGATGTGGTGTTTTGTTTTAAAAATTGAATATGCATGTTTTTACTTTGTAAATGCTATTCCTTATCCATTTATTGTTGCTTCAAAAGAAGGATAATTTTGGATGGTTAAAGATCTATGAGATATTGGTTACTAATGGCTTGTTGGTTCAAAATACAGGTTACATGATGCTCAAACTTTGTTGATAAATGAAGGGTGGTTGTGGTGTTTTTTCTTAAAATCTGAATATGCATGTTTTTACTCTATAATTACTATTCCTTATCCATTTATTTTTTCTTCAAAAGAAGAAGAATTTTGGATGGTTAAATATCTATGAGATATTAGTTACTAATGGCTTGTTGGTTCAAAAGATAGGTTACATAATGCTCAAACTTTGTTGATAAATATGGGGCAGCTCTTCATTGCTTATCATCATCAATCCTATTTAATGAATGTCAAGTAATGTGCATTTTTTATTGATTATTCTTCCTTGGCATAGTTATTATTTATATCTTCTTAGATATTTAAGTCCATATGTATGATCATATGCAACTCTATCTTTACTCCTTTTTTGATGATGTCCAAAAAGGAGGGAAGAGTTAGGCTAATCTAATAGGGTTGATATTAGTATTATGATGTGGCATGACTGATGTTATAAGAATTATTGAAAATATATGTCTTAGTACCTTCTAGAGACTACTAATCCATTTTCTTAAGTTTTGAACATCACCAGAAAGGGGAAAATTGTTAACCTTTTGGTATGTCAAAACCTTAAGGAAAATGGAGAACAAGGATGTTTGTGTGATTGTTGTGTTTTTAGGACAAGAACATGCATTAAAGAAGATCTCAAAGAGTGAAATCTATAGAGAAATGAGATAACATCTACAAAGAGATGTCAAAGTGAAGATAGTAAGGACTTTCTAGATATGAATGAAGACTCAAGGAATGAGAGCTACTTTAAGAAGTAAAAGTGAGAACTACAATGACTCAAGAGAGCTTGGACAAAGAATTCATTGGATAAATGGAAGCAAGGATGAAGATGAATACTACAACAAAATGAAGAAGTTTCAAAGATTGGGGATGAACCAAATGAACAAAAGGAAGCCTCAAGAAGCAAAGCCCAAAAGTTGGGAAGACATCTCCCTGAAGTAGAAGATGTCTTGGCTGAAGTGCAGAAAAAAAAGAGAAGACATCTTGCTAAAACAGTAGACATCTCCTATCTAGAGAAGACATCTACATAAAGGCATCTCCTTTGGTGGAGAGATGTCTCCCTTGAATTAAGGTCTATGCAACCAAACATCCAAATCTTGAAGAAGACATCTCCCCTAGTCGTTAGATAGCCATTACATGAATTTCAAGGTGATTTCAAGAACATCAAGGCTATAAGAATATTTCATTATCTTGGGTTCTGTGCAAGTGTTGTACAAGAATTTTCATAATCAAAGTAATCATTGTATGTTGTACTTGTGTACCTAATTTATCATATCATTTTCTTGTATATTGTACTTCATTGTCATATCATTTGTGCTATTGTATTGAGTGTTATTGTGCTATACCTTAAAGTACAAGTACTAGTAAATCAGTTGCATCCTTTCCTTGTAATTTTTATTTTTCTTTTGTTGCCCCATTAGATCTGATGTGCTTCTTGTGAAAAGGCATCATCCGTGAGCTTGTTGGGATGCTACGAGATTGAGTGGTTGGTGTAGTGTCACAACACTCTAGAGTGGAGCTCAAGTTGTAAAGGTTGTGGGATCCTAGAGACCACATTCTAAGCTTATCAGGACCCTACAAGGTTTATTGAATTCATGGCAATAAATCATTTTGAAGTGGAGCTTAGATTTTTGTGAGGTGTGGTATCCTTCAAACCATAATTTGAGAGAAACAAAGTCTAGAGGTGTGCAAGTGATCTGCCCTTTGAGTGTGGAGTACCCAAGTTGAGGAACCACAATTTTTGGTGTGATTTTAGTGATTGAAATTTTGATTTGGGGAACTTATTCATCCCCACTTTCTAAGTTTTACAATCCTACTGACAATTTTACCATATTAGCTCTTTAGCTTCTACAGGATCAAATCTTACCCAAGTAGTGTAGGGCCTATCACTCTTGCTGCCTAGTGATAAGAACTTTTTGATTGATGGGATGAATATCTTTTTAGTAACTATTTCTTTTATTATTTTTATGAAATTTTCACCTTTAGTCTCATCTACTCTAGTAAATCAAAGGTTTATGGCCTTAGATTTTTTTCTCTATTATTCTTTTAGTACCTCAAAAATTACTTTTTCCATGTCAATTTACTCTAGATTACTTTGTATCACTTGATCTACATCACCTTCTTCAACATGCTTACCTTCAATAGCATTTAATTAATGCAAGATCTCCTCATTTTAGCTAATAACCTTAACTATTTATTGCATAGTTTTAGATAATTTGCATAAAATTATTGTATTTTGTGCTTCTAACTTTTTATTTTGATCTTTTTCTGTGTGTGTGTGTGTGTGTAGGGTAGTTGGAAGCTTTTTGGCATCCTTTGTTTTCTTCATAGATTCATTATGTACATGCTTCTTCATAGGCAGTCAGATCATGTTAGTACCATGTGTACCTTGTGTAAGTTAACGATGGGTATAGAAACATTTGCATTGTTCTAACAAGGTTCATTTTTGGACATGTGTTACAAGGTCATCCATGGTAGATATAAAAAATGAAAATGGATTCTAATGTTAATAGAGGCATTTATTGCTAGCTGATTAATCAAGTGTCATGATTCAACTTCATACAAAAGCTCTTGAGGTTCATGAGAAAAACAAAAGTGAACTTTGTTGTTGATACAAACTTGCACAAGCTTTGACTTCCTTACCATTAACAATGATAGTTGCCCTAGCATCTTTTCCATAAACTTACATAACTATAATTTGGGAAGGGGGTGTTGAATATCGAAAAGAGATTTTTATTAATAGAAAATGAGTATCAAACACATATTCAACATCAATCCATAAAGACTAGATGTAGAAGAAAAGGAAAAAAATAAGAGATGTTTCATAGGGAAATAACCTTACAAACAATTGATCATCGAGGGGGAGCACAATCTAGACATATGCATCCCACCAAGTATCAATTGAAAATAGGAGTAGAAGGAGAGTGGAGGAAAATCAGATGGGGTAGAAAATGATCAAAATTATAAAGAGAGGCTCTTGTGCAGCAAATCCTGATGAAGAAGGTTTCTTGGACTCATGGGTTTACCCCAAGGCTACAAAAAATGAATCAAGTATTTAATATCAAACTTGATCTTTGATGCTTCATATATGATTTGAAAATGGACGAGGCAAAAGATTTGCAATTTCTCCATAATAGTCAAATGATAGATATTTGAATAATCACTTCATTGATAAAGAGTATTACATCTACACTTCTAAATATAATATAGAACAATAGGCCCAATAACCTTCTAAAGAAATTTCAAATTCAGATAGGTGGTAGGTAAAAATCCAAACATAACCTCATCTTGAGATAGCTTGCATGATGGGAGAACTTTGGAAGCCCATCCCCAGACATGCTAGGCGAAAGGGCAATTCCAAAAAACATGAAAAAAATCCTCTATACCGTCACAAAGAGGGCAATTAGGAGTTTGAATCCCAATATATTCAAGGTGTTTATCAATATGTAAGCCTTGGTGAAGAAGACACCAAAGAAACTATCGAATTTTAGGGAGAGTCAAAAGTTTTCGAATACATTTGAAGAGGGGGATCCAAAATTGTTTAGACTCTTGTTTGTGCCAAGACCTATTACATTGGTGAATGACACTTAAGGAGTCATGCCAAAGTTAAAAGGAGGAATGCAACTTATAAGGTAGAAGTTTTGACCCATTAGTCCAATGGAGGCCATGAAAAGTACTTTGCATTGAAACATCCAACAACAAATAGTGAAGGATAAAATTATAAACTCAAGCTAAGCAATGGTGCATTGGATGAGAAGCCCCATACAAATTAATAAATACTTCCCACAAAATCTAATGAGTGGCAAGGTACCCCTATGCTCAACCATATGAATCCTAAGCGTTCACACATGATCCAGTTGAATTCCATGAACGGGACTAGTTGTGGCATTTAGATTGTTATGCTTTTCACTATCTTCTCACTTGGACTAGTGGTAGCTTTTTCACGTATGGTTTAGTCCAAAGTGATGTGTATGATGTTGTTTATAATTCTACACTACTCTTGATGATGATAAAGAGATAAATTAATTAAATGAATGAATAGTGAAAAAAAAGATTTAAACTAGTCTATGGCGATGAGTATCAATGCTTAATCATTCGTACATGTCTTGGACTTCATGAGGCTACTTCTAGGATTGCCAAGTGTACATCACTAGTTGTGCCAAAAGATACACCTCTAGATTACCAAGTCTCTACACTTAAATGCTCGTGATTAAGGCATAAACATTCTACTTAATAACAAGAATAGTAAATAACAATAAGTGAAAATACTTAACTAAAGAAAGCAATAAATAATTAAAGCAACAATAATCTAAGTGGATGCTACACTGATGGACATAATCTTGATCTTTATTTCCAATCATGTACCACGTCCAAGTATGTCACACTCAAACAAAGGTGTCATACAATTACAAACATCACACTCTAGGCATGCATTGGGAATAGCAGACTTTAAAGAGAAGAAATTGAAAACTAAACTATCTTCCTAACTACTACTATTCCATCTAAGTACCTAAGCATCATATTTATAGGCATATTCGGATGAGGTGACATCATTCGGCATTGCTTATTAGCTCCGACATCAGGTACATGATGTTAGGGCTCCAACGTCACATATCCCCAACATTGCATATCCAACGTCGAGGTCACTAAGTGATGAATCATCAAAATCCATTGCTCAGAAAGATGAAGACAACTAATAAAAACAACTCCCTTCTAAAACCAAGACATAGCTACCCTAGCATTTGTAATAGCAAGAGGAGCATGTGACAGAGGTAACCACCAAGGGTAGAGCTTAGAAAGAAGAGTAGAATTGATCTTGACATTAGTCCAATTGATATAATGGTGTACAACTTGCCAAGCCCTCCAAATGCTTTTGAAGACATGAGATTTAGGAAGGATGATAGAATGGGGATGAGGATTCAATTAACGAAGTGGATTCCTTTCCAAAAAGACTTATTCTTGGGAAACACTTGTTGGAGCCTTAATTGGATGAGAATCCCAATATCATTAGGGGTATCTAGATGTTGAACCAACCACTTAGCAACCAAGGTGAGCCCCTATTTAAAATATTTCAAAATACCTAAGCCACCCTTATTCTTAGGAAGAGTAACAATATTCCAAGTGACATGATGGAAACCTTTTTGAGAATCTTTAGCAGATCACATGAAGTCCCGAAATAGTCGTTCTAGCTTCTAATAAGCAACTTAGGAGGGAGCCCAACATGAAGAATAATACACATGGGTAGAAACATAGATATACTTATAGACAAGGTACTTGCTTGTAAGAGGAGGGGTTTGGCCTTCCATTTTTTAATTTTCTTCTAAATTTGAGAAATTACTTGCTTTCAAAGAATTGAGGTAGAACCTCTAAAATAGAGGGGAATTCCCAAAATCTTGCTAATATCTTGGTCCTAAATAAGCTTCCAGTTATAGTTTGGCAAGTGATAATAATTATTGGTGAAGCTATAAACAATAGATTTATTCCAATTGATAGCAAAGCTAGAGAGAGAGCAATATTGTTCCACTCGAGAAAAGAGTCACTGCAAATTAGTAGTAGTATTTTGAATAAGGAAAAAGGAGTGATTAGCAAAATACATGTTAAGAAGTTGATGTTAAGGGTAAGAAAAATGAACCTTGGTCATAGACTTATTTTGAATATCATAATTTAACTGATGACAAAGAAAGTCAATTGCAATGATGAACAAGTAAGGGGTAAGAGGACATCCTTGCCTCACTAACCTATGGATAGAGAAGGGAGAGGTGATACCAATGCTAGTAACTATTCTTGCAATGGCACCTGAGAATAAACAATTCACCATATGTAAGAAGATAGGACCAAAACCAAGTGTAGTCATGATTTGTAGCCATTCTCTTGGGTGCTTGAATGTTTTCTCCTTGAGTTTTCTTACCATTCCAACATTGCCGCATTATCGAGAAGTTGAGAAAATAAAAATAATAAGTCTTTGCATGGTGTGGTTCTGACGCAAAACACAAAAAAAAATAGTGAGAATTCAAAGAACATACCTTAGACAGAATAATCATTTGGGCTACAAACATTGCGTATGAAACTAAATAAAAAATGTTCCCTCTAACTAAGGCCCTTCCTCACTTCCTTTCTCCTCTTTCATTTCATCGGAATGGTGGTGGCTCTTTGGTGAAGGCATTCTTGTTACTTCAAGTGGATGGATGGGTTGAATGTATTAATGCGAAGTCACTGAATGTGGTTTGTTTGAGGCCAGATGTGCAATGGGATCTACTAAGTCACATTAACCATTAATACAAAAGGGGTTGTACACCACCTTGTTCTTGAGATTTCATTCCATTCTCTTCTTTCTATCATTCTTTCTCCATTTTTCACCTCATTGCTAGTTGTATCAGTAGTCCGTATTTTGGTTGATGCATTGTTTTCTTTTTGGTAAACTCTTGTGGTTAAGACTTTAACTCTTGTCTCCAAATGACATTCGTAAAGCCTACTGACTCTTTGAATGTGGGATTTTCAGGGCATTAAGGGCATGAGCCTAGTTTGGGGAGGACCCACTAACATTCCTATTTGGTGCATCCGTTAATTTCTTTCCCTTAAACATTTTCGCAATCACCATTTATTTTGTTCATTTCCATCTTTGACATCCATTTTTTTGGCGTGACCATTTTTTTTTTCTCCATCTTTCTTATTCCTTATCTTTTTCCATTCTATCGCTACCAAAGGTTCGCTCTCAGTCATGGGGGTCCTGGTCCAATTTTTTCGATTTTCTCCTAACCCCTACACCACTAGTATTACATCTCCAGATCCACATTAGCCATATCACAACTCAGCCAATGAACCTTACACTGAGACAAGGTATTAACTACATTGTGATTCATTTACCCTTGCTAATATCAGACTGTGTTGTGTGTGCATATGGCAATCATACAACAATGGATTGGACCTAGAGGAAACACTTGGAATGGACTGGTGCTGAAGCAGTTATGTAAGGAACAAGATTGATGGTGCACTTATGGATGGACAATGAAAGGTGCAATCTTGGCGTTGGCAACAGCAGACTTCTTTTTCTCTCTCTCTCTTCTCTCTCAGCTACCAAATAAGGCTGGATGTCAAATGTGTATAGTGTTCACTCTTGTTGTCATGAACACTAAATTTTACCATGTTTTGTAATGATAATCCATTCACATGTGACCCCATTCACCATTAGTATCATTCAAGTCAATAATTCCATACCTTTCCAATATTTTGTAAGGAACTCGAGGATGAGTTTTCATTTAGTCATGGGGGTATGATGGGACACAATATCGCATGGGCCACGATATCGCGTTAGCCCCTGTGATATTACGTACACGATATCGTAGCCTGTTGCCAATTCTATAAATAAGAGGTGTCTTTCCCTTGTTTCTCCATCTAGATCTAACTCTGGCAATTTTACCATTCCAAAGATAGAATAATTTCCATGTGCCCGCAGTAGGAGTCCCAAAGTGAATCGATCTTTATTCGAGCAATTTGTACCTGAGCACACATTTGTGTACGGAAATAAAGATGAACTTTCAGATGAACCTTGCAGTGCATGGACTAAGATAATTAGGATTTAATTAATGTTAAATGCTTAAATGATTTCTTAGATAATTAATCTCTCTCAACCCTCAACTCCTAGTTAAGTGCATTCAGTACGATCGCTTCAAGCATGTGTGCTATGCTTGGTAACCCAGTAACAAATAGCTTTTGGTAATCCCAATAGCGTTGCACTGGTCCAGGGTGTGTATGGCAAGTGGGAATGGATACTGATGCTAGGATGATTAAAGCTTAGTTAGTGAAAGTTAGTTACTTAGTCTCTTCACCCTTTCCTCTCTTAGCATAGGTGATAAAAAGATAAAAGTTATAAAAATCATATACCTCAAACTTAATTAACCATACAACCGTGACAATACAAGTCTTAGAAGACAAGGATTGATTAACCTTAAGTGTTCCATAAGGCGCATAAGCACTTAGTCCTTGGAGTTTGACCAGATCGCGTGTGTAACACTCGTATTTGTATGGTTGAGTGTAGGGGTACCTCACCACTCATCATTGGCACCGTTGCCGGGGACTTAGTTGTTTGTGTGCTACGTAGAACATACGAAATCATTTGCATTGTTGGGAGCTAAAACGAAGCCTTAGGGTTAATCAAGAGAAAAAAAATAACATAATAACAAACAACACACTGAACAAGACTAAAATGTCTTCTTCTCCACACAAAAGCACTTCACCGCCTAGGACCAACACTAGAGGCAGTCGGCAGCACAACATACATAACCAAGAATTGTTAGTTCCTCAACAATTCAGTGTGGTATATGTTCATCATGATGAATATATACCTAAATTTACCTTTGTCTTCCATCAAGATGAACAACTATGTTGGAGAGACTTGGAGGGTAACATAGTATTGCCTCTGGACAGAGCTGCCCCCAACATGCTCCTTCATGCCCTTGCACAAATAAGCATGTCACAATTATACGTTGAGTACATTGCATGTGATTACAACGCAAGGGACTACCATCCCATAGAAGCGCAACATCAATGGGACTCGTGGTAGGATAGTTACCACACATCGTTGAAGGAAAAGGGACCCCATAATGCTTTGTCCATCATAAGAGAAATTAAGGGTGGTGAACCTATTTCAATAGGGTCTTCACAAAATGATGTTCCCCCTCCTAACGATAGTGAGGAGGTGGTGTATCAGAACCTTCGCTCCATGATACACAACCCTAGTTCTGATTCCCACGAACACCAAGTGTTCAATGAGGGAACACAAACACAAGATAAGGATGAGCATTTTGATCATCATCATGATCGGGGTTGAGATCATCGAAAGGAAGGTAGGAAACATCGTCATGGTGATGGTTCTCCTTCCTCTTCCCCTTCATCACAACATTTCCCCTCTCCTTCAACATCAAGATGTAGTCATAAGGAACCTCACCATGAGGATAAGGGTAAACATAGTGAGAAACCTTGACAAGAGAGTCGAGAAAGAGGACAAGAACATTCTAGGGAATCATGACATGAAAGAAGGAAAAGTAGGGAACCACATAGGCATCACAGACGCCATGAGAGAAACGACCATGATGAACCCCTACTTGCAACCCAAAGCATGTTAGACATTACGGAGGCTGTTAGAATACCTACAAGGCACCAAAAAGATAGCCAGATCAAGAGACTATACATGAATAATATCCCACGATTTGAGAGGGTATACAACGTTGATCTGTAGAATCACTTACAAGCATTTCACGATGCCTGTGCCTTGTAGAACATTGAAAATGAGTGGCAAAAATTAAAGTTTTTCCCGATGACACTCATAAAAGAAGCGAAAAGCTGGTACCAGTCCTTAGAATTAGAATCCATTCAAAGGTGGAGTACGATGCTAGAATTATTTAATGATAAATATCAAACATACTCCCAAGTGTCCAACTTGAGAAAGTAGATCCAAGGATGGAAGCAAGGTAATCACGAACCCTTAGATGCTTCCATGGGTCGATATTATGCATTACTACATCATTGCCTGGGCCATGGTTATGCATAACGGGATCAACTACGCCATCTTATAGATGGGCTAAGACATGAAACTAGGAGAACCCTTGGGACATATGCCCAAGGCAGATTATCTAAACTTAGGTCCCATGAGGTTCATAGATTGTTGGACCAAGTTGCTGAGGAAGAAGGAGAGCTACGTAAGAGAGAAAGCGTGAAAGAGTATAACCATTATTCTTCCCTTCGAAAGAGGGAAGTAAGATTTTGTGAGAAGGAGGATGAGTCACCACTCGAAGAGTTGGTGAGTAGGAAAACCTTGCCGCTTCAAAAATTAAAAACAAAATTGTTGGCCAAGGTAGATAAAATGTGGGACTCCTTAGATAGTAGATTTGAAACTATTTTAAAAATTGTAAAGGAGTCTAAGGAGCGAAGTAGTGACCATGATAAGAAAAAGAAGAGGGATATAGACCATGCACATAACAAAGGTAAGGGTAAATTAGCTAACATTGAGGAGGTTGTGGATTCAGATACAGACAATGATGATGGATGTGAAATATGCCAATATGACCATCCTAAGGAATTTTGCCTAATAATCTCACATCTGCAAGAGTCTGGGGTGTATGCACTCAACCCAAGACTTAACAAACGACAAGAACCCCATCGGTTACCTTATCCCCAAGGTAACTCGAGGTAGTTCCACCAACCGTTAACATATTATCCAAGTGGAACTTTGCCACAACCTATGGAGCAACACCAGTAGTGGCAATACCCACAGTCATGGGGGATGCCACCGCCAAGGTAACAATACCCTGACCGGCAATTGGATCCATATGGCTACAACTTGCAACAGCCAATCTCTCCAAGTGTTTCTTTTGGTCACATGACCCCACAATGTCACTAACAAGCTCGGGAGTATTATAAGACTCCCTCTCCTAGGAGAGATACACCACACGCATACCATCCTCCAAATCCACTTGCGACTCTTACACCTATAGCTCCACTACCACCTGCTCCAGCAATGCAAGGGGTATTCCCACTCAACCGTAATAACCCAATGTCACGAGAGCTTCGAATCCTCAAACCGTAGTTGGTTCTGACAATATTATGCTAAAAAGGCCTTTCTTCAAAACCAACAACCCAACTAAGCCCTCACCATCACAAGTGGTTGAACATCTAAACACCTCTGTACTAAATAAATTTTTGGGACCTCCTTTAAACCAAAAATAGATCTCAACACACATAGTTATGTTAACACATACCATCACTGACTGGATCAAGGTGGGCCACCTTCCTAGAAAATTCTTTGATCCTAGAAGTCCTTTAATCTACCTCCAAGTCACTGGGAATGAACCATGTAAAGCTCTTCTGGACTCATGTTCTAGAGTTAACTTAATATCACAAAAGATGTACAAAGCCTGGAACCTGCCTCCACTAAGGAAGAGTAATATTCAACTAGAGCTGGCGGACTAGTCCATCATTGTCCCTTTGGGATTGGTGGAGGACATCGTTACCACTATGAGTGGTTGGTCATATCCAGCTGATTTCCTAGTGATACAAGTAAACAATGGTAAGGGGGACTTCCCAATAATAATGGGAAGAGCATGGCTGAGCACTATAGATGCATGCCCAGGGATCCGCGATCTTTCCCTGGAAATATCCAAGAAGAACCCTTTTGGAAAGATCAAGAAGAAGAATATTTCATGCATCGCATATAGTGACACAGGGTGCCATTGCGTGCAGAAATCATGGGTTATGCAAAGTTTAGCATTGCCTGCATGCGATTGGTGTGCACAAGAAATTAATATACAAAGATGCCTATATGCAACAGCCACATGACAAGAGGACACCCTGTGGCTGATGGCTGATCAAGAGTGTAACTTGATAACATGCATGGAATTAATAGAGGGAATAACTAGTGCTTACATTGGAAGCACAGACACACTTGAGCAAGTCCGTTGCCAACTCCCAAACCTTAGCCTCAAAAACATCAACTAGGGAAAGCTAGAAATTCTTGAGAGATTTAAACAAGAACCCATTGATCTAAAACCATTGCCCACTGATCTGGAGTATATGACCCTTGAGAATGGAAAAATGATAATCATCAATGAAAAAATTATTCCCAGCCAAAAAGAAAGACTGCTAAAAGTGATAAATAAGTGGTCAAAAGCCTTTGCCTAGTCATATCCCGAGTTAACCAAAATAGATCCTAGGATATGCCAAAATAGGATTTACACAGACCCCTCCATGAAACCTCAAGAACAACCACAGAGGCGATTGGACCCGAAATTGAAACAAATAGTAAAAGAAGAGATAGAACAGCTTCTTAAGGTTGGGTTCATATACCCCATTGCTGATAGTGAATGGGTTAGTCCTCTAGTAATCGTGCCTAAGAAGGGAGGAAAAATGGAGGGTGTGTATAGATTTTAGGCTTCTGAACATGGCAACATTCAAGGATCATTTTCCATTGCCATTCGTTGACCAAGTCTTAGACACTAGAGCGGGGCCTTACTATTATAGTTTTCTAGATGGGTATAGTGGATATAATCAAATACGAATAGCACTAAAAGATCAAGCCAAAACAACGTTCACCAGTCCTTGGGGAATGTTTGCATATAAACAAATACCATTTGACTTGTGCAATGCTCCTGCCATGTTTCAACGTTTAGTTCTAAGCATATTCCAACAGTAGATCGGGAATGGAGTGGAAGCCTTTATGGACGACTTCTCCACTTATGGAACAAGCTTTGATCAAGCCTTGGACTGATTAGAGCAAGTGTTAAAACGATGTGTAGAAACCAAATTAAGGCTTAATTGGCAGAAAAGCCATTTGATGGTCCAAGAGGGTGTTGCACTTGGGCATAAAATTTCACATTCAGGAATAGAGGTAGACCTGGATAAAGTTAGGGTCATCCAAGGAATTACTCAAAAATCAGAAACTATTAAAGAAATTCGGTCATTCCTTGGACACACCGGCTACTACAAGAGATTAATTGAGAACTTCTCTAAGATTTCTACACCATTGGTAGAAATAACAAAGAAGGATGCACCATTCAAAAGGACCAGGGAATGTGAAAAAGCATTCCAATCTCTGAAACAAAGGCTTGTAGAAATTCCCATTCTACAAGCCCCTGACTAGTCTAGACCATTCCATATAATGACTAACGCATCCAATTATGCCTTAGGAGCCATACTGACATAGTTAGATGAACAAAAACATCCTTATTACATCCACTATGCAAGTAAGAGTATTGCCGGTGCACAACTTAACTATACAACTACAGAAAAAGAATTAATAGCTGTAGTTTTGCATTTGGTAAGTTTAGGCACTATGTGTTAGACTACAAAGTGTACATTCATATAGATCATAGTGCAATTAGGTTCCTCATGAATAAGCCAACTGTTAGCCCTCGTATTATATGTTGTCTGGTAATCCTATAGGAGTTCGATCTAATGATGATAGATCGAAAGGGCACCGAGAATGTAGTTGTAGATCATTTATCTTGGTTGCACCGGGACAACAAAGAGGATGAATATGCCATATCTGATCATTTTCCCAATGAGGCCCTCTTTGTAGGTGTAGTGAATAACCAACCCATGGGAATGAATTGGTATAGTAGCATTCTCACCTATCTCCTTTCCCAACAAACACCATGGGGGTTGGACTTTAGGAAGAAACAACAATTTCTTCACAGAACTAAGTACTTCATGGAAATCAAAGGAAAACTTTACAAAGTCTATCCTAATGGTTTGGTTCGATGGTGTGTGCCCGATGTGGACCAACTAAGAGTTCTCCAGGATGCTCATGAGGGTCCTTGTGGGGGTCACTATGTAGGGAGACAAAAAACTATTAAGATCCTGCTGGCAAGATATTACTGGCCAACACTATTTCGAGACATCCATCATTTTGTCCAATCCTGTGAGCACTGTTAATGTGATGGAGGAATGACTACTAGAATGGAGGGTCTGCAATAATGGATTCAACCTTTGGAACCCTTTGACATTTGGGGAATAGACTTTATGGGGCCCATCACACCAATGTCTAATGGAAAAGCTTATATCATTATTGATGTTGACTATCTAACAAAATGGGCTAAAGTAGCTACTATAACAGACTGCACATCATCTACAACTGCATGATTTGTACAACAACAAGTTCTAAATAGATTTGGAGTGCCACGTGCACTTATCTTGGATAATGGAACGCATTTCATGGGTGCAACCTTTCAAAAATTGATGCAACGCTTAGGGGTTGAACATAAATTAACTACACCTTATCACCCCTAAGCTAATGGCCAAGCCGAGGTCACTAATTAGGAGATCACTGGAATATTAACAAGGAAAATTAGCAAATATAGGTGAGATTGGAGCACTAAACTGAATGATGCTCTCTGGGCATACCTCTCCACTTGGAAACTCCCTACAAGCTACTCTCCCTATGAGTTAGTGTACGGAAAACTTCTAAAGCTTCCAATTCAAATCGAGCTCCGTACACTTTCCATGGCATGTGACCTCCACCTTGACCTTAATCTAGAACAAAAATAAAGATTGGAAACTCTAAACGTGCTAGATGAAAACTGATTGGTTGCCCTGTCATCAAATGAGTTGCACAAGGCACATAACAAACAACATCATGACTTAAAAATTTGAAAGGTTAAGTATCAACTAGGAGATAATGTCTTTTACTAGAACCCCACACATGTGCCCCAATGCACAAAATTTCAAACATTGTGGGAAGGACCTTACATCATTCACATAACCTTTCCCTCAGGAGCCATGACCATATACAAACTTGAAAGTCTTGATAAGAGCTTACTGGTCAATGTGCAACAAACCAAACCCTTCCATGAACTTAGAACAGCTAGTGCACATAATACCTCCAGAGAGGATGACCTCACTCCTTATTTTGGATCTCTCCCTTCCAATATAGTCATGGGGGAGATGGCCACCTATGCTGATCATTTGAGGCCCTCAATTTTTTTTAAATTTTTGTTTTACACATTTTTTTTGCACATTTTTTTTAAAAAAATTTCTTTAACTTTTCTTATTTTTGTTTTACGACATCCTTTATACTTTTTCATTTCTTTGTGTGCTTGATTACTTTGTTTGATTCATCACTTAATAAGTGCTCCGAAGATGGTATGAACTGTATTCCATTGATTGCTAATGTTTGGTTTTTACCTTTAAGTTATGATGTTGATACCAAAATATGGTTCTTTTGATATAATAGGAAATGAGTCTACATCATCCACGCATCCAAAAATTTCTATGGTCTCTCTTGGCTTGGAACTGTACAGTCCCTTTCCTAATAATAAGAACTATCAACGAATCGGTGACTGGGTATTTCTCAAACTAAGGAAGCTCTCAAGGATTGAAAAGGGTGTGACTTCAAGGGGATTTGATGCACTTGTGTTGGCCATTCTCTTGGGTGCTTGAATGTTTCTCCTTGAGTTTTCTTACCATTCTGACGTTGCCGCATTATCAGGAAGCTGAGCAAATAAAAATGATAAGTCTTTGCATGGTGTGGTTCTCACGCAAAACAAAAAAAACAGTGAGAATTCAAAGCACACGCCTTAGACGGAATAATCATTTGGGCTACAAACACTGGTTATGAAACTAAATAAAAAATGTTCCCTCTAACTAAGGCCCTTCCTTGCTTCCTTTCTCCTCTTTCATCTAAGGGAACATTCGACCTTCACCAAAAAGCCACCACCATTCCGATGAACATTTTATGGAATGGCTCTTTGGTGAAGACATTCTTGTTACTTCAAGTGGAAGGATGGGACGAATGTATTAATGCGAAGTCACTTAATGTGGTTTGTTTGAGGCCAGATGTGGAATGGGATCTACTAAGTCACATTAACCATTAATACAAAAGGGGCTGTACACCACCTTGTTCTTGAGATTTCATTCCATTCTTTTCTTTCCATCATTCTTTCTCCATTTCTCACCTCATTGTCGATTGTATCAGTAGTTTGTATTTTGGTCGATGCATTATTTTCTTTTTGGTGGACTCTTGTGGTTAATACTTTAACTCTTGTCTCTGAATGACATTCGTAGAGCCTACGAACTCTTTGAATGTGGGATTGTCAGGGCATTAAGGGCATGAGGCTGCTTTGGGGAGGACCCACTAGCATTCCTATTTGGTGCATCCGTTAATTTCTTTCCCTTAAACATTTCCGCAATCACCATTTATTTTGTTCATTTCAATCTTTGACATCCATTTTATTGGCATGGCTGTTATTTCTTTTTCTCCATCTTTCTTATTCCTTATCATTTTCCATTCTATCGCTACTGGAGGTTCGCTCTTAGTCATGGGGGTCCTGGTCCAATTTTTTCAATTTTCTCCTAACCCCTTCAACTTAGGTAGCCACCAGTATTATATCTCCAGATCCGCATTAGCCCTATCACAACTCAGCCAATGGACCTTACATTGAGGTAAGGTATTAACTACATTGTGATTCATTTACCCTTGCTAATATCAGACTGTGTTGTGTGTGTAGATGGCAATCATACAACAACGGATTGGACCTGGAGGAAACACTTGGAATGGACTTGTGCTGAAACAGTTATGTAAGGAACAAGATTGATGTTACACTTATGGATGGACAATGAAAGGCACAATCTTGACATTGGCAACAACAAACTTCTTCTTTTATCTCTCTCTTCTCTGTTCTCTATTCTCTCTTAGCTTCCAAATAAGGCTGCATGTCAAATGTGTATAGTGTTCACTCTTGTTGTCATGAACACTAAATTTTACCATGTTTTGTAATGATGATCTGTTCACATGTGACCCCATTCACCATTAGTATCATTCAAGTCAATAATCCCATACCTTCCCAATATTTTGTAAGGAACTCGAGGATGAGTTTTCATTTAGTCATGGGGGTATGATGGGACACGATATCGCATGGGCCACGATATCACGTCCGCGATATCACATTAGCCCCTACGATATCACGTACGCGATATCGTAGCCCGTCGCCAGTTCTATAAATAAGAGGCGACTTTCCCTTGTTTCTCCATCTAGATCTAGACCCTTAGCTAAACTCTAGCAGTCTTACCATTCCAGAGATAGAATAATTTCCATGTGCCTGCAGTAGGAGTCTCAAAGTGAACGGATCTTTATTTGAGCAATTTGTACCTGAGCACACATTTTTGTATGGAAATAAAGACAAACTTTTTGATAAACCCTACAGTGCATGGACTAAGTTAATTAGGATTTAATTAATGTTAAATGCTTAAATTCTTTCTTAGATAATTAATATCTCTCAACCCTCAACTCCTAGTTAAGCGCATTCAGTACGACCGCTTCGAGCACATGTGTTATGCTTGGTAACCCAGTAATGAATAGCGTTTGGTAATCCTAGTAGCGTTGCTCTGGTTCAGGGTGTGTATGGCAAGTGGGAATGGATACTGATGCGAGGATGATTAAAGCTTAGTTAGTGAAAGTTAGTTACTTAGTCTCTTCACCCTTTCCTCTCTTAGCATAGGTGATAAAAAGATAAAAGTTATAAAAATCATATACCTCAGACTTAATTAACCATACAACTGTGACAATACAAGTAAGTCTGGGAAGACAATGATTGATTAACCTTAAGTGTTCCATAAGGCGTGTAAGCACTTAGTCCTTGGAGTTCGACCAGATCACGTGTGTAACGCTCATATTCATATGGTTGAGTGTAGGGGTACCTCGCCACTCATCACTGCCCAAGACAAAGATTACTTCAAGTGAAATTGTGAAGAGGATCACTAGCAAAAGCATCTCCACCATCAAAAAGATAGAACTTTTTTTTAAAGTTGGACCATGATTGATACTCATAATTTGGAAGTTCAAGAAACACCCCCAAGGTACAGAAGGTAGAGAATTAGCTAATTCCTACCACAAAATGGCATGTTATGTAGAGTCATTAGGAGCGTAAATTGAGCAAATACCAAAAGGACCATGTTAGGAGCAGAAGATAGCCTAAGAAACTCTGTGGCTAGAATCGGAACCACTTTGAATGATTTTGTATTTCCAATAAGTTGAAAGGATAATGGAAATGCCCCCCTTTCCCACACACATGGAAAGTAGTAAGTATTGAGAAGTGAGGAAGAAACCAATGGGTTGGAAGAGATAGATGGTTTGTTGAAATCTTAATTTCTTAGAAGAGAAAAAAATAAAAAGCCATATTAAACTAGAGAGAAAGTTTCTTGCACATTTATGTCGAAGCTTATAAGTTAGGCCTCAGACATTCCAAGATAAGGGGTTCATGGGAAAGCAGAGGGCATAGCAAATGAAGCATTCTTAGAAGGTTTGAAATTTGAGGTATCAACTTCCATTGTGTGAAAAAATAGCAAAGGAATTGCTTGTAGTTATGGGTAGATTAGAATTGGTTCTTAAGAAAGAAGTAAAGGGTGAAGCCGTAGAGGAAGAAGCCTTGACTCATTTCCTTCCACCACCCTCCACAAACCCCACACCTAAAATAGAGTCCTTAAATGATTTTGAATGGGTGACTTGTGCATTAGAGGCAACCTTTATGCTTGAACTCAATTGTGACACTTGTCATTTGAAGGACCCAAATGAGGAGGAAGGCTTTGGGACATTTTTACAATAGGTTCCAAACTTGAAAGTTTCTAATGATGGGTGGGAATTTGGAATAGCAACACAATGCAACCAGGCATCCCACATGAAACCCTAGCTAGTGCTTGGTAGTACCAATGAACATTGTAGTGGTGCAACAGTAGAAGGCATGAGAGGAAATTAAGCACAGGAAAATCCTATGGATACCCAAGCAAAGCAACCCTTTGCGCAACCATTGAAGAAGCCGAGGAAACCCTTAGAACAAGACAATGCCATAGAGCAAAATGGTTCAAAATTGCCAATGGTTTGTAATAATATTTTTCTTCATCGCTAAAATTTTGAAAATTCATTTACAAATGCATGTATTAATGATAGAATCCATTTTCGTTTTTCATGTTGTCGGTGACTTTTGGACGAACTTTACATCACTACTCTTGACTAATCTTCCAAAAACACATGTATCAACAAGGAAAACCATAAACCGATACACATGAAAAGGATAGTTGGGATGAACATGTATCACTACTTAACACCATTTTGAAATGATGTGGATCAATGTAGATTAGTTTATAGTTTACCTTAGAGAAGACCATATGTTGGGATAACTCTTACCACCCATGGCTAAGCATTTATAAGCATACATTGTGTAGTAAAAGATTTTAAACAAAACTTAAAATCCTTTACTTTTCCCAAACTGTAAATGTACGATGAGTTTTTATTTTATTTAAATAAGTGTTCTTTGGTCCTATGGTAAAAGTAGGACCTAGGAATACATAAGTGTATGCATGCCCACTATACATGATTGTATACTTACAATATAAGGATAAGAATATGGTTTGCTGACGCTAAGAAGAAAATTACCCAAGAAAGCAAAAATATTCTTGATAGAAAAAGCAAGAATGATGTCACATGAAGAAAAAGTCTATGGGTAGAGGTAAGACCTGGGAATGTGTAACCATAGGTAAATGTATGCATGCCCACTATATATAATCATATACTTACAATATAAGGATAAATATATGGTCTTCTTAGGAAGAAAATTACCCAAGAGAGCAATAAAATCCTCGATAAAAAAAGCAAGAATGATGTCACATGAAGTAAAGTCTATGGTATGCTAACTCTCATGCACGGTAGCATGCATCATGCATATTTTATAGTCCATTGCAAAAGCTTCACTTTGTGAAAAATTCTAAGTATATGTTTCTACTAATACTTAAAAATAGATAATGAGACTTAAACCTTTAACTTTTATCTGATATTTGAAACTAGTGTCATTATTCTATCCACCAAGATAAAATTGAAATTTTTATTTTATTTTATTTAAATAAGTGCTCCTAGATTTTACTCTACATTGAGTCACTTAAAAATATGTAATTAAGGTAGTACAATTAATATGTACGGAAAACAATTGATTGTTTCTGGGTATCACTCTGGACACACCAGACTAAGGTTGATGTGAAAATTGTTATCATCAGTGGAGTACGATGGATTACGCCAACGATAGAGCAATTGTGTGAAAGGTGCATACACGGGCCTGGAATGGCTATGCTTCATATGCTAGCCCCTTCTAGAGCTGTGCCCCAGCCCCTGCACTGTTAGAACGATTCCGACTAAAGCCAACTTGTGTCACGGGTGGTCCAGTGCTTGGCGGCACGTCTTTATTTTCAGTAAATAAACTGAGACTTCAATGCGAAGGGTTGGTTCAGGGTCCAACCTGAAACCGAAGGGTGACCTGTGCCAAACTTAGATCATCATCAAGAATTCGAAAAGCTTATCTCCGAAGGGAAAGCCATACACGGATCCGCCTCAGGTGAAATGGACTAATGTGATAAACATGCACCGCATTCCATCATTCTCTCAATCTTTGACCAGTCTTTGATCAGTTTATGACTTTATGGTCTGCCATCTCCAAAGTATTTTCCCAAAAGGGAAAGGTTTGCCATCTCCAAAGGAAAAACCATACGTCATTCCATGTAACCCATCCATGTACATTCTATGACTATTTTGACCATGCTTATGTGTGTCATGTTTAAATAATACAAAAAATATTTTATGTGTCAACCAACCACACAATTGCAATAATATATGCAATGTTGAGTGTTGGATTCCTTAATTCTACAAATTTTATATCTATTATCACATATACTTAGAATTTTTTTAAGCTAGAACACTTGGTATGGGTATGTATGTATGCTATGCATACCCTCATCTCCCATGCATCTACCACATAACAATGTGGATCGGTTTATGGTTTGCCCTCTGCCAAGCAAGCTTTAATCATAGTAGTACAATAAGGGGCTAAGAATCTGGCACCATCCCATTGAACATTTCTGAACGGTCCAATAACTTGTTCATAGCTCAATATTTTTTAGTAGAGCATTTATCATAAATCATTGATTTAATGATTAGTCGTTGGATTAGAAATTTTGTTGATTAGAGACTTTTAGAATAAATCTTATTTTTAAAAAGAAGTCAATATATTTAGGTATATTTTCGAGACTTTTAAATATAACTCGGCCTACCCCACCAATTTATGGTGATTCATGAAACATGCCCATCTAAAATATTTTCTTGACTGGCATTTAGGATGACGTAGACGTTCCACCATGGAACCTAACACATCCCTTCACTATGTTCAGAGCCTATTGTTGTGTATTCAAATAATTAAGCAACACATACATTGTAACGCTGGTTGGCCATCTATGCTACCACCCTAAGTTCCCCTCGACATTATATAAGTCAAAAGGTAGAATAGTCACGTTCAATAACATGGTCAAAACAAATTACTTGTCATCATAGTGTCTTTGTAAAATCTATATGATGATTTTGTGCAGCTAGTTTGCTTAACTCCATAGCTTGAATTTATATTTTTACCATGCCCAAGTTAGTGTATAGCTCATTATACCCTAGCTAAGTAATCATTCATTAATAATACAATACCTATATCCATGAGATTAAATATAAATTTATTTAATGAGAGACAACTTTATGGTGATTCTCAAGTTATACAACATGTGATGGTAAAAATTCAACAATAAATGCTTGCAAAGCATATGTTCTTAAGACCATGTGCTAAGGAAAGATCTATATTTTTTGAATGCCTTAGTGTAAACCATAACTCTTGATATTCCTTTCCAACATAATTCTTACAACTTCAAGATTATCCTTCAAAAAGTAACTCTTATTATATACTTGAAAACATACTCTCTTTTGAGGCATTTTATGATGATTAAAAATTTTCCCTATTTCTTTTTTCAAAAAGTGAATTTTATAATCACCACATTAAAATTTTCTAAGCTTGCAACATTGGTCATTTTCTCGAAGTTTAAGATTTGATCTTCTTAAATGAAATTTCTCCTAAAATTGCTACAAGGAAAACTCTACTTTATGACAGAACAATAAGGTATTAGCTTGGTTGTAAGACTCTTAATTTAGAAACCTCAAGTCATAGGTTTAATTTTGGTAGATAAGACTAAGTTATAAAGTTCTAATTGGAGTATATGTTGGGAGTGGAGGTGCAATGGTTGTTTTTTATGATGATTAAAAATTTTCTCTATTTCTCTCTTCGAAAAGTGAATTTTATAATCACCACTTCAAAACTTTCCAAGCTTGCAAAATTGGTCCTTCCCTCAAAGTCTAAGATTTGATCTTCTAAAATAAAATTTCTCCTAAAATTACGACCAAGAAAACTCTACTTTATGAATAGAGTATAGGAATATTTCTATTTCTAATAATCATTGGCCAACATTATATATTATATGTCCTAATTATATTTAGCTATACTTTATACATCTACTATAATTATGACCAGGAAGATGACTAGCAAATTATACACATAACTCAATATTTAAGTTTATACTATCCATAATGACAATAAAGGTCAGGCTTATTGTCAAAACTATAAGGTTGAACTTGGGATATACTCATTGATCATCATTGAACATGCAATGCACTAACTTTCCATAGTGTAAAATAGTGTTTAAATAGTTGAAAAATATGTCAGCATGTTTTAAGAATCATGATAAATTGTAAACTGTTAATATTTAAAAGTTACAAAAATGATACCTAAATCTATTGATTTCTTTCTAAAAGTAAGGTTTCTTATAAAAGCCATGCTGACTCAACTAGCTTTAGCACAGAAATTTCTAAATCTGCAACTAATCGATAATTTCTAAATCAAATTGGTGATCTATCACAAGAGTTAAAAATAATTTCTAAATCTGCGACTAATCGATAAATCGGTGATCTATCACAAGAGTTAACATACTATGGTCCGAAACTCTCTCCTTTTTATTATTTTATTTTAATTTAAAAAACTTTGATAACTTAAAAACCTTCCAGAGTTATCTTTTTCGCATGTTTTCGTTCCTTTTTCATTTTCGCATGCAAGTTTTCTGATAAAACGATACCAGAACTGAACAATTTACCGCCTTGAAAGAAAGGCGTTGGTGCATTGGTCAATACTCGAAAAGCGTGCACACGTATAACTCTGGTTGGTTGAAAATCGTGGCGAGGCACCACACTGGCATCCGTGTAACCATAAGTAAGATCAAATCCCTGGCAACAGACTTCGCTAGGCATCTGTATAATCATTTCCTCACACCAGTCAATATTCAAAACATGTGCAGTTCTAGTCAAGAACGGTATTTCCATTTCTGTATCTTCATCTACCATTGTCTGTGTGCCTATATATACCACCGTTATATATCATGTCTGTATCTCCCCAAGTAGTCAATCTCTGCAACATGGAGTCTCTTTCTTCTGATAAAGTGGCTACAATTACTGTATTAGTTTTTGTCATTATCTCAGCACTGTACAGAAGAATTACAAAAGTCGGGTGTCAAAATTTGCCTCCCGGTCCTGTGGGTTTACCAATTCTGGGAAATCTGCTTCAGCTCGGAGCGCTGCCTCATCATACCCTGAGAAAACTGGCAGACAAGTATGGAGACATCATGTATTTGAGATTGGGTTTTCTCCCGCCGTAGTTGTATCTTCGTATGACAAAGCAATGTTGTTTCTTAAGACCCACGAAGCTGCGTTCGCCAGCAGACCTGTAAGTACTGCAGGCGACGTTCTGTTTGAGAACAAGGCGGTGTTGACGACTCCTCATGGCGATTTATGTCGCCGTATGCGCAAGCTCTGCGTCACAGAAATGCTCTCTCCCAAGAGGCTTGAATCTTTCAAGCACTTTCAGTACGAACAGGTACGGGAACATAGTCCTGGAAACTTTTAAGTTTGAAGTTTTAACATGTTAGCTAAATACCGGAATTCCGACTCTGGTTTTACGCTCTGCAAGATTCAATTTCTATTTTGAGTTACGATCTTATTACAGTCACAGTAGTAGCATGTATAATTGGTGTGTCTCATCAGACCACTGTAATGACCTTTAACTGGGTATGAAAATCAACTGTATGATAATATTTGAAGCAGGTTGCAGCCCTTGTTAGGGATTTGTGGGAGGCCAGCAGCCGGGGTGAAAAGGCGGTGAACATGTCAGTAGCACTGGGAGACATGCTGTCGAAGGCGTCGCTGAGCATGTTGGCCGGGCGAACATACAAGGGCGATGCCTTAAAATTAGCAGACGGTTCCACGCTTGTATTCAAGCCAGTTCTCCATGACGGTATACACGTTATCGGTAGTTTAAATATCGGAGATGTTATTCCGTTTCTGAACGGCTTTGATCTTCAACGCTGTCGAAGGAAAGCTGAGCACGTAAAAGACACACTTCATTACATTTTCGGAAAATTGATCGAGGATCACCTTCAGAATCCTCTGCCCACTGATGCTCATGACGCCAAGGACTTCGTGGATGTGCTGCTTCAGATGCTTCGCAAAGAGCCCCTCGACACCATGAAGCAAACTATCAAGTGCATGATGCTGGTACCTTTTCCCTGCATGAGTGATTTAATATGTTTTATCTGAGTTTGAATTCAGCGTTTCGCATGCACATAAAACTTGAAAACAACATGGTAAGCATTCTTAGGTTTCTGGGTTTTTGCCCCCTGTTGGAGGCTTCTAGTATACAAAGACTGCAAGCCATTTTTTTAATCTTGAGCTTAAATCATGTCACACTCAGCCTTGTTTGCATTTAATTTTCATAGATCTGAAGATATCATGTCATAGTCAGCGTCGAGGTTGCATCAAATTTTCAAAGACTGCGTACGATTCTCCGCGTTCGCGGGGAACGAAGCCATTTTTTTTTTACTCTCGACCTTGAATCATGTCATACGCATTGCTTGCATTTAATTTTCAATGCTTTCCCAGAAATCATGTCATAGTCAGCGTCGCTTGCTTTTAGTTTTCACTGACAATATACAAAGACTGCAAGCCATTTTTTTAAATGTCGAGCTTAAATCATGTCACACTCACCATTGCTTGTATTTAATTTTCACCGGATCTCCATCATGTGACACTCCGCATTGCTTGTGCTTGTATTTAATTTTCACTGGATCTCCAGAAAATCATGTCATGGGTAGCGTCGCTTGCATTTAATTTTCTCTAATAAGCAGGTAAAAGGAATCAAGGATTTAGCTATTTACTTCTCGCCTTAGAATAGAAAAACGATTCATATAACTCTTGTTCTTGTTCTAACTGCAGGACATGTTCGGAGCAGCGTCGGAGACGACGTCAACGCTGGAGCGGGCGATGAGCGAAGTTGCAACAAACCCAAAAATCCTATCGAAGCTGCAGCAAGAAATAGACACAGTGGTGGCCCAGAATGGCGGGATACTGAACGAAAAGGCAGTGGGGAACATGAAATACGTGCACTGCGTGATCAAGGAACGCTGCGGCTCCATCCGCCATTTGTGCTGGGAGTCCCGCACGAATCGACGAAGGCCGTCACGGTCTACGGATTCGGCATACCTGAGAAAACGCAGTTGATAATGAATTTGTGGGCCATTGGAACGGATCCCAGGGTATGGAAAAACGCAGACAAGTTCGAACCATAGAGATTCATGGCGGATGAATCCATCGACTCCTCAGCGCCGACGTCGGAGGTGAAGATGCTTCCATTGAGTGGTGGCAGGCGAGGGTGCCCAGGTGTCCCCATGGCTGCGCCATTGCTGAAGGTGTTCTTGGCTGCTCTGATTTTCGCTTTTGATTGGGTGTTGGCGCCAAAGGATGATGATGGTTTGCTAAACATGAACAAGTGTCTGGGCGTTAACTTCAGGCTGCTTCCTCGGCTCAGGCATGAATCTCGTCTGGCTCTGATTCACGAATGAATACCTGCCATGCAGACTGTGGAATGTCGTAGCTCCGAATAATGTTGCGAGGACGATCAAACTGAACGCTTTTAGGGGGTCTACATGACTAGCAAGTTTCTCCTGAACTAATCCTTCGTTATCTCCTTTTCAGCTTTCTTCTTTTGCCTGTATTCGGTCTCCACCTTATGCTCCTTAGCATTAATCCTTTGGCTATAATAAAATTTCCCTTAGTAACTCTTTAAACTTTAAATGTGATTTGCATGCTTAAAACGCTTCAAGGTTGATACCTCATGTGCACGTTCGCAAGGGAAGCTCGCTTAGCAGGCCTACCTTGGCTTCTGGCGTAGCTGCAATAAATTACATCGAGAAGAAATAAATTGAGTGATATAAACGAAATGTAGAGAGCGAAATTTGAGAAATAGAAATTTAGAAGATTGCCGTAAACACAATGGAATCACATATAAGAAACTACCAATGCAATGTAAAGAATCCGATGCATGAAGATTGGGAAAGGTGTACAGTAATTAAAGCCATTGATGGAGAACATGATAATCGATTTCAATATGTTTGGTTGATTGCGTAAAGACGTATTGGCTGCCAATGTTTTTTCTTAGAGCTAGTATTCCTAGAAGCCACTCAGCGCCCGAGTAAGATTTATGCTCTGAAACCAGAGATTACCGGAAGGACGGAGAAAAAAGAAAAAAAATGATGGGACACGTAGGTACTCTAATATTCTATTAATACTTATTTTTTAATATTTTATGATTTACTGTTGAAATCGGAGTACTTTCGATCACTTTTCATACTTTTACAAGTATGTGATATAATCAATTATATCTACTTATTCTTTATTATTTACATTTAACTATGTATAGTTTATTATCTTAGCATGTACATATAATTATATAATACTTTGTCAATGAAGCATTTTGGATACTAACCTTATCCAAGCCATACCTTTTGTCTTTCTTCCATTGCAATTGACTACATCAGGATTTATACTATTCTTTTTGTATGAAATAGAGATCATTTAAAGCCTTGTTTCTTCCAAATGAAGCCATTTCAAGTTCTATTTTCTTAATTTCAAGTTTGTTCTTTTTAAATCTATATATGTACTAGACCATGTGTTACATTGTTGTCTCTTACCTTTGATTTACAACTTGTAGAAAGCTTCTCACATGTAGTTTTGAGGCGAAGTGAAAGTATAGTATAGGTATTTTGGATGAGAAAGGAGGCTGAAAAGGAGATTTAAAAGACCTCAACTACACAATAGGAAAGGTTATTTTATTTTTCTTTTCATGTGATTGCCCAACTTTGTTGTGGATTTTGTATTCTTTTTCTCTACTTTCTAATTCTTTATTATTCTATTTTCTATTTAAATTTTTAAATTGATACTCTACCAAATGTTTGTCATTTTGGGCTTGTTTTATATGAGAATTTGTATTGTAATTCTACCCACATCCTATTCTATCATTTTGGTAAACTTTTGGAATATATGAAAACTTTACCCAACTTCATCATTCTCATAACCTTGTTTCAACAGAATGGGATTAGCTACATGAGTTCTTTTTCGCCATTTACCTCTATGAAGAGTTAGATCTTTGTTGGATGACAAGCCCTTGCCCTTAGATCTTTGTTGGATAACAAGCCCTTGCTCATTTTCCACAATAACTTGGCCTTGTGATTACTGCACATCGCATTTGAGAAATGCCCTAACATTTGCAAAATTTGAAAAAGAACTCATCCATGAGATTTGGCAAGGTTTTATAGTGCTAACCTGATGCAAATCCTTCACTTTTTGTCTTTAGGCTTAGGATCATGATCAACAAAGTTGGAAACTTTGCCAAACTTACTTACACTTTTGGACTTATTTTTGTAAATAAATAATGAAGTATAATAAATTTGAAATTTTCATCACTCCCATCTTATTTATGAAGTTGCAAGGATCATTTTTCTTTTTGGTATGAACTATGCATTTATGGAAAATTAATATTATTTTATTATATATTAATATTTTATTAATTAGTAATTTTATTTTTAATTAATTTTAAAATAAATTTCAAATACTAATGACTTTATTAATTATCTAATTGAGGTGAAGTAAGTGTCATTAAAATTATATTTTCACTTACTATTTAATTATGTAGTATATTTGATTTTTAGATATATACATTTTTGTGGTTGCATTAATATTTATTTTAAATTAATTTTATGTAATTAAATATATTATAATAAGAAATTTTGTTGTGCCATGTTGCTCTACTTCTTTTATGCTTACAATTGATGATTTTAATTTATTAAATGAATATTTTTAAAATTAATAAATCAAAGTTAAATCTAGGTCCTTAGGGATTTTGTAACAACTCTATTAGTTATTTATAGGATTTCATAGATAATTAATATGAGTATTATATCCATGAAACATGATTCTCCATTGTACACTTGCAAGGTGAAAATCTACAATTCTTGTTGATGAGACGCGACTTGCACTAGGCTGCGATATTGCATCCCATGCGATATCGCGTACGCGATATAGCGTCTTCTCCTGCGATATCGCGTAC
>MNCI01002465.1:856114-967172 GCA_015680685.1 Gnetum montanum
AAAAAAATCACATACCTCAGACTTGCTTAACCATACACCGTGACACATACAAGCAAGCCTGGGAAGACAACGAACGATTAACCCCAAGTGTTTCTTGTGGCGTTAAGGCATTTAGTCTGCGGAGTTCGACCGGATCGCGCATGTACGCTCGTATTCGTATGGTGGAGTGTAGGGGTACCTCGCCACTCATCACTTGTCATGTTCAACAAGAAAGAAAATTGCATAATGAAGTAAAAGAGAATGAAAAAAAATAAAGAAGCAACTCTTTTAAATATTCATTACATCATTCATAGCTTGCATATTTTTTTTCAAAACATTTTAAATCATAGTAGATTCATGGTTAGTTGTAATTGATTTCATAGGGAGAATAAATAGTGTTACAATTAATAACTAGTTGAAATGTAGTGAGTAATAGTTAGTTTTAGGGAAATAAATAGCTAGTTATATGCAAAAAGAATAAAATAAAGAAATTTAAGGATATAACAACTACAATAAAAAATAACTAGTTCTAGTTGTAGCATAAAAGGAATAGAAAAGAATAAAAAAAACAATGTTTAACATATATAATGGCTACAATATAAATGACTCATTGTTGGAAAAAAAGTGGTGCAAATAGGAGGGTAGGAAAAGTAACGAGTACAATGGGTTATTGTTAGTTTAATGGGTATATAGGTGGTAGAACATAATCATAAAGAAAATGTATAATCATTAGTTTCTCATGAAATGATGGAAAATTAATAAGGAGACATAACAGTTCATGAATATAAGGAAAGTGAACGGTCGTTACTTCTTACGAGGCATATAAGCCATGGATTTAGCCATTAACAAATCATCATTATTATGATGCACAACACATTGTAGTAGATGAAGAATAATCAATTGAGAAAGGAAAAAGGAACATGTAAAAAGGACATTTGAGGATGAAGAAGAAAAAGAAGAAGAAATGGAATAAACATTATTAACACTCATAAACCATATTACAAAGAAGAAAATAACTATGACTAAACTTTAATTTATAAGTTGCAGCAATAAGATGTGAGAGGCTACAAATACCATCTAGAAGCTAAGAAGACCATTTAAAAGAATGATAGTAACCATGAAGAAAATATATAAAATTGTAAGTAAACATAAAATTAGTGTGATGCTTATAAAATTATTATGTAAACATGAAGTTACAATGACCATCGTAACTTAAAATAAACTTTGTAACTAAGGAGTGGAATTGTCGAGCATCCTTTGCTAGAGAAGTGGAGGAATGCAAGAAGATATTATAAAATAGAGACTTTGTAATGGGAATCCAAGCACCACAACCAAAATATTAAAAAGTTACTTGAAGCTAAGAAGCAAATGTTGTAAGAGGCAAGAGTAATCCCTATAGCATAAGATCAAGTTTACTAAGAAGCAAGAGAAGGCCATCCAAAACGTTATGATCATGAAGAAAGGAAAAGACTTGCAAAAAAGTATTTTGTAAAGTCTAGAAAATCAAGATAGTAACTTGTAAATATGAGATAATTTAAGTTTTTAATGAACTAGCCAAAGTACAAGTAAGTTTAGAGGTAACTGCAAAGAATCCTAAGCAAGTGAGTAAGAAGATTGATACATATCATTAAGAGTTACAAATATTATAAGTTGATATATGACATGTTAAGTTTTCTCATGGGCTTAGATCCTTGGATAATTAGAGTTTTCTAAGTGATGCAAAATCAAAATTTAATAAAGCGATGTGAAACCAAACTCTAATAAAGGTGATAGTAATTTTTAGAAAAAGTAAATAAAAAGAATTATTTAAAATATACAAAAAGTTTAAGAGAGAAAAAAACCAATAGCATAAGGATATTACAATCATAATTAAACTCATATTGCTTTTACATAACGATTCTTTACTAAAGACCACACATTCTTCACTCACTACTAACTAGAATTCCTAAGATAGAATTAAATAAATAGATCTAGGTTACAATAATGGACTCAACAATTAACTTTGATATATCTTCATCCTTTCTTGAGAAATTTTTTTTAGAAATCGAAAAATTACTATTAAAAATATAAAACTAATCTTAAAATTTACAGACACAACCAAAAGTTGTTTCATATCTCTACCAAAATCTTCCATAGTGAATCCTTGATCATTAGTAGCTTAGCTTGCAATATATTTCTCAAGATAGGTGATGAGTGGCGAGGTACCTCTACACTCAACCATACAAATACGAGCGTTTCACGCATGATCTGGTCGAATTCTGTAGACAAACTATTGTGGTATCTAGACAGTTAGCCTTAGGTCACAATTTGTTGTCTTCCCACCTGGACTAGTATTAGCTTTGTCATGTATGGTTTAGTCCAGAGTGAGGTGTATGATGTGGTCCTATGCTAACGCTACTCCTGGGTATGATGGTAAATAAGATTAACTAAGCTAAGAGAGAAAGGGTGAGAGAGAATCTAGCTAGCTTAAGTGCGATGAGCATCCGTTCTTCGATTATCCGTACACATCTTGGACTTTGTGCACGACTACCACTAGGATTACCAAGCACAGATCCGAGGTACGCTACTGGGTTACCAAGTAGTCACACTTAAATGCTCGTAATCAAGTCGTACTCATTTCGCGCTTAATAGGAGTTTAAGGGTGAGAAGAGATTAACTAAGAAAGCAGTAAATAAAAATTAAATAAATAATTAAGCTAAGTAAATGTTGCAATGATGAAGTAATCTCAATCTTTATTTCCGATCATGTGCGTGTCCAAAATGTTAGACTGAGCATACATAAACCCAAAATGTAAACTCATTTTTATATGAAAAAAATGAATGTACAAAGCCAAGTTAATTAAGCTAACTACATTCTAGACTTAGAATACTAGAGTTGTTCATCATTGCAATGCCCACAAACTCACATAGCTGCCACCATTCTTGCTACTAAATTCTTCATCTGTCCTTTCCAGTCCCACTTGGTGTCCTACCCCACATTTTAACAAGAAATCCCATTCCTCTTTTGAGATCCAAAATTTCCATCTTTTAGTGATACCCTATCCCATTTTATGAATTTTGATCCTAATCCCATATAACAGCCTCTTTTTACAACCCACTAGTATCCAACGTTATGAAACTTGGACTTTCCAAGTGGCTAGTTTTCATCAAAACAAATTTGGACTTGGTGAGTTACATGGTAAACTCATTAATAGTAAAAAGAACTCATTGAAATTTACATTTTTACCCCTTTAACCCTATCAAAATATATAGATTTCTGATTTGGCTCATGAGTTGCAAGTTACTTGCCTAGCAAAAAAACTTGTGAGTACTCTAACATGAAGCATCCATCAAGCATGGGCATTACACATACTACCCAATCGGCTCTAACTCCTTTTTGCTCTAAAGGCCATTATCTTGCTATATCTACATCCCTGCCCATTCTATCCTCTATCATCTTTGTAGCAACTTCCATTTTCACTACCTCATTTGATACCATAACTTCTTTTGCTACATCTCATGGTGGTGTTCTCTTTCCTAGCATTCTTGCCACTTGCTCACTTGCATGCTATCATCCAGCTTCTTAGATGCTTCATACTGACTTCTCCATGCATGTTACTTGGCATCAATCTCATACATTCTTCACTATGCTTAATTCACTAGATGTTTTCTTGGTTACAATAATGGCAGGGGTTGATGTTGATTTGGTAGAACCCTATATTGTTGAAGCAACTTTGGATGACCAATCAATTACTACAATGGAGAAGAAAATTCACCGGATCAACAAAAATGCCACATAGAGCTTTATTTCTTGTCCATCTAGTAAGCTTGTAATTAGATTAAAATGGGTATTTAAAATAAAAAAAGACCAATATGATTATGTGGAAAAATTTAAAACTCATCTAGTTGCCAAAGGCTATCTCCAATAGTAAGTACATGATTTTGAAGACAGCTTGGGTTCTCTCTCATGAATGGAATTTGTGAGAATCTTTTTAGCTATTGTTGCTCAAGTTGGCCATGCAATTTATTAACTAGATGTGAGATTTATCTTTCTCAATTTATTTTTTAATGAGAGGTATAAGTGAAGCAACCACCAAGTTTCATTGATAAAGAGAAGAAAAATAGTTTCTACAAGCTCCATTAAGCATTATATGGACTGAAGTAAGCTCCATGTGCTTGGTGATGAGTGGTGGAGTATCCAACACCCAACCATATGACATACAAGTGTTCATGCATGATCCTGGTTAAATTCCATAGACAAGGTAATGTGATTATGCAAGTAATTGGTTAGAGTTCATGATCGTTATCTTCTCACGTGAGTTAGTAAAGATGATGTGCATAGTTTAACTCATAATGAGGTATATGATAGATGATGTTGTATTGGACATAGTGCTCCTATCTAACATGAAGTAAATGTATTAGTTTCTAAATCTAAGTGCCAATAAATAAATCTAATCTAGCCTATGCAATGAGCCTTCGGTCTTGATCTTCCAGTCACACCTTGAACTTCATATAACTACTACTAGGGTTACCAAGTACCACACTACTAGGTGTACCAAATGATAGTACTACTAGGTTACCAAGTAGCTACACTTAAGTGCTTAAGATCATTCATACTCATTCTACTTCACAATAGTAATTATAAAATGCATTGAAATTAAATCATTAACTCATGAAAATAATAAACATTAGGCTATGTAAAAACAATAAAGAATAAGTGATGCTACAATGATGTAGAGTAATCTTGATCTTCATTTTTGGGAATGCAATGTGTCCAAGTACATCACACTTGAATAAAGACTCTGTTCAATTATAAGACATCACATTGTAGGCATACACTACTAAGTGCTAAGTACTAAAATCAAGTAAATAAACTAATAGAGTTTAGCTACTATAGGATGAATACCTTCTTTTGACGGTGCACCTAAGTGTTGTTTTTATAGGCCTTATAGATGTTAGTGATATTGGATATCTAACATTGTATCATGGGCCTTTATATTGGGGATCCAATATTGTTGCTTCGATATCAGATGCTTGATATCATAGCCTACAAATCCATGATTTATATACCCCCATGATTGACTAAAAACTCCTCCTCGAGTTAAAACAAAATGAGGATAGAGTCCCTTATAAAATTAGGAGGTAGGTTGACCCAACACTGACTACTATATACATGACTCATAAATTCCATAGGGGAGTTTACAAAAATGATACATTTCATGATATGAAAACTTTACAAAATAAAGAATAAAATTTGGCAAAGCTTGATGTAGTTTTAATGTATTTCAGGTGGCAGTGGCTCTTCCATTGGTTAGTTTCCCTTATCATTAGGCTTTGAAAATTTTTATTGGTTTAGAAGCACCTAAATTTTTTCTTCTTCCATTCTGGAATCATGCATTATCCATGTTGATGAAGCAATATTTGATTGAGTTAGCACATCCCATGGGCATGACAACTATGGACATATCTAGTTTTCTTTGACATACCAGGTTGTGAATTTCCTTCTTTCTTTCCTCAAATTCTCTAGCATTTTCTCTTAATTCATGATAGTCTGATAGTCTTTTGTCCAAGTTTGATGTTACATCTTTCTACCCATGATAGCCAATCTTCACTACTTCTAGTTGTGAGTTTTCCACTTGGAGTTTTTGCAAAGCATCTTTTTGGTTTGCAAACTCTCTCTCATATAAGGCATAGGTGGTTGCTACATGTTGTTTTAGCTCACGTCTAGGCCTACTTGTTATTAACATGGTCAAATTAGCATAATGGAGGTTTGCTAATGCCATGTATTCTTTCAAATTCTTCATCTACAAGTTTTTATTTTTTACTTCTTCTTAATAGGTGTGGGCCATGCTATTTAAGATGGATTTTCAATTCGGATTTTTTGCTGGAATAGAACTAATTTTGGCCTTTTCCATCTAGATTTCTTTCTCATTTATTTTCTTGTACATGCCCACTTAGTGTCAAAAGTGTTCTTTGAGCTTCTCATGGTTCTTTGTGTCATTATGGCATGGACTGATGTTAGTTGTTAATTTCTGTCTAATAGCACATACCTCCTGAAACATCGTGGAAATCACGAATCAGCCTAAGGTGAAGATTCACAATTCGGGCGAAAGTTCGCGACAAAATTTTAGAAGACAGAAACAAGGCAAAGCGAGGCAAAGAGGCATGTAGAGTCAAGTCTCCAAGTTCCTTACAAATTTCAATCTTACTATGTTTTCTTTCTTTACGCTACATTACGCAACATAGCGTAGTGATTCTTAGAGTAACTCTGCTTAACATAGTCCGATATCAGAAGGGCTGAGTTTACGCTCCGTTATGCAAAGCAGCGTGACGAGCTTCAAGAAAGTCAAAGTTAGAGTCTAAGGAAGCGTAGCAGATTGACTTCTTCCTTTTTGCAGATTGGTCACTTTACACTCATTACGCTACGTAGCGTAGGCAAGCGTAAATTTATTGTAAAGTTGACCATTTTATGCTTTATTATGCTTTGCGGCGTAAATAAGCATAAAATAGCTTGAATCAACTATTTTCATGTTTTATTATGCTCTGTCATGCGACGTAGTGCGAACGATCTTAATGCAGCCTAAGACCAGCTAGGACAATACCAGACACACACCTGTTATCCACACACATAATACGTTGATAAGTGTATTATGCGTAATCACGAGGCGACTTTGGCAAAAGTTGTGGACAGTGTACTTCGCCCCTTCTCCCAGAAATGTGACATGACATAGCCAGATTCAACATAAAATTGGACAAGTCAATGGTATTCTGAAGGTTTGAGACACGTGTCATCAGGTTCATGCCTTCTCCACATGTTGTTGAACTTATAAATACTCCAGTTGGCAAAGAAACAAGGGCTAGCATTTTCGAGTTTTGGCAGTTATCACCTTTGAGCAGAGACAGGAGACATCTTTGAGCATTGGCAGCAGGAGTGATCAGTCCTTCGGCAAAAAATATAGTTCTCTCCATTGGCGATCATTGGCAGTTTGAGCAGAGACTACTGAAGGCAAAGGGAACATATCAGAGATCGAGAGATCATCTGGTGCGGTTGACGAGATCTATTGATCAGACACAATTGATCGATAGACATTCAGGCTTGACCTTCCTTGCATCCCGTCTTTGGCTTATGAGGTAGACCGAACTTCATTCTGTACCCCTCGCTGAACAATTTTCTTGTTATTTTATGTATACTTTGCACAAGATAAGTGGAGTTTTTTCCATTGGTGTATACAATATACTCAGTTTTTGGGTCAAAGCACAGATCTGGGAATTGCGCATTTTTTTAATCTGATCCTTCTTGTCGTGTTAAAGTTGTCGTTATTGGAATTTATCTACATCGTTTTCTCCTCCTTTTGCGATTCATCGAATCAAATTGTCCCATGGAATATATATAATATTCATCGATTTACTGATTGAGTAAGTCCCTGTTTGATCGACAAGACCGTTTAGGGCACCGCAGATTCATTTTCTCTAGCACGGCCCTCGTACGAATCCGTGGTTAAGACTGTGTACAAGGATCTTTGTTTGGTATTTTCCAGCTACTGACATTTTCTGTCATTACAGTTTCCTAGCACTAGAAGGAGGGCCAGTTAAAGCTTCGATCCGTATTTTACGGGTAGCCCTGTAAGCAATCTGTACCCGTGTCTCTAGAAACGTAAACGTAATACCTCTACAGAAGTTTATGAAAAATTGTGTGGTGTAGATCGGTCATAGTAACGATTCCTTTGGAATCCTGCAGGGTAAAAAGCCTAATCGTGATCTTCTTTGTCTGTCGCCTTTTTAGATCCAGTCACTTATTGTTGTTAACCTATTTGACAAATGGATTTTGCATACGCTACCACAGTCGCCATGACCGCAACTGACTCGGGTGCCACATCCACGAATCCCATCGCCACCACCGGGCCAGCTTTTGGTGTTATAGGACCTCAGGGACCATCGCACCGTTCGTTAAGATTACAGGGCAAAGACCCTGTATTCACCATCGTGATGCCTAAAGAATATAATTTTATTTGCGTTAAGATCCAGGCAAAGCTTTCTCTTAGCCGAGCCGAGATCGAAGCGAAACGAAATTTTGAGCTGGTCCACAGAGGGGGTCAAGATTTCACCCCTACCGCTTACGACATTATCCCCCTAATTGAACATTACCATGAACTCTTGACTCAACTGGTTATGGCTAGGAGTCATGCTACACGGTCCATGCTAGAACCCCAGAACGGGGAGGAGGAGGAAGATGAACTCGCAGCCTAGTCTGAACACGCAGATTCATATCATACTCTTAGTCCCCATACGTACATAAATCCCCTGTTTCCTCTCGCAGGAGAAGCCACCCACCTTAATCTAGCTATGACCACCCAAACCCACATTCTTGTCATTCCACAGGCCACTACGCAATCATCCGTCTTGCAAGTGCAGATACCATCCCAAAATAACGTGGGGGGGGGGGGGGGGGGGGGCTCATTGCCACATGTAATTAGCATTTCGTCGGTGGTAATAGATCACGACCACTGTTCAATCACAGCAATCCAGTCAACAACCCACAGCTGGTCAGTGGATCTCGCCCATCTCACATAATCAATCTGAGTTATACGGTGCGCAACCCTTAGCCGCACCTACCATGCATGTCCCACAAATAAAGCCACAATATCCTTATAATTTCCAGCCTACGCACCCGGCAATAGCCAATCCCTTTGCTCAACCTGGTGGATGGTGGCTTCCACAGGCTGCTCCATCCACGGGGATTGCCCCCGTAGCACCGCCCACTAGCCAAACCATCGCACAATTCCCATTGCCTGGCACAACTCTTCCTATTCAACCCCCAGCTCGTCCTGTGCAGACTTCTTCATCAACAGGCCTAGATCAAGCATTTTTACTTATTCAGACCCTCACTGAGGAGTTAAGCGCCTTAAAGCTGCTGGCTCTGATACCATACAAATTATGGATTTCTATCAGGATGATCCCATCAGTCCAGCAGTTCCTATGCTATCATTGCCCCTAGGGATGTTGCTACCCCATTTTACTAAATATAATGGGGAAGGGGATCCCAATGCTCACCTGGTCACCTTCAGGTCCAAATCCTTATTATTGCAACAATGGCCTCATACAATTATCTGTGTCTTTGCAATGTCTCTGGCAGAGAAAGATTTGGACTGGTATCGAGCGCTTCCTCGCTCTTCCATTTCAACCTTGGAAGAGCTCCTAACACAATTTGTGACTCGCCTTAAGTATAATTTAAAGCCAGAAGTCACGCTAGACCAACTTATGGGAGTGAAGCAAGACACACTTGAACTAGTCTAGAGGTTTATACAACGATGGAGCACTACTTTGAATGAAATCCTTGAACCTATAGTGGAAGCCCATTTGCTGGCTATCTTCAAAGGAGTAGTCAACGACTTCATCAAGTCTAACCTGTATTACCTTTCCCCTAGCTCCTTGAGTCAGGCTTTTGCCCAAAATAAGAGCATCCAGGATGTTGCAGAGGCTAGCAAAGACCTGGCGTATGTAGCTTATAAAAATGCCAATAATAAGGGTAAAGCAATAACAACGATAGTAACTATGCTGGCTGAAGGCGCTAAAAAAAAACAAGAAGGCACCCATGGCGTCTCCCGATACCATGGCTAGTGCACGCAGCACCAGCCAAGACACGTCTGCCCCTGAAAAGCCCCCCAGCCAAAGCCAAACTTTGAGCATAAAGATTGCTCGAAGTATATAGTCCTGCCTATAAAACATTCGGAACTGTTGAAACAACTATTAGGGGCAGGATACATTCAGACTAAGAAAGTATCTGAAGAAGCTCTGAAGCGTCATAGGCATCATTGTGAATTGCTGAAGAATCCTTCTTTAGCCCTACCCAACGAACCACCAGTTCCGAGGTCTTTTAGGCTAGACCGTTTTTGTGACTACCATCAGTTGTGTGGTCACGACACCGATTACTGCTGGCCGTTGAAGGACAACATTCAATGCATGATCGATGATGGTTCTTTGAAACTTGATGGCAGTATTCCAACGCGTCTCGAAATCCAGGCGTTGCATGTGTACAAGGATCCGTTAAACGAAAATAACGCACCGTACACAATCAACGTGGTAAGTACGGACGGTGAAGGGAAGGTACCGCCTAAACAACCTTTTGTTTTACATGTACCTACTAGTTCACCTCGGGGGACAAGCTTTTCACCGGTAGCTAGTGGCATCTCGAGGCCACCCTTTGTTATTCGGGGGCCTTCCCTAGATTTAACTCAGCCTTGCATTAATAGTAAAGCCACGACCATGTCCGCGCCTACTCCTAAGGCNGAGGCTGAGTTAAATCTAGGGAAGGCCCCCGAATAACAAAGGGTGGCCTCGAGATGCCACTAGCTGCCGGTGAAAAGCTTGTCCCCCGAGGTGAACTAGTAGGTACATGTAAAACAAAAGGTTGTTTAGGTGGTACCTTCCCTTCACCGTCCGTACTTACCACGTTGATTGTGTACGGTGCGTTATTTTCGTTTAACGGATCCTTGTACACATGCAACGCCTGGATTTCGAGACGCGTTGGANCGCTGCCAAAAACCATTTTACGCTAGGCTTTGCTAATCCTAGGCCCCTGGCCTCTGTACCTTCACCTACACCTCATGGGTAGGACAAGGGTATAGAAACACAGCCACCTCCCCTCGGCAGGAAGAAAAACAACCCTCCGACTGACGCTTTTCCGCCTCGGGAGATTCATCTCTTAGGGCGAATGGAAGAAGATAGAGGGGACAAACAACCCAGCTGAGAACAGGACCTCCTTGATGCATTTACACAAGTCAAACAGGCTCTGAAACAGAAGAATACAACATTGAGCCTCTATGACTTGCTCATGACATCTCAAAAGCACCGTGAGGCTATGGTCCGTATGCTGACATCCATACCTATGGATGAAAGCTTACCAGCAAAGGAGGAAGTGATACATGCAGTCATGCTTCCCTCCCCCATTGAGTGACCTAATCCTACCTCATTGACCTTTCACGATGAATCCATTAAAGATGATCCTAAGAAAGGTCAAGTGACAACTGAATCCATGTTTATCACCATCCGGGTTGGTCAACATCGGATCTGGAGGGTGAATGTTGATGATGGCGCGGCTACCAATGTCATCCCTTATCCCATCGTGGATAAGTTGGGCTTGATCGACCAAATTAGTCCTACAATGACAACGTGCCTAAATTCGTTCAACGGGGCACGAGTTTAGGTCAAGGGGACGGTGCATATCGAATTTGTGGCAGGGGATCAATTCCCAATGGATGCCACATTCATCGTTGTCGAGGAGATGTCCGGTTTCAATTTGATTCTAGGGAGGTCCTGGCTTGCCCAACTAAGTGCGGTTTCGTCACCTATACACCAAGAGATACACCTACCTTATGCAGGGGGAGAGGTGGTTATATGCTGTGACGACACAACCCCTAGGATTGTCAACAATATCGAAGAATAGTGGGGTTCGGAGATCGAGATGCCTAAAGATCAAACTCATGTCCGAACTCTCGAACAAGTTGAAACGAATGATGACAGCCTAGCCTGGGCTGACCTGCCATTTCAAGAAGATGGTATGGAGGAGCCAGATCACAAATCTCACTACCCTTATGCATCACTGAAAGTAAAGGCCATCAAGAAATAGTTGCGAGTTAGTGATTGATTTGAGTGGAATTTACGCACATCATTACACTTCCGCTAGTTTTCAACTTACACTTATCAAATTCGATTAACAGTTTTCTTGAACATACATACATGTATTTACGCTTTCTGTCCATTACGCTATTTACATTTCTCATTTTTTACCCCATTACGCTCCTTGACTGACATTAGCCATATTAGCACAATTACGTAGATATGTACATTTTTATCAATTATACTTCCAGACTTACGCAGATGGCCCGCAATGGCCTTAAACTAGCGAAGGCTTGCAATGGCCTAAAACTAGCTAATCTGTGCTTATCTTATGCAAATGCTACGTGACAGCCCGTGATGGCGTTAAACTAGCAATTCCATTCTACAGTAACGCAACCCATTCAAGGTCTCTAACAACTCCGTTTACTCTTTGCATAAATAAAGACATAAAACTAAAAAAATAATAAATAAAATCTAAAATCATAAACAAAATCTCATATGTAATCTCGACAACATTCATATGGCCATTGTTCAATTTCATGAATAAAATCATGTGTAAATCACAATTACGCATCCCCCCTGGTACCACTGTCACCCGTATCCCTTAGGTTTGCCTCTAAGCCTAACAAGTTGTCTTCAAGTGGGCCGTCCCTTTTAGAAGGTATCCCTTCATGAGGAATGTCCTCTTCATGGGGTCCTTGCACTAATACTGGCTCCACAGGAGGACGATCTACATCATTACACTCTTCTCCCTGTACTCGCTCCTCATCTTGTTCACCTTCTTCATCCACTTCTTGTACCTATATATAGTAAATACATAAGGAAAAGCCATGATAGAATAAATCAAAATATTTAGATTCAATAACACTCGAACTTACTCGCGATGGTCCTGCTTCCGCTACAAAAGGGAGCTGATCTAAACTAACCCATAGGTGTTGCATAATTTCATCTTCAGTTAATTCAGACCATACTCCATTTCCCAGATCAGTTCCAGCCTTCACCTTCCCTTTCTTCACACTAGTCCATCGGGGCGGTTCAGGGAAGAAATTAGGGATTGTAGTCTCACCTTTAGGAAGAGCAATCTCTCTTTCCGAGGATGCGCTTACTGTCACTTGCTCCTAGAACTTCTCGAAGGCTTTGGATGCGCCAATGACATTGAGGAATACCCGCAAGGATTGAGCTTCGATGACAGAATCTCAGTAGTGCTGACGATAAGTGATACTCTCTCACTTATACAGATGCTTATGGTATTTTTCCTTCTACCCCAACTTTTGTACACTTGCACAAAAATCCTTCCAGTCTTGGTTTTTCTAGGCCAACAACTCTATTTGCATCCTCTGCTCCACCAATTCCCAACTGGTTTGCATGCTATTCCTGACCACGGTCCAATAGCGAGCATAATCAATAACAGCTATACGTCAGTCCTCTTCATCCGTTCCTTACACCTGCAAGAATTTGCATCGCAATTTTAAGTCTCCAACCTCTTTGGCTAGAGACACCTTCTCCCTCTCTAACCTCTGCAGCCTCTTCCAGAGGTCTTCATTGACATTCTGACTCTCCCACAAGGAGCAAGTCGAGCGTAACGCACATTTACGCATTTCCTCGTAAATGTTGCATGGCACGACCGTCCTGTCTGATAAAGGCTCCACTGTGTCCAAGTCAATGGGCTCTGTAGGATCCCATCGAAGGCGAGCTCCTGATAAAAAACATTATCAAACGTAAATAAAACATTATAACTCTATAATAAAATAAGCCTACTATAGCTATAACATACCAGCCATAGGATCAATGCACTCGAGGCGCTCGATCATATCGCTGACAACGCCTTCCATGAAGGTAAACTTGTCAGGAAATTCTCCCCACGCTCTACTTACAAAAGCAGACGTGATGCATCTTGTTCATCTGTAGCATAATTAAGTTAAAATCTCTAGTTATTAATAAAATTCCTTAAAAATTCTAACACGCTCATTACCTTGGCCTGTTACAGTGGGAGGTGCATCAACATTTTCCACCCCCTCTCTTTCTTCACGCACAAGGGCCTGTGCGTCGCTTATTCTAACAGCCGGGGCCTCCTCTTCCAAAATTGGGGTCCCTTCTCCACGCTGTAATATCACTGTCCTTGTTTCAGGGGTCAACCGCTCCATAGGTCTCTCTATTCATGCCACATAACACATAATTTCCATAAAGTTGCGTAATACAATAATTTCCATAACTTTCACTAGGTCCTTACGCTTACCAGGCAGAGGTTTACTCCGCTGAACTCTGACTTGCACAGTTTTGCCCATGCCACCTGCGGGTTCCACAGGGGCCTCGATTAGGCGAGGCCTTTTACGCTAAATCGAGGCATCTACTATCTCTACAGCCAGGCACTTTCCCTACGACGCATCACCAGTGTAAGTGGGAACCACCCCATCTACACTGTCAAGGCCCTGCACTAGAGGCGTCGCCAAATCCCTTGTCGTTATAGACTGAGACTCCCCAATTCCCTTCGGAGGATCTTGTCCTCAAGTAGTTCCGAAAATATGAAAAATCCAAGGTTTAGATAGCTGGTCTTGGTCTTGTTACACCCAGACCCCATTCCTTTGGACAACCAAAAATTTGGCAAAAAATTGCAGGCAAGCTATGAAGAAGGCGAAATGCATGCTGAAACGAGATTCAAGCTTCTGACGGAGCCTGATCATTTTAGTGGGTAACCCCTCAGTGAAATAGCTTGCCCAGTCGAACTGGGTCCCCTCCTCCATCACCTCCCGCATGATACGGGCCTATTCTATAGTAAAGAACCTCCCTTGCGAGAGTGTTTTGGGGAAAGCCCGGGCCCGGAAGAGGGGATAGATAGTCTTGGCGATCTTCAGTTCGATCTTTTCACAAGGGATCCCCTTGGTCTCCTTCTTGGTCCCTAGCCACTCCTCCAGCTCTTCATGACATTTGAGGCTCCTCCTTGCTTTTTCCTCTATGGGAGACCATCAGAGGGGATGCCGAAGAGATCAGCAAATAGCTTAGCGTCAATATCAAAGTTCACACGCACGTGATGCATGCGCGTGCAAAAGCGCTCAACCCTCTCACTGAAGGAGTTGACCGGGGTTAAAATTTCGCTAGCCAAGACATCAAGGGTTACAGCCAGAAATAAATGCATTAGCCTCGCTTCCCGCAGTTTGGTGACCAATGCAACTGGGGCCGCCGCATGGCCGAGCCAGCGTTGTGCCTTCTTAATGTTGCTATAGCGAAAAAGGAGGGTATTCGCCTCGCGGCCAGAAATTGTAATGGTAATCTCTTGGGATTCCCTGACTGAACAACGCAAGACACATTTCTAAGTAGCAAAAACACTATTACACAACATTTAAAAAAAAAAACAAAAACAATATAATATCCTGTAACTAACAGTAGCAACAAAACCTTACCAGGGCCAAATGGCAAAGGAAATGGAGGAAGTTTCCTCTGCACGTCCGCGACGGTAAGGGGCGGGTCCAAAGTCCATTCTTTTTCATGTAACCACCCAAGATTCTAACAATTCTTGAAAAAATTAGCATAACGGGTGGGATACTCATGAATGTCAAAGGACATCTGCCCCATTACACCGGCGCGTACGTTGCTGGTGGAGGTAAACTCCTTTATCGTTGTTTCGGTCCAAGTCAATGTATTGTTGTTGCCTACTAATCCATTTCATTAATGAAAAACCTATATCATATAACACATTATTATCCTATTCTTCACAAATCCAAATATTAGAAACATAATGACAATACCGTCCACAAAACAACTTACCTGCTCGAATAATACACTATGCTTGGTGAGTTTTGAAAGGAAGTCGAGACATGACAGGCCACAAACAGAGTATTGTACGCATGGTAACAGCTAAACCTGGCCATTTCCCAGATCTAACTTAAGCACCTCAACCCTCTGGTGCTAAGTTTGCGGTCTTGGGGATGACCAATATCGATAGCCCCATCTATCAAGAAAGCCAGGATGCCCTGCGTAGATCCCACTAACAGGTGCTCCAAAATAGCGCCAACCACATCCCCCGACAGATGCGACCACACAATAATTCTATAGTTATGCAGTAAAAATTGCAGAAACTCCAGCGCACCCTTTCGAAACCATATAGCCCTCCCCTACAACCGAGTCTGAGGGGGAGGAACATTGGGTACGATCGGGTTTATACAACATAAAACCCCGACTATGTCCAAGATGATTAGGATGGGTTTCAACATGATACTGTACAAAAAAAATATAAACACATTATCATCTAGATTCTGATTGCATGCTTAAGCCATAGGAAAATGTACAAATTACGCTTTAGCTATACAGCTGAAATTGCCTAAACCCTTGTAACAGTACAAGGTTTGTCCCAGACAACGGCGATAGATGCAACATCGTTGTATAAACCCTCGTTTTAACGCGAGGTCCATAGCCTAAAACTCTAATTTATGTAGAATGACGCAAAAAGAATAAACACTGCAAAGAAGAAGCATATCATAGAAAGCAACACAAATAAGCCAGGAATGGCCTACCAATTCAGGGGAGTGACATCCCTCACTTCAACCAAAGCCTGCGAAGCACGCTGCAGGCTCCCTTGTACTTCTTCGATCTTTGCTAATTTCGCATTCTTCCCTCTTACTTTAGGTACCATTGTTGCAGTCCTAACACCTTCACACCTTTACGCCTTCACAAATAACACACTGCAACGTCTTGTTCTTTCTCCTTCTCTCTATAACTTCTCTTTCTCCTTCTCTCTGTAACAACTCAGAATTCAAATTTGCGATGGCCAACAGCCTGTTTTCAAGGAGAATTGCCTACTTATATGCAAAATTAACCGACTTGACACCCGATTTCAGCGAGACTTGCCCAAATGCTGGTGTCAGTATGAGCTGGAAACTGAAAATCAAGGCTTTAATTGCGACAGATATCGCATGCATTACGGTCTGAAACGACCTTAAACTACTACGTCTTATCTCCTCGTAATCAGGTCGCATTAATTGCAGGCTGTTCATGACGTTCAAAATTTAGTTGGCTCCTCATGCTCAGAAATGTCACATCAGATCCTTTTTCTGTTTAAACTAAACCAAGCGTTATTCGTTAAATACTTATGGCACCCAACTTAGCATATTTCTAATTACTTTCATATTTGACATTTTTGTAGGACAATTGAAAAATGGACAAAACTTTATCTACGCTCCTAGATTTAATAGGCCCACACGGGGAGCTTATTAGACAACTTGATCCCGCATTAGTAGAGACTAACCTTGCCCTCGATGATGCAACCATAGCCACGTTGGAAACATCTCTAGACTGGCCAGAACAATCGACACGCACGCTAGATCTGGAAGCTGGAGATGTAACCGAAGACCCCCTCAACGAGGTCTCTATGGTTACGCATAGAGGTGAGACTAAAATTCTTAAGGTTAGCTCCTTACTAGACCAAAAGGCACATGACAACATAAGACAGGTCCTCCAGAACAACATCACGGTGTTCGCATGGACATACGAAGATATGCTAGGACTAAACCCAAGGTTAATACAACACAACATAATCCTAGATCGTCATATCAAAGCAGTTAGATAGAAAGCATGAAAGATCAAACCAAAAGTCATGCTAGCAGTACGTGACAAAATCACTAAACTGTATTGGGCTGGTTTTATTCGCGCGATCGATTACTTAGACTGGATATCTAACATTGTAGTTTTTCCTAAAAAGACCGGAGGGATACGCATCTGCATAGACTTCCGAGACTTGAACAAGGCTACAATCAAAGATAATTTCCCATTACCGATTATTGACCAACTAGTGGATACAACCGTTGGGCATGCGCTTTTATCCTTCATGGATGGCTTCTTAGGCTACAATCAAATACGCATCAACCCAGAACACCAGCTGACAACCACCTTCATGACATCCTGGGGGACCTTTTGCTACACCATGATGCCTTTTGGGTTAAAAAATGCTAGAGCTACGTATCAACGAGCCATCACGTACATCTTTAGCAATTATCTCCTAGGGAGACTGAATGATTTCGTTGATGATATAGCTGTTAAGTCTATAAAGTTAGAGGATCAATCAGAGGATTTGGAGTTAGTCCTTAAAAGATGCTCTAAATACGACCTTTGGCTCAACCCAAAGAAATGCATATTCAGAGTCAAAACCGGACGTATGCTGGGATTTGTGGTATTGGAAACTGGTATACGAGTAGACCTTGACAAAGTCAAAGCCATTGTTGAATTGACACCCCCTACAAATCTCAAGCAATTACGCAGATTGCAAGGGAGGTTACAATTTATCAGACGGTTTATCTCAAGATTAACTGATAAATTACATCCTATGTAACATTTTCTCAAAAAGGGGGTTAATTTTGAATGGACAGACGATTGTCAACGTGCGTTTGACAACTTGAAACAAGAGCTTCAACGCTTGCCAACAGTTTTCCCATCGCAAAGGGATCAATCCTTTTACATTTACCTCGCAACATTAGACATAACCTTAGCTGCATTACTCTGTCAAAAGAGGGATGATGGGTCAGAAGTACCCATCTATTACTTGAGTCATGCTCTATGTGCGTATGAAACGAGGTACAATGAAGTAGAGTGTAATTGCTTAATGTTAGTGTTTACGCTCAAGAGGTGCAGGTATTATCTCTTCCGTAGCTAGGTTAACATTATCTGCAAAAATAACATCCTTAGGGCCATTACGCATAACCTGTACGAAAGTAGTAAAATAGCTCGTTGGAAAGCTATCACGGTAGAATTCGATCTGCATTACATCGGTCAATCTTCTATGAAAGGCCAAGCGATAGCTGACCAACTGATAACATCGCCTATTGATAGTCAGAAAACCATAGAGCCTGAATTTCCAGACGAGCATGTACATAGTTTAAGCCTTTTTTTAACAAGCCCCGAAGCAACGTTATATTTTGACGGAGCTTCAACTGTTAAAGGTGGCAGTGCCACCATAGTCATTTCGCTATCACCTGAGGATGTGCATCTTCACGCTTACCGCTTGACCTTCCCCTGTACGAACAACGTGGCAAAGTACGAGGGACTCCTCAGGGGATTATTAACGGCCAGAGAGCTTGATGCTCGACACCTAGCAATTAGGGGCAATTCGATGCTTGTTATAAATCAAATCATAGGAGTCTATGCCTGCAAGGCTGCACATTTACAACCCTACTGCGATATGGCTAAAGATCTTCTGAAGCGGTTCACAACCATCGATGCCCAACACGTGCCATGAAACGATAACACACTAGCTGATGCACTGGCTACATCGCTTTAAACGTGCCGTCGCACCTATTCGACACTTGTCCTGCATTAATAACAGATTGCACAAATCCTATCATTTAGGCGGCGCAAATATCTTCTCTACTCAAGGATAGAACACTAGAGTGGTACAACAGCATTAAAACTTACCTGTTGCATGGCGAACCACCACACGAGTTAACATGCGCACAGAAAGATGCTATTCGCAAGCAAGCTAGGCAGTATGCCATCATAGAAGATAGCACCCTCTGTAGACGCTCTTTTGATGGAGTGCTACTTACTTGCGTAGACAAAGACCAAGCACAACGTATAGTTGGCGAGGTTCACGAGGGATTATGCGGAGGACACGTAGCACCACGGCTATGGCTTCTAAAATTCGTCGCTTAGGGTATTATTGGCCGTACATGGAAAAAGATTGTCTTACAAAGGTTAAAACATGCGACACGTGTCAACGTTATGCAAACCTTATACATGTGTTGCCTACAGAACTACACACGACTCAGATCACATGGCCCTTTCAACGATGGGGACTAGACATTATAGGGCCTATCACACCAAAATCTTCCACTGGTCATAGCTTCATAATCACCGCTACTGAGTATTTCACGAAGTGGTGGAAGCCATTCCTCTACAGAAGATCACATCTCAACAGATCTGTCATTTCATTCTAGACAACATCATAAGCAGATTTGGACTTTCGATGACTATCGTGATCAACAATGAGCCACAGTTTAGCAGTCTGGAAACTAAATCCTTTTGTGATAGCCTTGGCATTAAACAATACTTTTCCTCGCCTTATTACCTGTAAGCGAACGGTCAAGCTGAAGCAACAAACAAGGTCATTATCAACCTACCAAGAAAATGCTCAATAGTAACAAGAGACGGTGGCATGAAAAGATCCTCTATGTGCTATGGGTGTATCATACCACATGCAGAATAGCTACAGACAGTACACCCTATAACCTAGTCTATGGATCTGAGGCGGTGCTTCCCCTTGAATTACAGGTTCCTTCTTTGAGGATGGTCCTCTCCACAATTATAAATGAGGCTCAACACATCGAGTCTCGGATCATGGATTTAGATTCAGTTGAGGAGAAGCGAATACAGAGGCTTGATACCATCGAAAAGTATCAAGATAAGTAGAGGCAGAAGCATCATCATAATCTTCAACAATGTCCTATCAAGAAGGGAGATTTGGTTCTCAAGGCCGTTCGCGAACTAGTAGGCAAGTTCTCTGCAAACTGGGAGGGCCCTTTCTTGGTAGCTGATGTGTATGGAAATGGCGCATTCAACCTAGTAGATATCAATGGCAACGAGTTACCGAATCCCATGAATCATATATATCTGAAGTAGTACTACATCTAGCTGCAGATCCAGTGTTAACATCAGGCATGGCAACAATCGTTCGCTATGATGCTAAACTGGAAACAATTGTCCACTACGACATAAAACTGGCATTCCCTTCATGCATCTACCATGACGCTAAACTGGCAACAATCGTCTGCCACGACGTAAAACTAGCAAGTTATAATTGTTCACTATGACGTAAAATTGGCAGTGTTGTACAGGTCCGCCAAGACGTAAAATTGGTATTTCTTGCACGCGTTTTCCACGATGCTAAACTAGCGCCTGTTGTCTGCCAGGACATAAATCTAGCACAGGTGAGTATCCGTCTACTGAGACATAAAACTAGCACAGATCTGTCCCTGGGTCACGACATGAAATTGACATCCACAACACGGTCTGCTAAGACCATAAATCAGCTCTACCACCGTCTGCTATGACGTATAGCATTTTTTGGTCCGCATAGACTTTAAACTGGGACCATGGTCTGCTGGGACTTAAAACTAGCAACGATAGTCTACCAGGACTTAAAACTGGGACCTAAAAACCGCCATCATGCAAATCAAGTGAGCGTGATCGTCTCCGTGTGGCTGCCAAAACAAATGGGGTGGGATGTTGGGACAGTCCTAGTATCACTACCTCACAGGCATTCTGCTGATTCCTCGAATGTGCTGAAAGGAATACTACTGACCTCTCGGAGATGCTATCACTACACCCACTACAGCAGTGGCACCTCTGAGAGTTTAGTTTCACCGATCGGAGCCCCAAAGGAGTTCTCATCAGCAACGACCTTGGGGACCTTTGCTCATCATCACTATCAGGCTTTGGCTTCACAGATTCACCTAGCTAGTTCTTTGCATAACCAGTCAGGTCCGCTGAGTTTGATGTTCTTTGGCAGTGATATGCTGGGCCGAGCATCAACATGGAGACCCTGGCCTCTGGCTACGGTTCCTTGTCCATGGGCCGCTCACTCTGTCTTGCCTCAAACAGTACTTGTTTCAACAACCTCTCCGGTGATTCAACCGAGCAATGGTGTCCTCTGTTTTCTCCTCTAGTTGTAGGTTACTTGCTACGAGGATGTTGTTCAAAGGTGCGTTCATCTGTGCGGTGAAATACAGACAGCGTTTTGACATGGCCACTTAGGTTAGCCTGTCCACTCAAGAGTGCATCACTGTTTTTCCCATAATCGTACCTTTAGCTCTTACTTCCCTGCATCTCCACCATCTGTTTCCCTTACGTAAAACATGCATACGCAACATATGCTTTCCGCATATGCATTACAATCAAGTCCATGAACTGGCGTAACACGACTCGCCTAATGGACCCAAAAAAAAAGCATGGGTCGGTAAAATGGATGAAATACAACTTGTCCAGGTCGTGCAGATGCAACACAGTTCATCTATGCAAGCCCATTCATCTACAAAAGGATGGCATAACTCCATGCAAACGCAAACTCAGGAGAAAGGTTAATTGCTTATGCATGAAAAAGGAACTATACTCACACATTTGCGTCTTCTGTGAACCTCACTTGAGTCTTCCCCGAACCTCTTTCCCCTTACCTTTGTAAGAATTTCCTACCATACCATTTTATCTTCTATTTCCCTCATTTTTGCACTTTTGCTTTGATAGAGCGACACTTGAGTGACTGTTGATGAACGCTGTTGGTACTTTTACCAATCTGGTGTTTCGTATTCTTTGTTGACATCTTTTAGGCAAGCCCTCTAACCGTCAACAAAGAGGGGCCATTGAAACATCGTGGAAATCATGAATCGGCCTAAGGCGAAGATTCACGATTCGGGCAAAAGTTTGCGACAAAATTTTAGAAGACAGAAACAAGGCAAAGTGAGGCAAAGAGGCGCACAGAGTCAAGTCTCCAAGTTCCTTACAAATTTCAATCTTACTGTGTTTTTTTTCTTTACGCTACATTACGCAAAATAGCGTAGTGATGCTTAGCGTAACTCTGCTTAACATAGTCCGATATCAGAATGGTTACGCAAAGCAGCGTGACGAGCTTCAAGAAAGTCAAAGTCAGAGTCCAAGGAAGTGTAGTAGATTAGCTTCTTCCTTTTTGCAGATTGGTCGCTTTATGCTCATTACGCTACGTAGCATGGGCAAGCGTAAATCTATTGTAAAGTTGACCATTTTACGCTCTATTACGCTTTGCGGCGTAAATGAGCGTAAAACAGCTTGAATCAACTATTTTCATGTTTTATTATGCTTTGCCACGCGACGTAGCATGAACGAGCGTAATGCAGCCTAAGACCAGCTAGGACAATACCAGACACGCACCTGTTATCCACACGCACAATACGCTGATGAGCGTATTGTGTGTAATCACGAGGCAACTTTGGAAAAAGTGGTTGACAGCGTACTTCGCCCCTTCTCTTAGAAATGTGACGTGACATAGCCAGATTCAACATAAAATTGGACAAGTCAATGGTATTCTGAAGGTTTGAGACATGTGTCATTAGGTCCATGCCTTCTCCACATGTTGTTGAACTTATAAATACTCCAGTTGGCGAAGAAACAAGGGCTGGCATTTTCGACTTTTGGCAGTTATCACCTTTGAGCAGAGAAAGGAGACATCTTTGAGCATTGATAGCAAGAGCGATCAGTCCTTTGGCGAAAAATATAGTTCTCTCCATTGGCGATCATCGGCAGTTTGAGCAGAGACTACCGAAGGCAAAGGGAACATATCAGAGATCGAGAGATCATCTGGTGTGGTTGACGAGATCTATTGATTAGACACAATTGATCAATAGACATTCAGGCTTGACCTTCCTTGCATCCCGTCTTTGGCTTACAAGGTAGACCGAACTTCATTCTGTACCCCTCGCTAAAAAATTTTCTTGTTATTTTGTGTATACTTTGCACAAGATAAGCAGAGTTTTTTCCATTGGTGTATACAATATACTCAGTTTTTGGGTCAAAGCACAGATCTGGGAATTGTGCATTTTTTTAATTCGATCCTTCTTGTTGTGTTAACGTTGTTGTTTTTGCAATTTATCTACATTGTTTTCTCCTCCTTTTGCAATTCATCGAATCAAATTGTCCCATGGAATATCTATAATATTCATCGATTTATTGATTGAGTAAGTCCCTGTCTGATCAACAAGACCGATCAGGGCACCATGGATTTGTTTTCTCCAGCATGGCCCTCGCACGGATCCATGGTTAAGACTGTGTACATGGATCTTAGTTTGGTATTTTCCAGCTACCGACATTTTCCATTGTTACACCTCCTTCATAAAGAGGTGTCTATTTTCTTTTGTAAAGCAACTTGTATCTTGGTTGATCCTTATTAATTGCTCTCTCAACTAATGGATACTTTCTTCTAGAATGTTTTTCTGCTTTTCTACTATGGTCAACCTTATGTTGTCAGTAGCAAGTTATTTGTTTTCTTCTTGTACAATGGTAAGTATCTTTACATGTTCATATGTCTATGATTTAGCTATAGAGGCATTCCATACCACTTTCTCCTTCTCATTTACCAATTTTTTTTTTTGCTTAATCAATTTGTTGATCTACTTTGTTTTGAATGGCTTTATTTGGTTAGGTGCAATAAATTGTGTGGGATCTCTCCTTTTAGCTCTTATGGTTGTGATCTCTTCTTGTAGTTTTAGAATCTCTATTTCTACATGCTTTACCCTTGCTTTTGTCATAACTAATTTCCCTGTAGTGGTAAGTAATTCTAACTGCACTATAGTGACATCACTTAGAATGTTGAAGAGTGTTTTCCTTACTTGCCCTATCATTAACAATTGATTAAGTGCATCCTCATGGTCTACAGGAGTCATTGAGGTTCCAACTAGCATATGTGCATCTATGGTTCTAGTAAGTTTCATTGGTGGTACAATAGGTACATTGAATGACACTTTGATATGATCAGCGATCATCCCTATTACTCTGGATACATCTTGGTGTTGCATTACCACTAGTGTGGCTTGCTCTCCTATCTCTAGTACCCACTTGAAATGATGTAGCATTCCTAGACATTTGTTGTGATCACACCTCTCTTTATAATTGCAATAAAATTTTTCCACTTGAGGGATCAACTAAAACTATGGGTCTTATGGCACTTTCAATGACTTTGTATAGATTGGCTGCTTCTATGATTCCCCAGCTGATTATTTTTATGATCTCCTGTAGATGACTCATTGATGATCAATAGTCCTACAATGGCAGTAGTGGTGGAACCTACAACTATTGCTGCCATTGTTGTTGGTTGTTGGGCCTTTCTTGTTGATCTTGTCATTTCTCTTTCTCTTGATCTTGTTCTTCTTTGGATTCTTGTTCATCACCCTAATCTTTCCTAAGTGATGCTAGTTTGAGCATTCTGGGCTCTCTTAGGAACATCATTGGTGTACCGTAGGATTTTGGATCACTTGCATAGTTTTCTGATAATGTAAGGAAATGGTACTATTGGCTTCCCTACCTTTATTTCTTCAAATCACCACTAAATATCCATGAAATAGAGTTGTGCAAGGTTGGCATTGTACTTGCCCATTAGAAGTACACTTCCTCTAGCTGTATAAGTTGATAATCGATTGAGTCCTTTTGTTAGGAATAGATGATAGGTACCAATTTTAAAGTATATCCTCTCCTATAGAGTTAGTTCATTGTAAATTTTATCTTCTTTTCCATAAGTGCATTTCAACCATAACTTTTTGGTTTTAGGATCAAATTGAGTGGACAGATATGTTAACTTTGCTCCTTCATTTGGTATATTTAGAACTTTTGCAATTTCATTGATTGAGAATGAGACTTAAATTCCTTCAATATTGACTACAATACCTTCTTCCTTGTTGTGCCAAAACTAGCATGCTTTCCCAAGATACCATTCACCACTTGTCAATATAATTGGACATAGTGGTGATTATTGGAGTTGCATCCTAACTGCTTTAGGAACAAGTGCCATGAGTGGGTCAAAGGTCATTTCCACAATGACCATAGTCAAGATGGATCTTTCTTGGATGGCTTGGAGGCAATCTTGTGACAACATGAGGTGTTTTCCTTAATCTAGTGGTGTTGCTACCTCTCCTTGGGTTGATTATCCTATAGTAGGAGTTTATTAATGAATGCTAAATGATTGGGATTCATGCTCCTTGTTTCCTAGGTCTTGTCCTTCATCTCAGCCTCTTCCTTGGCCTCTCAATCATTTGCTTACTCCTTGTGAGGGTCCTCCTTGTGCTCATCTTCTTTTTGGAACCATTTGCAATCATTAAGATTTCAAAATTACTAAGGTATTTCCATGTGTTCTTCATGGATTTATACCTTACTCATATCCTTAGTTTTATTAAGTTCTTAGTTTATCGTGATTACATAGATTGAAGAATTTTCAAAAAGTTACTCCATAGGTGTTAGGATTCTTATAATTCCTCATAATTATTCATTTTATCCTTATGTATGGCTTGCTTATATTGATGGTTATGGTATCTTAGGAATATTATATAAGTGTTTTAACATTAGTAGGATTCATTTATTCTTAAAAATGTCAACTTCCTCTTCGTACTTACCCTTAAAAATACCTTCTAGGCATTGGGATTCTCCAAAAAATTGATCAAGATTTTCCTCACTAGTACCCTCCTGTAACAAAGTTTAGCACAGTGTGATCAAATGGGTTAAAGAAACACAAAAATTGGAGTGATAATGATCAAGTTATGACTTGGGAAAGCTAGATGATTAGAGCTCTTTTTCATAGAAGAAAATTGGAAAAATCTCCCTTGTCATAAGAGAAAGAATGAAAGATTTTCTAAGTCCCACCAATATATATAGGTTTTGAGGAGCTCGATATCGTGGACTCGACATTAGGGATCTAATGTTGGGGTAGATCCAATATCGGTGACCTGATATCAAAGCCTTAAAAAATTTATCTTTTAGAAGGGTTTAATTGAAAAAATTAATTATTTGGGATGTTTGGAAGGTTTTAGGATAGCTTAGAGTGTTTGGATGATGAAAATATGCATAATTTTATGAAAAATTTGTTATTTGAGGTTGACAGAGAAAGAATATCGAGTGAGAAAAGTTCATAAATTGAGTGAGAAGGGTCATGAATTCATATTTGTAGAATGGATATTTTGAACTGATATGGAAAGTGTTTATTATTGTTTGGAAGGTTCAAGATGATGTGGAATTGTTTGGCAGGTATAAGATACAATAGTTATACAAGTGGGTCCTCCTCAAAGTAGGCTCCAGCCCTTAGTGCCCTTGTATAATCATGCCTAAAAGTATCCTTAGGCACTTAAGGAGTTTAATGTAATGAATACTAGCTTAGTAAAAAAAAACATGTTAGTACCACCAAATTGGAAAAATAACTCTATGTTACAAAAAATAATAAGTTATGATTATTAAAATAGTGAGATGAAATGGGCTTAAAAGGGATTGCAGAAATTAGGATGTGAGGTTCCCCACCATAGGCATAATGAATTCTTGTGTTTTATTAGTCGTTAAGATAATCATTAGTCTTTTTGTTGAAGATTCAAACCAAGTCCAAACCACATCTAGTGATAATGAATTATTTCATCTATTGGAGTTATAATCTTAAGACTATCAATGTTATAAGAAGTATTGTTACTTGGCGTAATGTCTAAGGAAGGAGTTTTATCTATGGCACTTTATTTTTATTTTTGTATTCCTGAGAAGCAACCTATGTTCAAGCATGGATAACATGTCTTTCCAATGGGGCCCCTAGGAGTTTATTTTTTGCTCTATTTATTTATTTATTTATTATTCTATGTCAACCTTTTTAAGGTAGCACTTATTTTACTTTGACTCCCAGTTTTGGTTAGATCTACAAGGATATAATACAACCTTAGTAACATGATAGAACTTCATAATAATAATTCAAAAATAATCCATAGATCTCCTTGGTCACACCCTTCTTATTTTCTCTTGGTTCTTCAATTTTATGTCCAAGCATAATGATCACAGGTTTATTCTTAGTTGTATATTGGTAAAGAATATCATTATGGCCATGGTAAGAACCTCTTATTAATGGAATGGATGGATGGGTGATGTGGGTTCATTGTGAAAATAATTAATCTCTTATGAGTTGATAACATAGAGAGATATTCACTTTATTGGACTACATTTTTCCTTTCTTTGAATGTGTCTTATTTGTAATCAAAATTATTTACAAAGGGTTTAAAAGCAAAGTATAATAGAAATGGAAAAGATAGTAAAAGTTATGAAAACGTATAAAGAATGAAAATATTAAAATAATGAAAAGTATAAAAGAATAAGGAAATGTTAAAGTATGTAAAAATATTTAAATAATTGTAAAACAAAAAATTAGAAAAATCAATAAGGTACCTATGGTTACCCCCATGACTATTATGAAGATTAAGGAAATGGAAGATAGAACAAGTGAAAGGTTAGTGAGTAGGTTGGGTAGACTTCTTTGAATACTCATAATATGGTTTGACTTGTTGGATGTTGACAAGGATAAGCTTATGTGGACTAGATGGTTGATGAATATGTACGGAACTAGAACGATAAGAGGCATGTACAATGTAACATCGATTCCAAAGTATTTGAAACTTAGCCTTTTGGGGCAACTGATTGGGATTATAATAAAAGATCTTATCACTTGATTTTATAGTTACATTCCTTATCCATGAATCATGCCTCAATTTGGAGTAATGCTTATGGACTTCTCTACCCATGAGTGTTATTAGTCGATTCTCATTTGAAAGATTTAGATTCATTAGACATTGCTTTTGGGCTAAACTCAAGTCAAGGTCAAGTTCACTGGTCGTAGCTAAAGTGTGAAGCTTTGCCTAGATTGGGAGTGTTGGAAACTTGCCATAGACTTACTCATATGGTTTGTACCCTATAGTTAACTTCCAAGATGTTATATAGGCCCATAGAGCATTGTTTAATTTTGTACTCCAATCACATCTAAACCTACTAATCATCCTAGTGAGTACTTTAGCAATTTCATGTTTAGTGACTTTGACTTGACCATTTCTTGGGGATGAAATGATATTGTTAATTTATGGATAAACCCAAGTTGTTGCATGAATTTCTTAAAGGTATCATGGGTGAAGTGGGTCCCATTATATGATATTAGCATTCTAGGTACTCCAAATTAGTTCACCACATCTTATTGAAAAAACTTAGTAGTTGCTTTTGTTGTACAATCCTTCACTACTGTTACCTTTACCCACTTTGTGAAATAATCCATAGTCACAATAATGTATGATTTTCTATTTTACATCAGTTGAATGGACCCCATGAAATCAATTCCACAAATATCAAAAGGCTCTAGTAGCTATATCTAGTATTACGGCCCTCAATATCTGGTTGTAATTCCTTCATCCCTTTGGCATCTTTGAGTAGCGTAGGCCAAAAGTAGCTTGCCATAAATAGTTAAAGTGTCATTATGCACCCTACATAGTGGTCACCCTATGGGCCTTCATGAGTGTATTATAAAGCTCTATAATGATCATGATTTAGTACACATCATCTAATAAGCCAATCTGCATAAATCTTGTACAGGTTACCATTGATTTCCCTACACCATTTGGCTTCATGAAGGAATTCTTCTTAGTATTTTCTAGTCCATTCAAGAGGAAGCTTTTGTGTTATGAGATAAGTTAGGTATTCTATGATCCACGGCTTTCCTAGTAAGTCTATAGCTTGTATTGTCATAGTAAATAGGTCCTCATTGGGAAATTGATTCGACAAAATTTCTACTTAGTTATCTACATCCCATTTCAACCTTGATAAATGATTAGCTAAAACATTTTCTTTTTCTTTTTTATGAATCATTGTTATGAAAAACTCTTGGATAATCACAAGCTATGTTATAACTCTAGGACTAACAATTGGCTTGTTCATTAAAAATCAGATGGCACTATGATCAGTGTGGACATATATATGATAACCAAGCACATAATGTCTAAATTTTTCAAGCACATACAGCATGGCCATTAGATCCTTTTTAGTGGTGGTATAAATTTTTTGTGCTCTAGTGATGCTCCTACTAGCACAATGTATGTAATATGGTTTCTTTTGATCATTAAGTTATGTTAGTATTGTGCCAAGTGCATAATTAGAAGCATCAATCATGATATGAAAAAGCCTTAACCAATCTGGAGCTTAGAGGATTGGTGTCTCAACTAAATTTTGCTTTTAAGGCTTCAAATGCCTTTTCACATGACTTAGTCCACTCAAAGGGTGCATCCTTCTTTGTGAGTTCTACAAATGGTTTGGCTATTTTCAAAAAATTTTCAATAATTCTTCTATATTATCTCATATCGTTTTCAAAAAGGATCTTACATCTTTTACTATCTATGGTTGTTGAGTGATATTTTGGATGACTTTGATATATCGAGATCTACCTCAATATCCCTCTAGGAGATTTTGTATGCTTCCTAGACCATAAGATAACTATTTTGCTAGTTAAGCTTTAAATTGGTTTCAACACATTGTTCAAGTACCTGCTTTAGTCAGTCTAATGCTTGTTTGACATCTAGCTTGTATGTTAAGAAATCATCCATAAAAACTTCAACACCATTGCCCATTTGATTTTGGAAGATACATAAGACTAGTCTCTAGAAGGTTATTGGTGCATTGTAAAGACCAAAAGGCATTTATCTATAAGCAAATGTTCCCCATGGGCTAGTGAACATGGTCTTCTCTTGGTCTTCAAGTGCAATGCAGATTTGATTATATCCACTGTACCCAACCAAAAAACTATAATATTCATGTCTTGAAATTGTTTCCAAGACATGATCAAAAAATGGTAGTGGGAAATGATCCTTAAATGTGGTTGAATTAAATAGCCAAAATTCAATGTAGATCTGCCATTTTCCTTCCTTCTTTGGAACTATCACCAAAGGACTTCGCCACATACTATCTACAATTAGATAAATGAATTCTACCTTCAGCAATGTTTCCAACTCTTGCTTAACTATCTTCTTGAGTTTAGGATTAAGCCTTTATTGAGGTTGTGTTTTGGTTTGATTGTAGGATCAATATAGATTTAGTATTAAAAAATTTGTGGATCAATTCCTGTGATCTCATCGTAAGATCATGTGAACTTTGTAGAGCATCTATTGAGTACTTCTAGTAGTTTCCCTTTTTTGTCTTTTTCTAGGTTAGCATTGATAATTGCTAGCCTCTTTTTGTTCAAAAATGCATATTATAATTTTGCTAGTAGGATTTTCAAATTCAATGGTTTACATTCCATTATGTCTAGGATTTCCAAGTGTCCCTAGTCTATTTCTTCATATTGATTATTTTGAGGGTAAGAATGTTTTTTCCTTAGCTATTCCAACTTATCTATGTTTGTAATGTAGGTACTGATGATTTATTCTTTTGGTTCCATGTACTTATCAGATTGGTTTTCTTCATTAGTAATTAGCCACTAGGTATCCTCTTATTGGCTGGTTGCTACATACAAGCAATTTTGCACACATCTTGTTTCTACACATTGATTACATGTCTTAGTCTCTTTTTATTTAATAGCCCAAATTCCTTGCATGCAATTACACCCTTGATAGCTCTATGTGGTACATGAAACCCTTTGTTTGTATATGATTCTAGCTTCATCTTCCTTGGAAATTTCCAAGGAAAAATCACGAATTTCAAGCTTAGCATCCATGGTGCTAAGCGAAGTTCTTCCCATGATAATTGGAAATTCTCCATTTTTCCCCACATGAATAAGTAGAAAATCGATAGGATAGGACTAGCCATTGATAGTGATAATCACATCATCCACTTGTCCAAGTGAAACTATGATTGACTAGTTTGCAAGCTCTAAATGGATGTTACTTTTCTTTAGTGGTGGGAGGTTTGAAGCTTGGTACATGTCTTGAGATATCAAATCTACTCAAGATCTAAAATCTAATAGAGCTTTGCATGGCTTTTATCCTTTTATTTGGAGATAAATCAAGGGACTTCTTGGATCAATTATTTTTTGTGAAATAGTTCCTACCTTGATCCAATGGGTTACTATTTTTGTAAGTATGAAAATTATGATATTTAAACTTGATGAAGTTGGAAGCTTACTACATTGAGAAGGACTTGATGTGGATGGAGTGGAATTATACCTATTCACCATCTGCTAGGTCTTTTCTAGACTTGTTTTGAAAAATAGTTGCTTCCTAGGTTGAGACTCATAAGTAACCTTTCCATCATGCATATTGACTACCCTTGTAGCATTCTTTAGTTGGGGTTGTGATAACAAGTCCCCCTACATGACAAGAGGTGGCATTAGTGCCATAGGATTTGAGTGTTGAGTAGAAGGTCCAACTATTGGTATATGCACATATGAGTCGAGGTCAATCCTTAGCAGCATTGATCTATGATATTCTATTGACTAGTACTATAGATCCTAAGCAGTGGCACAATCAAGTGATATTTGATGTTGGACAAAATATCCATATGGGTTTGGCTATTGGTATGCATATTATTGGTGCAGTGGTGGCATAGCCCACGATTGAGGCTATTTCCATTGCTAATGGTATTACTCCTGTAGCCATGGTAAGGCTTCACTAGGATAGTACATTAGTTGAGGTTGTTATATGTAGTTACCTTAATGATAAGGTAACCATTTAGGCATCTATTTCTAACAAGTTTTGGGGTGTGTATGCCCCTATTTTTTGTAGATGTGTCACAACTAGATAACATCCTTTAGGATGTTTATATTGACACATAGTACAACCTTCATCATCTGTAGAGTTGGTATCTAAGGCCTTAGCTAGTGAAGCAAAATTTCCTTTGCATCCAAGTTCTCTCTTCTTTCTTTTATCTTTTCTTCTTACAAATGATTGCTCTTCTCTTTCCTCAATAATCTTTAATGCTGTTGTACACCTTTCATCAATTGAATTTGACATTTATGCTATCTATGCGGTTACATTGGTAATAAAGTTTTGGATTGGTAGTGTCTCTATTCAAATGACTTTGTCCAAGGTTTCTTCCTCTTAGGTATCACACACTTTTGAATCTCTCTTCTGAATTGATGGATCTCTATTGTATTCTTTAGCTGATTCCCTTTTTTTGAGTTCTCCTTCTTCTTTGACCACTTGGTTGATGAATCTTTGAATTCTATGGATGGTTAGTTTTGATAATCTTTCATAGGCATAAATGCTAAGGGTCTCTCTTGTTTTTCTTCTTAGCCATCTATGATGTGCCTAAGCTTTTCATTTGATGAAAATTTGTGGCCTGGGCATCTATGTAATAATGAATAGTATCTATCCATTACTGCATCAAGGTTCTTGAGAGTTCCTTATTTCCAATTCTGTATTTTTTTTCTTGGATTTGATACTCATGAATAGGTCTAACATTTTTCATTAAGGATTTCAAGCATGGTACTCTAGCATTTGATGGATTTAGGTTCTAGTAACTTGTACTAGTTTTTTGATACCTTCACAAGTGTTCTAGGAAATAGTTTCAATTTTTTCCAATCACTCTCTATGTTTTGAACGGCATAGGCATCATGGAATTCTTGAAAGTGATGCTAGGGATCAACGTCATAATCACCTTTAAATAGTGGCATATTATTCATGTCTAGTCATTTGATTCAACTATCTCTCATGTGCCTAGTTAGTATGTATATAACTTCTTGAATATTTATCATACTTTAGATTACCATAAGGAGTTCATCATTGTGGTTGGGTTCATATGCTCTATTGTAGCAATGACTCTTTCTATGCTCATGCCTCTCTTGATCTTTTATTTTGTCTCTTCTTCTTCTTCTTTCATTCTTTTTATCTTCTAAATCAAAATACCTTGAATGTCTATCATGTTGACCATGAGTTCACCTTTCATTTCTATCAGCATCTCAATACTTGTGCCTTCTCCTGTTAGAGTCCTCTAACAATCGTGATTATGTAGATGAGATGGTAGGAGAATAATGTTAGTTGGTTCTCCTTTTGTGGCTCTTGTATGTCTCTTTGTAAGGTTTAGTAGGATTCCTTAGTCTAAAGTCTTGCTTGTATCTTGAGTTAGTAGCCTCTTTGTTGTGTGTCTCTACCAAAGTAGAATGAAATTGGGCTTTGATAGATTCCTCTAATTTTATGATAGGTGTCTTTGAAGTTTTCTCATCATTTTGGTGGAGTTGTTCTAAAATGAATTGATTAGCATTAAGTTCCTCTATGACAAAAAAAGTGTTACTTTGCTTCCCTTTGTTGTGTATATGTTGATGTCCATGGTAGCATCTCTTCTTCTCTACTCCTTAGTGGGTTCATAGGATCTATTCATGTGTTGAGTCATATGATACCCTTCCTAGATCTGGTCCAAATGCATTCCCCTTAGAGAAATTTGTAACATGTTTAGTGTTGCACATTTTGGAGGTAGGACTATGCTTCCTTGTATGTCTCTCCACGTCATTTCCTTGTCCTAATGGAAGATGAAAGTAAAGTCTAGATGGTATTTATCAATATGAGCATAAATGATTCATGTTTGCATTGGTATCTCCCATTCTTATTCATCAATAATTCTATCATTGCATTGGCTTGTCTCCTTGGTAGGTGATGGTTGATCATTATGTGAAGCCATATTATAATTTTTAGATGGTTTGAGTTAAAAGTGTGATTTACTTATGTTTGTTGAATTTGACTTTAAGTTTTAGATACAACGAACTTTGAAAAATCAATTACTTAGAATAACATTAACTTGTCCTTAACAATGGTGCTAATGATGAGTGGTGGAGTATCCGACATCAAACCATATGAGATATGAGTGTTCATGCATGATCTTGATCAAATTTTGTAAGTAAGAAAATGTGATTATATGAGTAATTGGTTAGAGTTTATGATCATTGTCTTCCCATGTGAGTTAGTAAAGATGATGTGTATGGTTTAACTCATGATGAGGTATATGATAGATGATGTTGTATTAGCCATAGTGCTCCTAGCTAACATGAAGTAAATGTAGTAGTTTCTAAGCCTAAGTGCTAGTAAACAAATATAATCTAGCCTATGTGATGAGCATCCAGTCCTGACCTTCCATTCACACCTTCGACTTTAGGTAACTACTACTGGGATTACCAAGTACCACACTACTATGTGTACCAAGTGATAGTACAACTAGGTTAGCAAGTAACCATACTTAAGTGCTGAAGATCAATCATAGTCATTCTACTTAACAATAGTAATTATAAATGGCATTAAAAGTAAATCATGAACTAATAAAAATAGAAAACATTAAGCTATTGAAAATAATAAAGACTAAGTGATGTTGTAGTCATGTAGAGTAATCTTGATCTTTATTTTTGCGCATGCAATGTGTCTAAGTACATCACACTCAAATAAAGACTCAATTTAATTACAAGACATCACACTGGAGGCATACACTACTAAGTGCTAATTACTAAAATCAAGTAAACAAACTAATAGAGTTTAGCTACTATGGGATGAATACCTTCTTCAAATGGTGCACCTAAGTGTTGTATTTATAGGCCTTGCACACATCAGTGATATTGAATATGCAATATTGTATCATGGGATTTGATATTGTAGCTCCTATATTGGATGCTTGATATCGTAGCCTACAAAACCATGATTTATCGCTTGGTATGCTTGATTCATACGTTTTTTATGCAAGTAGAGTTCACTAATCTTCAATCCTAAATAATCATTTATAAAAAGGTATTCGATGATGATTTTATTTTTTTTGTTTTTATGGATATGATTTAATATATTTTTCATCTACAATTGCATTAGAAAATAACTTTTTTAATGTCATGAAAATTGAATTTGAAATGTTTGATCATGGGAAGATCTTATATGTTTTTGGGTTTTCAAGTTATTCAAAGGTCAAAATCAATTTTCATATGCCAAAATAAATTTGCCTAATCATTAGTTGAGAAATTTAGCATGAGTAATTATAATTTGTTAGATACATCACTCTCCCTTGGAAGAAAACTTACCAAGGAAGATACATTCCTATCCTTCAATCCTTCATTATACCGTTTCCTTGTTGTTAGTATCATGTATCTTTCTAATAATCATCCAAACATTCAATTTTTTGTAAATTATCTTTTCTAGTTCATGCAAGATCCACATGAATCGCATTGTAAATTATCTTTTTTAGAGACTTTCTTGGAGTGAAACCTCTACCATCATGAGGGGGTTTATAGAATATGATGATTATATGTTTCACAAAAGAATTAGATATATCTCATTATATATCTATATTAGATAAGATGAGATCCTATTCATGTAATTCCTATCTAATCCCATGATTAGTTCATTCTGTATTAAGAAGATCCTTAAATAAGATGATAAGAATCATTTCCATGATTTCCTAGATTCATGCTTATCTCTCTAAATATATTTTTCAGAGATCAAAGTATATATAGTTGTAGTAGCATATGTTCATTTGTAATAGAATTGAGAAAAGTATGTGTTTGTTCTAACTTAGTTCCTCATTACTTCTTAAGCTTAGATCATAGATCCAAGGTCCTTTAGGTTTTTTCCTTATGCTTATTTTAAATCATCTAAATCCTTTTTATTTATTTGTATTTATACCCTACTCTTAACATGATTATTGTAGCATTAAAAAATATGAAAATTTTAAAAACCAAAAATAATAATGTAGAGAAGAGAGGCTTCAATGGTACATCTACTAAAGTGTAGAGCATCAGCTCTTACCTACTTTCCTAGCTTATATAACTTGTGTCCTTGAAGACATAGGTTTAAAATGCAATAGTCAAAACAAATTGAGTGATTCTCTAAGGAAGAAGAAGAGAGAAAAAAAAAGAAAAGAAATAAAGAAGACTTAAATTCCATGCTTAGCTATAGTACTTGGAAATGTAAAACCAGTCTTCCTAAGTTAACTAAATCCAAGTATAACTAACAAGGATAAATAATCTTTTTTTAAGCATAACGTGTCAAATAAAAAGAAAGACAACAAACAAACTACACAGTGAAAGAAAGTAAAAGGATCTTAGCATGAATCCATGATCCAAAAAAAGAGATAGAAGTACATAGCGGAAGAGAAAGAATATGTAAATATAAAGATTATATCAAACATATATGCTAAAAACTAAATCTAACTAGATAGAGAATAATGCAAATCATCTACTATAGATTATATAACGAATAAGGAAAATAAATAAACTACAATCCTTGATACCTTCATAAATATATAATTAGTATAATATCAAAGTTCTAGCCTATAGAAAAATCCATAAATCCTAAAGTTGAAAAAAAATAGTGTCCAACAAAATACTAAAATATCTAATACAAAAATAGTCAAAGCTTAAATATAAAAATATGACATCATCAATTACTATAGAAACAATTCAATAAATCATGCTTAGCTCTAGTACTTTGAAATGTGAAACCCATCTTCCTAAGTTAGTGAAGGTTTGCATTAATCCTATAGTGATCATTTTAGTGTGTTGACCTTTTGGTATGTCAAAACATTAAGAAAAGGAGAACATAGAATGTTTTTTGTGGATAATGTGTTTGCTAGACATGGACAAGAACTCTACAATAAGATCTAAGAACCCAAGTAGATGAGATCTATAACAAGATGTCAAAATGAAGACTAAACAGGCAAGATGAGAGCATGGATAAAAAATGAAGGCTATAAATCAAATGAAGATATTCCAAGGACAAGCAAGAAGGAAAAGTGATAGAAAAAATCCTTAGAAGACAAAGCACAAATGTTGAGGATATGTCTCCTAAAAAAAATAGACATCTCTATCTTAGAGTAGACGTCTCCCTATAGATGTTCCATTTTCTAATGAGACATCTTTCTTGAATTGAGGTCAATATTAAGTGGACATCCTAACTTTGAAGAATATTTCTACACTAGTTGTTTGAGAGTTATTGGATGAATTCTAAGAAGTTTTTGTAAACTTTGATGCTATAAGAATATATCAAAATCTTGAGAATTTTGTAAACACTGTTCACATTCAAGCTTCTAATTATCTATCCTATGTAATTGTGTTCTTGCTCTTCATTGTAACATCATTTGCTTGGTTGTATGTTGTATTGAGCTTCAAATACAAGAAATTGTAAATTTAGTTACATTTTTCCTTGTGTCTTTCTCTTTTTCTTGTCTTCCTATAGGGTTGATGTGCTTCTTGGGAGAAGGAATCCACATTGAGCTTGTTGAGACCTTGTGGGATTGAGTGATTTTGCAACATCAAAACACTCTAGGGAATATCTTAATTTTGTAAAGGTTGTAATATCCTTGAAACCACATTATGAGCTTATTGGGACCTTGCAGGGTTGATTAGTTTTGTAGTGATAAAACACTCCAATGTGGAGCTCAGAGCTTATATAGGGTGTGGTTCCCTTCAAACCCCATTTTTTGAAGAAAAAATGTCTAAAGGTATGCATGTATTCTACCCTCTAAGTGTGGATGTACCCAAGTTAAAGAACCACATAAAATTTGGTATGTTCATGTGGCTGTTGCAATCTTAACTGGGGAACTTATTAAACCCCCCTTCTAAGTTCTTGATCCACAAGTGGCATCAGAGCCTAGTACTCCTGGCTTTTAGTGTAGCAACTCAAAAGTGAATGATGGAGGAAGGTTCATACATGAAGCTACCAATGTTCAATGGGGTTACCTTTATGTGCTAGAAGACTCAAATGTAAGAGTTCTTTAAATACGTGATATTCATAGTTTGGATAATCATCTTGGATGAATGTACTCAACTCATCAACAAAATTTTGGGTAGCAAAGGTAAGAGTAGAGGTAAGCAATCTAAAATTTCAAATTTTGATACCTTTTCTATGGAATGCTAGATATGTGGTAGAAGTGGCCATATGGCCTTTGAGTGCCCCAATGATTATATGTTAGAAGGGAAAGAGTATAGTGAAGAAAGAAGAAGAAGTAACATCTCAACATGTTGGGATGATGAAGTGGAAACATCTCAAGAAGATAAGGAGGTAAAAAATATCCACATTAGCTTTGTTAATGAAGAAAAAAGTGACAAAGATTTGGATGACACTTCAAAAGATTCGCACCTCATAAGCATGGCTCTCATAGATGATGATGCTGGTGTATTTGATGATGATCAAATGGAGATCGATGAAGAAAGGTATGACCATTTATGCAGTGAACTTTTATCTCTTCAACATGTTTGTATAAAATTAAAGAAGGAATTAAAGAACAAGGATCAAGATCTATCTTTATTAAATATGAAAACTTTGGAGCTCACAAAAGAAAAATCATAACTAAGGGCTAAGAATAAAAAACTAACCTTGTCCTATGAGAAGATTAAGGAAGAAATTGTAGATGCTAAATTTTTAAATGAGAGGCTAGTAAAAGGAAAAGAATTCCTTTGGATAGATCTTGGGCAAGGAAGAAGTCCACATGATAAAAGTGGATTAGGATGTTATGCACAAGAAGAAGCATCTACACAAACTTCATCCCAACAAAAGGCTTATCCGAAGACTAAAGTATCAACAGGCACTACATTCCAACCAAGAGTAGTTCCAAGGTTTGATCATTTTAACCATGATAGAAAGGTTAGATGTTCTTATTGTAATAGATTTAGGCATAATCAAGAAGATTTCAGTTTAAAATATTATCACATGAACACTTACTCATATCATAAGACTCATTGGTCTTATCCATGTACTTAGAAAGGAAATCTTGCAGGGAAAAAAAAGGAATGGAAGACAAATCAAAAGGTTAAATAGAAGAAAAAAGGTGTGAAGAATCAAGTGAAAAGAAAGAAGTGAAATAACTCTCAACAATTTTGTAAAATAAAGAAAAACATTAGAAATAAATGAAACTGATGTGAAAGGAGTAAGGTTGAAAGAAGAACCTTAGTTCCAATCTCCTTAGATATTTTAATCTCTATCAACAAGCAAGGTAACTAACAATATGTAGAGTTATAATTATTATTCCTTGACTTGGTGAGATTAGACTAAATTAGTTTATTTAATGGTTGAATGGAAGCTATTGGAAATCTTTGGAAATACAAAGAAACTTCCACTTGATCTTGTAGATTGTTGAATTATAATATGCTATAATAACCTATTTGTACTATTTTTAAAGTTTTTATTGATAAATCATGTTTTGGATTCTTAACTAGAATGTATTGGTTTCAAGTGGATTAAAGCCAATGATTGGAATACATCGATCAAAAGCTATTTGTTAAACATTCATTGTTATTTAAGCATATATGTATTATGTTCTATACTCTTAATTATGCTATGATATGGCATTGTTACTTTCTTGTGAAATCATAAAATCCAATTTTTTTAAAAAGATTTTTTATGTATGGTAATTGAAGCACTTGAATTGATTACTTTAATGTAATTCATTTATCTTTTGAGAAAAGAAAAATTTCAAAAGGAATTCCTTGAGCATATGAATTATTTACTATCTTCATCATAAGGTACTACAAATGGGAGACCTTTCTTTTAAAAGTCTCTAAATGTGATCTTGATATGGCACTTTAGATTTATGGAGGCATCACCCAGCCCTTGTCTAATTATCGATAAATGTGTGATGTTTATGTATGTTTTCTTGTGTTGATTTTTTGATGATGATGTCAAAATGTTTTTCCATGTTTGGGGGTATTTTAGACTTATTTTGACAAGTCTAGGAGGTTCAAGAGGCTATGTGGACTTGTTTAGAGGTGTTCAAAGGTTCTAGACCTTAAAACAAGCATCTTTATTTTTGGCCTTGGTAGGATAGACATATACTCTGATAGTTAGATGTTTCAACTAGATTTAAGACATCTTATTTTAACAGTAGACATATATCTTAGGAGGTAGAAATCTATTTCAAGATGTCTACTCTGACATCCTTGTACTTGGGCAAGATGTCTATTGTTTCTTCAAGATGTCTTGTATGAATTCTAATGGACATTTATTGCATAAGTTGATGAGATTCAAAGATGCATCTCTATGAAGGAAAAGTAACCCATGTATGAATGTTCAACTAATATAAGAGTTGAAGACTATAGTTACTACTATGATTTTTGGATCCTAAATGTCTAATCACATAGTTATTTCTTCTTTTTTTTTAAAAAAGGGGGATTCCTTACTAAGTATCCAAGAGAAATTTTTTAAAAGACATAACTAAGAGTAGACCTTAGTCTCCACACTTGATCTTAGTTTTGTAATGTAGGTCTAGTACTTTGATGATAAAAGAACAATTAAGATTACATCTTTGAAAAGAAAAAGCTAATCCTAAAAAGCCCAAGGGAAGAATGCCACTCTCCCTATAACTGAAACACTAAAATAAGAAGGATATTTGCACATATGTAAGGGGAGCATGTATCTCATCAACAGTTATCATCTTATAGGATGCTAGTATAGGGGGTTTCTTTTGAGACTTTTACCAAAAGAAACTCAAGTAGCAAGACTTCCCACTCCAAAACCCTTAGTTGAAAATAAGCAAGAAGATGACTATTCATTTTAGAGTATGGTAAAGTATCTAAGGTAAAATTATGAGTTAATCTTGGTCAAGATATCTTTTGAATATTTTATCTTGTGATCTATTTCTTAGTGTTGGTATTTAAAATTGACATGGCTATATACAAATTTCTTTATGGACATCTAGTTAAGAATATGTTTCATTATTTTTGATCTTTTGAGATATTTAGCATGATAAGTTGTGTTGCTTTGACCTTTCTTGTGTATATTTGATCTAGGTTTTAAAAGTTGAATGTGCATGTATTTACTTTCCTTGTCATATAACTGCTATGCCTTATCTTTTTTTTGTTGATATTTCAAAAGGGAGAAAATATTAGATGATTATAGAACTATGAGATATTAGTTATTTGTTACTGATGGATTATTGGTTTAGAGATAGGTTACTTGATCTTCAAGGATTAAACTTTGGAATTTTGGCTTTGGTTTTAAACACTCTTGAACATTACTTTAAAGGCTTGGCTTAGTTGTTCTTACATTAGTTGTGGCTCATTAATTTTAACTTTGTAAATAGATAAGGGATAGCTCTTAATGGAAATTGATTTGTCATCATCAACCCTATGAAATCAATGCTAAGAGATGTTTCCTTTTTAACTAATTTTCATCCTTAGATCTCTCTGGGATTGTCATATGATGTTATGAAAGCTTATCTTATGGAACATTTTCAAGGATCTTTGGATAAGTACTTTCATGATCCCCTATTTTTGGGTGTTGTTCAAAAAAGGGGAGATTTTTTGTGATATTGATCATGAATACTATATAATGTTGCTCTTTTTATGATATATCTTTGGTGAAAATTTTATGTGCATTAATGAAAAAAATTATATTTTGCTACACACACACACACAAATGTTTGTGATTTTATTATTTATCATATAATGTTATGGTATTTTGCTCATCCATTTTCTCAAGTTTTGGAAATCAAAAAAAGGGGGAGATTGTTGACCTTTTGGTATGTCAAAACCTTAAGGAATATGGAGAACATAGAATGTTTGTCATGGATAATATGTTTCTAGGACATGGACAAGAACTTCACAACAAGACCTAAGAACTCAAGGAAACAAGATCTACAACAAGATGTCAAAATGAAGACTATATGAGCAAGATGAGAGCATGGATGAAAATGAAGGTTACAAATCACGTAAAGATGTTCCAAGGAATGAAAGAAAGGAAAAGTGATAGAAGAAAGCCTTAAAAGATATAGCACAAAAGTAAAGGAGATGTCTCCTAAAAATAGTAGACTTCTTTATGTCAAGGTAGACGTCTCCCTATAAATATCCCACAAAAGACATTCCATTTTCTAGTGAGACATATCCTCTAAATCAAGGCTAATCTGAGGTAGATGTCCCAACATTGAAGAAGACATCTACACTAGCCATTTGATAACCATTGCACAAATTTCAAGGAATTTTCAGAAACTCTAAGGCTATAAGAAGATACCAAAATCTTGAGAATTATGCAAGCACTACTCACATTCAAGATTCTAATTTTTTATTTGATGTAATTCTATTCTTGATCTTCACTGTAATATCATTTACTTGGTTGTATGTTGTATTGAGCTTCAACTATAAGGACTTGTAAATTTAGTTACATTTTTTCTTGTGTCTTTCTTTCTTTCTTATAGTCATACTAGGTTGATGTGCTTCTTGTGAAAAGGTATCTACATTGAGTTTGTTAGGATTTGTGGGGTTGAGTGATCTTGTAGTGTCAAAACACTCCAAAGTGGAGCTCAATTTTGTAAAGGTTATGGGATCCTTCAAACCACATTATGAGCTTGATAGAACCTTGCAGGGTTGAGTGGTTTTGTAGTGATGAAACACTTCGATGAAGAGCTTAGATAATGTATAGGGTATGATGCTCTTCAAACTACATTTTTTAAAGAACAAAATTTTAGAGGTGTGCACAAATTCTACCCTTCAAGTGTGGATGTATCCAAATTAGGAAATCACATAAAATTTGGTGTGTTTGTGTGGCTAGTGCAATCTTAATTAGAGATATTATTCAACCCCCTTTCTATGTTCTTGATCCACATGGCATGTATATCATTAGATAGGATGTTGAGAATTGAAAAGATAATATTTAACTAAATCCAAGTATTACTAATAGGGATAAATAGCCTTTTTAAGGCTAACATGGCAAATGCCATGTCATACAAGATTGTAGGATGTTTAAATTACTTCATATGAAGTCTCTTTATACAAGGATAAAGTTATGGGCAAAGACTCAACTAACATAGGAATAAGGAGGGGCATACGTATGTGGTCATGAAACTTACCTTTCAGTTGGAAGATTATAACATCCTCCCTTCTAAACCATAGGTTGTAGAGAATTATGTTAGGTAAAATACCTAATAAATGATTATCCATATCAAGAAGCAAGACAATGAAAAAAATGCACAATGAAAGAAAGTAAAAGCAACTTAATGTGAAGCCATGACCCAAGAAAAGAGATAAAACTAAATAGTGGAAGAGAAAGAATAGGTAAATATAAAAATTATGTCAAACATATATGTTGAAAAGTAAATCTAACTAGATATAGAATAATGAAAATTGTTTATTAAAGATTATATAATGAATAAGGGAAATAAATAAAATGCAATACTTAATACTTTCATAAATATATAATAAGCATAATATCAAAGTTCTACCCTATATAATAATCCATAAAGTCGAAAGTTCAAAAAAAGAAAAGAAATAATGTCTAACATGATGCTAAAATATCTAATACATAAATAGTCAAAGCTTAAATTTGAAAATATGAAATCATCAATCACTCTAGAAATAATTCAATAAACCATCCAAGATCTCCAATATCCACTATTTAATCAACCTATAATAAAAAGAAAATATCAGTATAGAACTATTGAGAAGCCTTGGCACCATTTTCATATGAAAAATGGACATATGTCATAGAAGCTAGGTGGAGCATGGTTGTCTTGAAAAATATATTAGAAAAGGTACACAAAAAACAATCAAGATCAAATAGCCTTATTAATTGAAACTAAATATTACCAACTCAAACAAATTGTCAATTCAAACACATTAGCAAAGGACATAACCAGCAATCAAGATCATCTAGCCATATCAATCCAAACTAAACATTACTAACTCAAATCAATTATCAACTCAAGAATGTTAGCAAAGGCACAACCAACAACCAATATCATACAATCATATCAATTCAAATCAAACATTAGTAACTCAAATGAATTACTACTTCACTAAACCTACAAATAAGGAGAGTAGCACAGGCCACACTTAGTATCAAATATTTATCAAAGTTATCATGTGTACTTTTCCAAATTCTAAATCCAAAATGTATCTAAACCAAATATTAAACTACCATGTGCATGGACTTATTATTAGTCTCAAACTAAATGGAAAGAATCTCTAATACTCACTTCATATGTTTCCAAAGTGACAATGTTAGAGGTGTCTACCAAGGCTTACCTTTAACATTCTGGAGGCATAAAAAAAAAAGATCAATGAGCCATGGAATTACACTATCATGTAGGATGGATGATGAAACACTTTTATCATAAGGACTATGATATCGTAGATATGATATCATAGGCTAACATATGTCATTGTAGATACAATGGAGGTGACCATTGTCATGCCTATAAATATGAATCCTCCATTGCATCAAAATGAAGTTTAGGTCCAACACTTTGTGAAATTCTTGTAGTTTATTTTCTTGAAGTTAGAGTTAGTGTGAATGCCTGTAGTATGGTGAATTACAGTTGTACAAAATATTTATTTGAGTGGATTGTTCCTAGACATAACTCATGAATGATAATAAATATTGGGATTGGTCTTCATCATTGTAGCATATAACTTAGAATATATTTAATTTTCCATAATATTTACTTTTACTATGTCATTTACATTTCTAAAGTCATATACTATTTTAATGTTCATTAGTAAGGTGGAATAAGTATGACTAGTTCGAGCATAAAGTACAATTGTTCAATAACCTAGCAATGACTTTAATTGATTCTCTCAGTAGTGACGTTACTTGGTAATCCCAGTGATAGTTACATTAGCCTAGGACATGTACAAAAAAGCAAGAATAGATACTTATCATCTTAGGATAGAATAGCTTTATATTTTCATTGTACTTAGAAATAGAATTTACATTCATCTTCATCATGTTTTCACTTAGTACTATTAAGATTTAACAATATCAATTTATCATATAAGTCACTAAGAGTTAAACAATATGTTTTAAACCTTGCTAACTATAAGTAGGAAGACAATGATCATGAACTTGCTATCAACTCACTAGTATACTTACATTGTCCATCAATGGATTATGATCTGATCACATGTGAACACTTGAGTTTTGTATGGTTGAGTGTTAGAATACCCTACCACTCAGCATTAGTACCATTACCAGGGATGTATAAATATTTGCTAGTTAGTTAATTTTACATAGTTTGTTGTATCAAGTATCATAAAATATATCTTTCATACTTAGAATAATTTCTTAAAATGTACACACACTTAAACATCAAACAAATTAAAATGGATTTTACAACTAAAGTGAAATCTCCTTCTGCTATTGATCTTAATAAAAGTAATGAGAGAGATTATAATGAAGTAGATTAGAGTGCGCCTATACAAAAAATAATCTCATATACTTATATTGATTTTTATTATCCTAATTTTACATTCATTTTCCACTAGGATGAATAAATTAGATGGAAAGATTTATAGGGCAATATAATCTTTCCACATGAATGGACACCATCATCAATGCTTCAAGCAACACTCATGAGATCAAATCTTGGTCATGTACAAGAAGGGTATCAAGTTCCCAAAAACATGATCAAGCAATATTAGTCAATAGAGAGTTAAGAAAGAAGGGATGATATTATGGATGCGAGATATGAGAAAAAGAAAGGGAAGAGATTACCATAGATAATTGTCCTTGAAGCAAAAGAAGATGCTTCATCCAAAGTTGAAGAGTGTTATCAAACTCATAGATATAGTCCTAGACATCAGTAATATGCACTGAGGATCTTGAAAAAATGAAGCTACATTCAACTATTGTAGACACATTTGAAAGATATGAGAAGAAATCTAGACTTAGGATGAATTCAAGGCATAAGATCTTCGATAGATTTAGAGAGATGAATCAAGGAGACATAGAAGAAGAACGTACTGATACTATTTTCTAGCTTCCCCATCCTCTTCATTATACTCCTTAACAAATTTTGACATGAATGAATGAAGAGCAAGGGATGATGATACGAAAAAGAGAAGGAATCATGAGAAGCATGTTGATAGGACAAGAAGGCATCCTAAGAGTGTGAAAGAAAATGAAGAAGGTAGAAGAAGAGAAAATGGGCATGAAAGAAGAGAGAATCATTAGCATCAAAGGGATCACTACTATAACAAATTCTACAAATCCAAAGACTGAAAAATCCTTATTAGCCACTCATAGTATGATTAATAGTAGGAAAGTAGTGTGCATTCATAGTAAGCATTTAAGGTATAGTCGCATTAAGTAACTTGACGTGAATAATATTTAAAGTTTGAAGGTAGATATAATGTAGATTCACAACATCATCTCCAACCCTTCCATGATGTCTATGCCCTACAAAATATATAGAATTATTGATAGAAATTAAAGTTATTTCTCAAAACACTCATAAAGAAAGTAGAGAGTTGGTACAAATTTTTAGAACTAGAATTAATCCAAAGATGGAGTACCATGTTAGCACTGTTTAATGATAAATATCAAATTTATTCCAAAGTGTTAAACTTAAGAAAAAAATCTAGGTATAGAAATAAGGGATACATGAATCCCTTGATGCAACAATGGGAAGGTACTATTTACTATTACATAGATGCCCATGTTATGAAATTTCTCAGAGAGGATAACTACAACACATCCTCAATGGGCTAATAAAAAAAATAAGGAAGATCCTGATAGTATATTCCCAAGGTAGACTATTAGAGATAATAATTCATTGAATGCAAAGGCTATTAAACTAGGTCATGAAAGAAGAGGGGAAGCTATAGAAGAGAGAATTAGTTCTATGAATATGTGAAACATAATAAAAATAAACTTTAGAAGATGTAATCCAAAAAAAAAAGACTCTATCCATTTAGAAATCAATTAACAATATTGCAACAAAGGTAGAGAAAATATGAGACTTTGTGAACAAAATGTATCATAGAACTAAGGATAATAAAAGAGAAGATTAAACAAGCCTTCAAAAAAAGTCAAGACATGAAGAAGAAAAAGGAAAATGGACGTGAGAGTTATGAAAATAAAGGAAAAGTTGCTACCATTGAGAAAATTATGGACTCAAGCTTTGAAGATGATGTTGGTTGCAAAGTGTGCCAATATGAACATTTTAAGGAATATTATCCTATCATGGCACACTTGCAAGAGTCTAGGAAATATGTACTAAATATAAAGTTTCTTCAAAAGAAAATGCCAAGATGATTATCTTATGTACAAGGTAATTATAGACAACCCTATCAACAACCGTACTATTCAAGCAGGGCTTATTGTCAACTGCACGAATAATACTAGTAGAAGTAGCAATGATCATAATCATGGGGGTTGCCATCACTAAGGTAATAATATCGATATAAAAAACTAAATCCTTATGGATAGTATGTATATAATTCCATATCTCTTGGTAATAATTCTATTTAGATTTCTTCCTAACACAATCTAACAAAATACTACAAGCCTACAACCATACATATGGAGTCACAGCCTTATGTATTTCAACTAGTAGTAGAATCCTCTTATTAAGCTCATAATCCATTATCACCAATACCACCACCAATAATGCAAGAGAAAATACCAACACAAACCTTAGCAGAAAAGTGCTACTAAGGTAACTAGTATACAAAGAAAGGATTATACCAATAATACTAAAGGTAAATCTTGGAAACATCCTTTCGTTAAGGTATGTTTGGAAAATGTTTGAAGGATAGGAACTTTATCTACCCCTTATCCTTTCACAAAAAGTTCTAAATAAGTATTATGCTTGTAGAATTTGCAGAAAAGAACCTAACAACTATCATATTAACTAATACAATATCGGATTGGATAAAACTATGAAATCTTCCTCAGAAAAGAATAGATCCTAGAAATCATATGATTTATTTACAAATTGCTAAAAATTCACTATGCAAAGCCATACTAGACTTAGTACTAGAGTTAACTTGATATGTCATGAGACATACAAAGCATGGAGCCTACTACCATTAAAAATTACAATGTAAGACTATAGCTTGTAGACCAATTAGTCACCATTTCTTTGGAATAGATAGAACATGTGGTGATCACTATCAATGGTTGGCCTAATCTAGCAAATTTCCAAGGAATATAAGCATGGAGTCATATGGATGCAAATAATTTCATGCATTACTTATGATTTAGAAGGATGTAGTTGTGGACCAAAAGTTTAAAATTTCAACATGATCCTCACACTAGTCCATAACAAATTTGAGAAATAAGTATGTATGCTAAGAGAAATAATTTTAACTAATCCAAAGAACACCTAGTGCTTAAGAAATAGGAACATAAAATTGTCCAAAACATACATGGAAAAATCCAAGCTAGTTATCAACTTCTACCTAGAGAAAATGATCCAAAGAGAGAACTCATAGAAGGATATCCTAAGTGATGACCATACACCAACAATAAGTAGTAAACATGAAGACTCAAAACCTAAAATTAAGAATAAACAATAAAACATATTTTAACATTCTAAAATGGAAAGATCATCATATCCAATAAAATATGTATCTCCAAAAGATCAAAACTTGATTGATCATCAATGTCACATGGGCTAATAAACAAAAAACTAAATCAATAAGGATGATAAGCAAGAAACCTAGAGTGTATGATTCTAGGGATGTATGATTCATTTTTCAAATACTCACCCATGAATTCAGTCACAAGTAAGTAAACCTATCTTGAATAAGGAATTAATAAGTGCAATTTAAATTTTTTGTTTTATAATTTTTTGGTTTACAATTTTGTCATATTTTTCATAATGTTTACCATTTTCTATATTCTTTAATATATTTTCTATAATTTCATATTTCTTATCATATTTTCATTTTTAAATATCCTTCAAATTCTTTATACATTTTGTTATTTTTACCTATTTCTCATGTACATATTTTTATTGATCTTTTTAATACAATATAAAGGAATAAACAAGATGTAGTTAAAACAATAAGAACTTTGCCCTATGTTATCAAATCATTAAAAGAAATAACTGTATATACAATGAGACAACATCATCCATATGCTTACTTCTTATAATAAGAGGTTCTTACTATGGACATAATAACATTCTTTCTATAATAAGACTAAAATAAACTTATGATCATTATGCTTGGATGGAAAAGTGAAGAACCATGCAAGAATTAAAAGGATGTGGCATTAAGGGGATTTGTGGATTCTCTAAAGCTACTACTATAAGTCTTATTATGTTGCTAAGTTGTATTAACTATTTGAGTTCTAATAAAAAATGGAAACATATTCTAAAATAAATGCTACCTTGCCATGTCACCCATGCCTAAAAGTAGTCCTTTGGTAAGACTGAAAGAGTAATAACATAATAAAAATTTCTACAGATTCCACTGGAATGACATGTTACCCATACCTAAAGACATCCCTTTGTCCAATAGCCAAGTCTCCTTTTAAAATAAACTATGTAGTTAATAAATTTCTTCCTAGTACTTCATTGTCAAGTAATGATATTTGTTACAATTGATATAGTCTTATGGTTTTCAATTTTAGGATGATACAATACGATGATGTTGGTAAGTGGTATGGAATTAGTTTGAATCTTGGATAGAAAGGCTAATTATTGTTTTAACCATGTGTTACTCATAGAATTCTTTATGCTTATGATAAGACACCTCACCTTCCATTGCTTGTAATCACTACTACTTCCATTTTACCTAAATGTTATATATAATTAAAATTTGATGGTTTTGTATAATATAGTGTTATTTTCATACTAGGGAAATACTAACGTGTGTATTGTGAATTATAGGTATGATTTACATTCAACTCCTTGAGTGCCCATGGATACTTGTAAGTGTTATTATACAAGGGCATTAAGGATAGGAGCCTGCTTTGGGGAGGATCCACTTGTATAACTCTTGTATTTCATACTTTATTACCAATTTAATATCATCTTATACCTTCTAAATACTTAAGAAAATATCATTATTTATCTACATATTCATACTCACTCATAAGTTAAACAATTTTGATGAAATCATCTCTTTTAAAAAGCTTAGTTGACTTACGTTGCCAAATCCTTCTTGAACATACTTTTGACATTAGTTTCTAACACTCTAAGTATCATTCATGATCAAGAACTATTTGGATCATCTTTACATATTCTAGAATATCCATTCCATCCATTGTTTATAAAAATTTGCAAACATTTCAATAATGATATCATAGATACGATATTGCAAGTGCTACAATATCATATTAATAAATGTTGCATCTAAGACATCATCCTTATAAAAATCTATACATATGCATGAACTGTTAGGAAAATTTTTCATTCCATCATTTCATAGAATAGAAGTTCATGTTGTTTTTCTATCTAACAAACTTTAGATATTCCCTGCTTCCTTATCACATGTCTAACTTGAATCATTCTTGATTCTTGTTCCTCATGATGTGACCATCTTAGCTGTGAGGAAGAGCATTATACATAGTTTTTGCAAACTATGGTAAATTTAACTGATGCCTAGAAGAATAATTAATGGTAAGAAAATTAAGAAATAATAACATTTTTGATCTAATATAAGTCAATAAACTTATTGATTCTTTCCAATTAACCATTGGAATACTTCTTAAATAATAAATCAAGGATAGTGATGGGTCATCAAAATAAAATTATTTTCATTTGATTATTTAATAAGGATTTGTTTGAATTAAAAAATTTTGCAAACTTTACAGTACAAATTAAGAATAAAATTGATTATATCTAATGTTTTTCATCATACTAAAAAATCAATTAAGGATTATGAACTGTTAGAAATTTCTCTAGAATTCTTTAATAATTTTAAATTTTCTTATGATTGCAAATGCTACCAAAAGACCTAAAGTTGGAGGATCCTCACAACCAAGGGAGAAGATACCTAGAGGAAGAGGTAGATAATGAGATGCAAAATAAAGTTCTTTATGGAGTAAGAGACATACTCCTATATCATCCATCAATCCACACTTGTAATATGGAAATCTATGCAGGTAGAAGCTGATGTGCTGCAAACTCCAGAATAAGAACAATACTTAACACTTTCCAAAAAGTGTCTCCACGCTAGTAAAGAGAAGGCCATCATTTTTGCTATGATAGTATAACTCAATGTTGGATCTTTCATGGAGTTCGCACCTATAGAGGTCCTTAAACAACTTTAAGCCTCTTCCCTATGATCTACTATCTCAAGCAATAGTGAATGATACTTGAGTAAAGTCTACAAATTTTGGTAGAATAAGTAATATGATGCTATAGTAAATATTGAGGAAGTAATTATAAGGGTGTTGAATTTACCAAATATCAAGACCAATATTGCTCCAATATCTACAAGGTTCGACATAGATGCACAAAACCTACGATTGCATATGACATACAAAACTATAAGAAAAGAATATAGTGGATTATCTATTCTTGAAAAGATCTACTTAAATATTGGGACATACCACATTTTTCCATCAAAGAGACTTAACCAAAGTCCCACTTATGCTGCTAGAGGAAGCACCATCTTAATGGGGAATTTTTAAGGTAACATAAACCATTTGTTATTCTTGAAGATATAAAGAAGTTTTGAATAGAAAAAGAAGGGAAAACCTACTCTTCCTTTCCCCTATCTTATTAGAAAGTTGTGTAAATAGGTAGAAATTTTTGGTTATACCAATGTTGTTATTTGTAAGGCCTAAAATGCTTCCTATGCTAAGATTTCCAAACCAATGCCACCTAAGAAAGATCAAGTAGAGAAATTAGTAAGCACTAACATTACAATAGGATCAACACTAATGACAAGCATTCCAGCTATAGGCACAAAAAAGGTAGGAACCTGTTGATCAATTCCAGCTATAGAAAGAGTAAGAACAAGTACTTCACCAGTACAACAAGATTGGAGATCTACAATGAGCCATCTACATTAGATAGTAGAAACAATAATTTAGGTTAGCATAGATTTTTCAATCATGTATAGAGTTAGAGATAATCCTAACATACTTACCATATTCATAGGAATCACAAGTGGTTAAGTATCTTTGCAGGTAGGAGAAGATAATAACTATGCATAGAAAATCTTAGGAAACGCTACATCATTTTAGATGATGTTAGAAACTAGAGAAGTAGCCACTGTGTTGGTCATGCAAAAATATGATGTAATTGGAAAAACTAAAAAATAACCAATCATGTAAAAAAATTCATTCAATATTCCCATTGTACCACTAGTAGATATTATTAGAGCCAAAGATGTAGAAACCTTAGTAAGAATATCAATGACCCTTGCATAACATGAAGAAACAACGGAAAGACTATTATAGATAAGATAAATTATGTATAATCTTGTTGATATTCCTAGTGATATTATTATAGTAGAGTTCAAATTATTATCTAGCAAAGACAAGCTAGTCATGGTAGAAATAAGGATGCAACATGTAGAAAGTAAGGTGTAGATGTTAAAATAAGAAATAGCTGCATTTAGAACTAAGAGATAAGACCTTGCATGACACATTACACTTGACTAGTTAACACTATTAAGAGATGAACAGATTGGTTAATGGATGACTAAGTAAAAATAGATAGAGATGGAAAAGGAGAAAGTAGTGTGAAATGATTTAGTAGTAGAAGCCCATACATACATACATGCTAAAGTCATTATTGAATTAGAGAAAGAAAACAAAAGAATTACTATAAAAAATTTTATGTTAATAGATACTGAAAAATAAAAGAACATACTAGAGGAAAGTACCATTAGCATAAAGAGTAGTTGGCTAGGGTTAACCTTGATATATGAAAACTAGCTTATTTAAATAGAATACTATCAATGGAGGAAGTACACAAAATTTGATAAAAGTGAGCTATTGAAATCAATGCATGAAAAAATAAGATTAAGAAGCATGAGAAGCTTAAAGAGTACTTTAAAGACCAAGTGGGCATGTATAAACAGATTAATGAGAAAGAAATATAGATGGCCAAAGATAAAATTAGTTCTAACATCTATCAAACACTTCATTGACAATGCATACACTCAACTCGTTAACACTATTAAGAGATGAATAGATTGGTTAATGGATGACTAAGTAAAAATAGATAGAGACAGAAAAGGAAAAAGTAGTGTGAAATGATTTAATAGTAGAAGCGCATACATACTTACATGCTAAAGCAATTATTACATTAGGGAAAAAAAGAATTACTGTAAAAACATTTAGGTTGAGAAATACTGAAAAACAAAAGAACATACTAGAGGAAAGTACCATCAGCCTAAAGAGTAGTTTGCTAGAGTCATCCTTGATATATGACAACTAGCCTATGAAATCAATGCATGAAAAAATAAGATTAGAAAGTAGGAGAAGTTTAAAAAGTACTTTAAAGACCAAGTGGGCATGTATAAACAAATTAATGAGAAAGAAATCTAGATGGCCAAAGATTAGATTAGTTCTAACATCTATTAAACAACTAATTGGAAATGCATTGGTGATAGTCTAGTTCATGTTTATTAAGTAGAACTAAAGAACAAATGCCTACAGATTGAGAACCTAATAAAATACATGGGGTTAGCAAATATTTGTCATGCTAACTTATCCCTATTGCAAGCATGTAGGCCAAGAAAAAATTGAAGTAGAAGGTGACTATGATATACTCTATGTAGGAAAAAGAGTTTGTAGATAGGAAAGATGCATAACATAAGTTTACATTGCAAACTATGAACTACAAGTAGTCAAATCTAGCTATCAGGACCAAAAAGATGTTGAAGAAAATTTGGCAAATGATTGACTGATTATCAAGAACTACAAAAGATGGCCAAAGCCTTTAAGATAGAAAGAATACAAGTTGTAGCATGATATGCTAAGACCAAAAAATTATTTCCATAACTACCATGTTCCTAGGAAGTATTGACTTTTGCAAACATTGCTAAATTCACATGGATAGTGTATGATCCTAGAATAGAGGAAGAAAAGCTTAAAGAACTGACAATTAGATACTAGTTCTAGAAGACATATGATAAAGGAAAAAGGCCAATGGAGGAGTCACTACCACCTAGAATTTGAAGATTGACAAGCCAATCAAAGTTTGATGTTGAGTTACCTTCGTTGGAGATATGTTATCTCTTCTATGACTAATCAATGAGTCATATTTGTGGAGGAATGGTTAAACATAAAAAAAGATAATCAAGACAATAAATTATTAGACCCAAATTCAATTGAAAATCCACACTTATGACTATCACTCACTCATAAGTAAAATCAAAGTCCTCATTCTAACTTCTAATCTTAAGTTTAAAGGTAGAAATAAACGATCAAATGAAATCAAAAACATATTAAATTAACATAAATGTTAGAAGATTACAAAGGAAATGTCACTTAATGTGTGACCATGCCTTGTTGTCTTTACAATGTAGTAGCTTCACAGCCTCATAAGACATTAGATGGTTATTGATTGTCACAAAGTCTTAACAATATTCCTTAATAACTTTCAATATAAGAATTCAAAAAGGCATTAAATTTGATGTGGGTTTATTTAGGGTTTGGGCCAAAATCCTCTATGCATCATCAAACTTCTTGATTTATACAAAAGAAGACTTGAAGAAAATTAGGAAAATATCATTATTTTGGAAATTGATTTACATCAATGAATTTGATGTTAATTGGTTATAAAGTATCAAACTATATCATGACTATTGTGATCTTTAATGCTTGATTTGAATCACCCCAGTAATATAGATCAATATCTTGATTTCTTATCATGGTGCTTTCTCTCTTAATTCAAGGTTATCAATCCTTGTTACAAATGCTACAAAGATCAATATCAATTTTCACTAATCCCATGATGACCTGTAATAAGAAAGACTTAATAAAGCAATTAGTACTTATTAATAGTTATTGTAAAAATTGATGATCTTTGATAAGGTAAAATATGTAAAAAATAAAAATTTAAGCTTAATTCACCAAAAGTAGAACAATTGGAGATTCATCACAGCCCCCAACTAGTCTTTGGCTAGTGCTTCACCAATTGAGGTGATTAAATATATAAATTTTCCAATATATATATCAATTGGATAACATGTAGCTAATAAAGTGGCTACAAAAATAATTGAAACTAATATTCAATATACATTGGCATCACATTCATGCTTATATACATATTAAAATAAATTAAACTATATCATATTATAATCAAATGATGATATATGTATAAATGAAAAAAAACAAGCATTAACAACTAACCATTCATGCATCATAGTTTTAGTTTTTTAAAACAAAAATCAAATTGTTAATGTTTAACCACAATGGCTACATGGCCATACAAATGAATAAAAATAAGATGAAACTTGAGTTAAGGATCAAGCCTTTAATCCTTCCTCCACCTTAATATCTTTCTAAAATGAGAGGGTTATGCCCCCTCATCATCATCCCAAATTTGAGGGTGGCCATGTTTTTCAATGTCTACCACCCTCTTGTCCATGGTAATAAGGGTTGAGTTGATCCTTTCCAGCACTATCACAATCTTCCATTTGGTAGAGTCAACATCCTTAAGTTGGTTACGAACCTCCTCTCTGAACTCTTGAACTTCATTGGACTCAAGTGTCAATGAGAAGCCCAGATCATTTGATTCCTTTAGAAATGGATCAAGATTTATATAAATCTTCACAGAATAGTTGGAGATGTTCTTTTTGAGGATTGTAAGGTGCACCTTCATTTCTATCTGAAGCTCTGGGATCCCACGCTTCTATAAAACTGCTAAGATGAGGAATGAAATGCAAAGCTTCAAGGAACCATCATTATAATGATAAAAAAGATATTTTATTGGAAGGTAAGAAAAATTTTCTTCCTTCCTAAACATCAAGGCTTTCATCACATGGAGTAAAGGGTTGATCACATAGGTTGTATGCATGGATGGCAAGATATTTGTAATGATCATTTGTGCCATCACATGATGTTCTAGCTAAAGGTTTATGAAGTATAAACCTTGTGCCTATAGCTACCCATAGTATGACTCACTAATGAATTGGTGGAAGAGATCGTAATTCTCTTTCATGCTTACCTTAGGATGAAAAATGTCATTCCCCTTGGTCAATAATTCGAACAACTCCTAAAGCTTGGTCATTATCACTTTTATGTGCATCTTCTTGATGGAAGATACTAAATAATGATCTAGGGGACCTACCTTAGTGAGGTGTGGCTTGAGGTTCTTGTATCATTGTAGGACCTCTTCTTGTATAAACTAGTCGATGGGGGGTTGAATAAAGACCCCAAATCCCATCATCTTCAAATGTTGCTGCACCGTAGCATCCATGTGGTCAAACCAGTTGGAGTAGTTAGGTTCATGATGCCATGGAGTAATTTTTACATGTTCACTCTTGGGTGCTGGTTCTATAACCAAGAGATTAAACATATTAAAATTATCTACTATCTCTTTTGTAAATCCCATGCTTACCTTGGCTTATTGATTTGAACTAGAGAATTCAACCATTTTATACTATGATAAGAGCTATGCACAAGAGAGAAAATTTCATCCTTAATCCAAAAATAATTAATTACAATAGGTAAGTTAGCCTTACCTTGTAGAAGAAACAATGGGGATTGAATGGTGGGGATTGCAGATGGTCATGGAGACCTTACTCTTTGGCCATGGCTTCTCCTGAGGAAGCATTGATCGATTTAATTGAAAAAGAAAGAAAATTAGAGGCCCTAATGCTGAAAGAAATTAGAGATCCTAATCCTATAGTGGAGGTTTTAGATAATGGTTATCCACACCTAGGAGGTGGTGGCTTTAGAATTAGGCCACAACTTTGCTATTACATTTTATTTTTTTTCAAATTTTAACAATATCAATTTCCATCATGGTATTGATTTGGATCAATACAACTAGGGTTTAACTTCATCATTAAATCAATATAGATCAATATAGAGTGTTTAGGTTATTGATATATTAATTTTCATTATAGTCACATTGATAACATGTGAGACACTTAGGAAGATTTCAATTTTATCAATCCTCATTGATATGGTCGACATGAATTGATATGTCTAAACAACATATTGAACTTTATTGAGGCTATGCCATTTATATGTGAGATATTTAGTCAAATTTGTACTTTATCAATCCATATCGATTAAATCAATATCACCATTATTTCACATTTTGATTCAAATTGATAAAATCAATAATTATATTGGTATCATGAATTTTGTTTTATGTCATATCAATTCATATCGCTAGAATTGATATACCTTGAGTTTACTTTTAACAAGATGTAGAACCCACAATGTCTCTTGATATAGTTGATTCCAGAAGGTTTTGGTTTCTACCACTAATATCCATGAACATCAACGTTGCAATATACTTCAATAAAATAATTTATGATAAGTGCTTGACATTGTGTAATGTGATACAAATTGATAATAGAGTGATAAATTTATTTACTTAATAATATATAAAATTTTATTCATTTTTTCACTCATCATGATTGATTCTTATTATTTGGCTAAAAATCCACATAACTTTATTAGGAAGGTCTTTCCTAGGATTAATTAGGCTAAACATCACCTCAAAAGTTTTGATTCATTTGGTTCAAAAATGTCTTACAAACTCAAGGTCTTTACCTTTCCTAAGTTTTAAGGATCTGAGATGCATTTCTTACATCAAACACATTCCGTAACTTGCTCATGGATCAGCTTCCATGTTGGTTATACCCTACCATCCTATCCATTTGAAGTTGTTTATTCCCCCATCCTAATTAAACTAGGATATGTTCCATGCCTAGGTTAATTAGTGAAATATTTATTTAATAATGGAAATTGGGTTGTTTAAGAGGATATACCAAAAAGCAAAAATTCGATGGATTTTATATATTCTTCACTATGTATGGAATGATGATAGACATGGGTCTTATAAACATCAGTATCCATAATGTGTTGCCATAGTAGGGATCTCAACCACTAACACCTATGAAGGGCATAATGAAAAACACATGTAAGACCCTAGAGCTAGAAGTACTAGTGGACATAATAGAAGGTAGCATAATAAAAAGTAGGAGGGATATAGCTCAAAAGATAAAAGCAAAAGTAGGAATAAATAACACTCTTTAATATATGAAGTAACATGAAACAAAGCATAAAATAAGTCAAGTAAGGTAAATGGTCAAAAAAGAAAGGAAGTAGTAAAATACATCTTAAGATAAGTCAATCTGCCTTATCCAGTGTTATACTAGAGCTGAAAGGTGATAGTATAGAGAATAACTATAAGAATATGCTACTCCATCCATAAACACTTTGCTTATGAAAGGAGGTTCTTGAGAAATGCTAAAAATTGTGAGCTTAAGCATTGCACCAATTGGAAGGTTCTTATGGAGTGTATCCCTACTCATGATTGAAGGTTCTTATGGGATACTTTACTCATGTTAATTTCTTTTTTCTTTTTAACTATGCTTTGCTTTCTCTTTCTTTTTTTGGAAGCAAATAATAAGGCCTTCTTCAATCATAAGGTTCTTATGGGGTAAAAAGATATTTTTGAGTTTATTTGATGGATTTCTCACTTGAATGTTGATTAAGTTTCTCTTGTTGGTATCACCTTTATTGCTAGTCCCAATATGACATAGCCGTTTCTCCTTATTGACTTATCCAAGAAAGTAATTACTAGAACCATTCATGAATGCTCAAGATCAAACATGGTTATTGTTCCTATGATTCATGAAACTTAGAAAAATTAAAGAATATTATAAAGAAGAAAAACAAAAAGATTTAGTTTACATAGTTTATTGGCTTATTAATCTAAGGTTCACCCTTAGATGGATTTTGGATTTAAACCAACCTATCTCAAGGTATGGGGAGTTGTCCTTCTTCCTTGCATTTCAAACATGATGCTAATGAATTCTTTAAAGTCAACTAATAATAGAATTTCCTATTATCCTCTACATTCTTCAAGGAAAAAGTTGTGGACTAAAATACATCATTTATTATATTACAATATCATATAAGGCTTTTGTTGAAGATTACTACCCACGGCCTAAACTTCTAATTAAGTCTTTTTGTTTCCTCCATAGTGCTTGGGATAAGTTGGTTTACCTAACTCTACTAATGCATCTTCTCTCGATTCCTCAATTTGATGTTGATGGTATAACTTAAGTCTTTGGACATTGATAAAAACGGTAGTTGATAAATCATTAATAGATGAAATTCAAATACTTCCATTATTGTGGCATTGTACCACTTGTCTTTCCATTAAGTTGTTAACTTCCCTAGAAATTTATGTAGTCACATGTTATACAAAAGGACTTTATAACATATTGAAAAATGCTTCTTAAATATATTCTTTTCATGTAGACTCTTCATTTGTTTTTTTATAAATTTTTTCTTATCAATTGCATGTAGCCTCAATTCATCAAATTCATGTATTTGAATCATTCTAAAGTTATGATTTGTTTCCTCATCAAAATTTAATTGTTATGGTAATCATAAATATTAGTATTTGATTTCTATGGGTAAAACATTGTTTTCCATAAACCAATTGATAAGGTGAATAGCCTAAACTTGGTTTATATGTAAACCTATAGGTCCAAAGTGCATCTTATAATTTTTTGGACAAATCTTTGTTCTTTGTGCATATGGTTTTTGTTAATATCTTTAGAATGATTCTATTTGCATTTTCTACTTGACCATTTTTTTGAAGATGATAAGTAATAGTTATATTATGTTGAATTCCTAAAGAATTAAGGAATTTTTTTATTGTTCTATTTACAAAATGGGTTCCTTGATCACTTATGATTGTTTGTGGAGTTTCAAATCCTGTTAGAATATTTTTCCTAAGAAACGTTACCACTATAACATCATTTGTTGGGGTGGATTTAGCTTCTATTCACTTAGTAACATAGTCTATGCAAACTAGTATGTATTAAGATTGCTTAGATGGTAGAAATGATACTAAAAATTATATATCCCACACATCAAATGGTTCAGTTATTAAGATTGGGTTTGGTGGCTTTTTTTGTCTTTTTGTTATTGCCCCTATTCTTTGGCATTTATCACATTCCTTAACATATTTATGTGCATCTTTAAATATTCAAGGCCAATAAAATCAACTTTGCAAAATTTTTATAGCAGTTTGTCAACTATTAAAATGTCCACCTCCAAGGTAATTTTGAAACATATGTAAAATTTATTTTTATTCATCCTTAGGCACAATTGTATTACTAAATTATCTTTAAATATTATACAAAGGTATGGTTTATTCCAAATGTATTTGGAGATGTTTCTTAAGAGAGATTTCTTCTCCTCTTTACTCCATTGGGTCAGGGTTTTCATAATGACAAGGTAATTTGCTATATCAACAAACCAAGGGTATTTCTTTATGGAAAAGAGTTTTTCATTGTACAATTCATCATTAAATACTCCTTTATTCCTATTTTCATCCTTTTTTTCCTATCTAAAAAGATTATCTACCATAACATTTTCTATACTCCTTATCTAAAATGTCAAGATTAAATTCTTGAAGTAGTAGGCACCATCTCATGATCTTAGTATTTTCTATTTTTTAGTAGCTAAAAATTTAATGGTTGAATGATTAGTCTAAACTTTGGTTTTATATCCTATTAAATAATTTCTAAATTTATCCAAAGCATACATAATGGCCAAGAGTTCTTTTCTGTAGTTGTGTAATTTACTTAGGCTTGGTCTAGAATTTTAGAGATATAATAAATGACCCATGGTTTGTTATCTATATATTGTTCCAAGATTTCCCCTACAATGTCACTAGCATCAAAAATCAAATTAAATAGAAAATTCCAATTAGATGCATTAAGCATAGGGAAAGTGGTTACTATTTTTCCTAGTTTAGAGAATGACTCTTGATAATCATCAGTCCATGTAAAAGGAACATCCTTTTCTAGGAGTATGTAAAGTAGTTTCTCTATTTTTGAGAAATCCTTAATAAATCACCTATAATATATAGCATGTCCTATAAAGATAAAAGATTCTTTAGGTTAGTTGGAGCTGGGAATATAGATGTTACTTTTACTCTCTCCTCATCCATTCTTATCCCATCCTTAGAAATGACATATCCTAATACTATACTGCTTGTGACCATTAAATGACTACTTTCCCAACTCAATTTTAAATTTTTATCAATGCATCTATCTAAAACACATTTTAAGTGTTGTAATGTTTATTCATAAGTATCCTTGTAGATTGAAAAAGCATCCATGAATATTTCTAGATAGTCCTCTAACATATCAGAAAATACTAATATCATGGTCCTTTGGTAGGTAGTAGATGCATTGCAAAGGTTGAAAGGCATCCAATGGTAAGCAAAAGTTCCATATGAATATGTAAGGATTGTTTTATGTTTATCTTTAGGTTCAATGGCTACTGGATTGTCACCACTAAACCCATCCAAAAAAAAATAGTACGTACAACCTTCTAATTTTTCCAAAATTTGATCTATGAAAGTTAAGAAACAATGATATTTCTTTGTGTTTTGATTAAGCTTCCTATAGTCTATACAAACTCATCATTTTTCATCCTTATTAGGAATTATAGTAATAGGGCTTACTGACTAACTATTGACTATTGTAGAGATAATTCCTTCCTTCCAAAGCTTTAAAAATGCATCTTTAACAATTTTATATAGGCTAGTTTAATTCTTTTATGAGGAATTCTTATCAGTTTTACAGTATCTTTTAGATAGATGTGATGTTGGCATATGTTGGGTAAGATTCCTTGATGGAGGTCTTCATAACTTCATGCAAATGCCTTATGTGGATCATTGAACTTAGAGTGGGAAGGGGGCAGGTGAAGGGATGAATAAGTTTTTCAAATTAAAAATTTAAGAAGAAAAGAGAACACATGGAATTAACGTGGTTCCCCAACTTGGATAGTCCACACTTAGAGGATAGATCATAAGCACACCTTTAGAATTTGTTGCTCTCAAATGTGGTTTGAAGGGTCCACACCTTGTACAATTTTCAAGTTGTACTCTAAAGTGTTGTGTCATAACACTAACCACTCAATCCTACAAGGTCCCATTAGGCTTGGAATATGGTTTCTAGGCTTCCACAACCTTTACAATCTTGAGCTTTTCTCTAGAGTATTATGCCACAACACCAATCACTCAATCCTATAGGATCTTGAAAAGCTCAAGCAAGATGCCTTCTCGCAAGAAGTAGATATACCCTATAGGGTAATAAGGAAGAACAATTGCAAGGGATAAATGAAACTTAGCTTGCTAATCCTTGCACTTTGAGGTACAAAAAAATTTACAATGAACAAATGATGATAGAATGAAAAGCAACAAAGATCACAATGATTAACAAAATATCTGTACAATGATTACACATAAACTTTCGTATTTCCAAATGCATATGATGTTTTGTTATAGTTTTCATGGTTTCAAATTCATCTTGAAACTTGTGCAATGGCTAGCCAATGGTTAGTAATGGTCATGGAAGATATTTTCTTCATTCCTAAGATGTCTTTCTATATTTGCCATCTATTCTGGCAAGATGTCTTTGTCTTGGAAAGACATCTTTCTAAAATCTTCATTCTAGTAAGACATCTTTATCTAATGGAAGATGTCTTTTTGAAATTAGCGTACATTCTATAAAGACATCTTTGCCTAATGGAAAATTCTTTTTCTTGAGGAAAAACTTCTATTTTTTCTTGAAAATGTCTTTCCTTGTGCATCCTCCAATTTTGCCAAGACATCTACTACTTCACAGAGATGTCTTTGTTCAACCTTCCTTTGCATGATGAATTCATTTTTCCTTGTCCACAACCTTGATCTTTCACATTCTTTAATGATGATAATGTTCTTTGAATTCTTTCACATGCTTTAATGATGACAACATTCTTTGAATTCTTTTCTTTTAAGTTTTTCTTTTATGGATGAACCCTTGAGACCTTGTAAATGACTTTCTTCTTTTTTTTTTTTTACACCAGTGTGTTCCTTAGCATCTCATCTTGGTCCTACAACGACAACAACCACACATACATCCATTGTCTCCATTTTACTTAACACTTTAATGCACCAAAAATTCCACAATCTCCTCCTTTTTTTGCAATGTTCAAAATTTAAGAAAATGGTTGTGTATTCATACAAATATAACCATACTACTCTCCCCCTTTTTGAATAGTAGTAAAATGGATAAGTCACATAAATTAGTGAAAGAGTCATCATAAAAGTGTAGTATCATAAAATAAGCATAATTAATAATCATGACATAATCGAAAGGAAAAAGAATTTAGCAAGCAAGAATATTAATTAAAGAGCACACATTTTTCAACACTAAGTCCCATGAGGAGTTGCTCCCAATTTGGCAAGAACTGATGCAAGACTTTCCAAGTGATATTCAAATTTAAAGCTTGAAGTGAGGTATAAGTCTTGAAGATCAAGTAACCTATCTCTAAATTAATGAATCATTAGTAGTTTATAGTTCATGATTCTTTTAATGCTCAAATATTCTCTATCCTTTTAAAAACATTAGCAAAATAGTAGGGCATATCTTATATGATAAGGAGAATATAGTAATACATATTCACAATGTGAAACTAGTCATACCATATTTTAAGTACTACTCAAAGGATGTCTCAATCAAAATTGTGGATACTTTTCCATAATCAGAATGATTATGTGCTTGCTCATATTTTAGTAAGGAATAATATTGCTCTATGCATTCTTTCATATAGGTACTTCTTACTTTAGCTTATGCTTGAATATCGAATAGGTAGGCTAATGATACATTAAGACTTGCTCTTATCAGTTGAAAACAAGGATCTATAAGTTCCTCAAATTAAAAATTTATGAACCAAAGTGCATAACTAAAATTAACATGGTTCCCAAACTTAGGTATTCCACACATAGAGGGTAGATCGCAAGTACACATCCAAACTTTATTACTCTCAAATGTGGTTTGAAGGGTCCACACCTTGCATAATCTTCAAGCCTCACTCTAGACTATTATGCTACAACACCAACCACTGAATCCCACAAGGTCCTGTTAAGCTTGGAATGTGGTTTCTTGGCTTCCATAACATTTACAATCTTGAGCTTTACTCCAAAGTGTTATGCTACAATACCAATCACTCAATCTCGCAAGATCTTGACAAGCTCAAGCAAGATGTCTTCCAACAAGAAGCACATCAATCTCATAGGACAATAAGGGATAATAATTACAAGGGATAAATGCAATTTAGTTTGTTGACCCTTGAACTTTGAGTTACTACACACTTTACAATGAACAAATGATGATACAATAAAGAGCAATAGAGATCATAGTGATTGAAAAAATGATTATACAATGATTACACATTACTTTTACATTTTCCAATGCATATGATATCTTCTAATAGCTATCATGTTTTCAAATCCATCTTGGAACTCATGCAATGGCTAGCCAATGGTCACTAACAATCATGAAAGATTTCTTCTTCATTATGGAGACATCTTTCTGTACTTATCCTCTATTTTGTGAAGACATCTTTGTCTGGAAAAGATGTTTTGACATCTCCATTTTGAGAAGATGTCTTTATCTAATGGAAGTTATCTTTTTGAAAATAGCCTACATTCTGTATAGACATCTTTATGTAATGGAATATGTCTCTGCCTAAGGAAAGACATCTATTGTTTCTTAAAGACATCTACTATTTCTTGAAGAAATCGTTGCCTATGCATCCTCCAATTTTTCCAAGACATCTATAGTTTCTCAAAAACATCTTTGTTCAACATTCTTTTGCATGATGAATTTATCATTCGTTGTTCACAACCTTAATGTTTTGTGTGCTTCAATGATGACAACATTCTTTGAATTCTTTCACATGATTCCATAATGACAATGTTCTTTGAATTCTTTTCCTGTAAGCTTACCATTTGTGGATTAACCCTTGACACCTTTTGGATGACTTTCTTCTTTTGTTTACACTAGTGCATTTCTTGTCATCTCATCTTGGTCCTCTAATCACAACAACCACGCATACGTCCTTTGTCTCCATTTTACTTAACATTTTGACACATCAAAAGGTCTACACCTTAGAATTTCTTTGTAAAAATTCTAATAATTTTACTTGTTGCTCATTAAAAAGTTGGGAATTTATTGTTAAAGGTTCATTTTGATTAAGGAAAATGTACTTAAAACTATTAGGTAGTTCTCTAAGATCCAAAGAATTATTATTTAGTGGTTGAATTATTTTTCTAATATTTCTTGATCCCAAATTCAAAATTTAATCAAGAAGATCTTGTTGTTCTTTTATCAAGGGATGTAAATATCCTTCCTCAAGATTATTTAATACCAATGTTTCCTTATCTTGTGCCATTGTTGATGTGGGTATTATATAGGACATTCTTTCTTCTTTTATATCTTGATTTAATTATTTCTCTTTTGCTCTATCATAGATATTAAGCATGAAAGTAAATATGGCAAAAGATAATTGGAGTTTTCCTAATCTTTAATTTATTAAAGTATCAACTATTTCAAACCAAGGTCTACCTAGTATGAGGGAAAAAATTTGGATCTTTTACTTCCAACACAACAAAATCAACTGGGTATTTTCTCCTTCAACCTTCACTTTTCCTAGGAATTTTACATTGGAGCCATGAACCAAAGATATTATCATATTTACCTTTCTTATGTCCTCTAAATCAAGTGACCTACCTATTTCAACTAGCATAATATTAATGCTAGCTTTTACCTGTGCACCCACAATACTTCAGCTCATGTAGTGGATGTAGTAAAGGTGTTTTGGATCATCTAATTACATGAGCATGGCTTCCAAGGAATAATTTGATGCATCCATTGTGATGTGGAATGGTCTAGATCAGCTAGTTGATTGTATAATTGGAGTTTTCATGAGCTTTTGCTTGAGGTACTGGAATGCATTCTCACCTTCCTTAGTTTAGATAAATGGAGCATCCTTCTTTGTTGGCTCCACCAACGATTTAGTGATATTGTAGAAATTATTTATGAGTCATTGGTAGCAGCCATTGTGTCCAATGAATGACCTCATGTCTTTGACTATTTCTAGTTATTTGGTAATTCCTTAGATGACCCTGATTTTTTTAGGATCCACCTTGATCCCTTTCTCAAATATTCTATGCCCTAAAATAATGCATTCTTGGACCATTAGATAGCTTGATTGCTAGTTGAGTTAAAGGTATGTCTCCACACACTTTTTTAGCACTTACTTAAGATGATCCAGTGCTTACTCAAATGTAGATCCAAAGGTGGAGAAGTCATCCATGAAGACTTCCATCTCGTTAACAAATTTTTGTTGAAAGATTCTTAGGACAAGGTGTTGGAAAGTTATAAGAACATTACACAGACAAAATGACATCTTTCTATATGCAAAATTTTCCTAGGGACTTGTGAATGTTATTTTGACCTAATCCTCTAGTGTAATATGAATTTGGTTATAGCCACTATAACCATCTAAAAAGCTATAAAAAAATGCCCACATATGGTGTCCAACATCTGGTCCACAAATGATAATGAGAAATGATCTTTGTAAGTCACCATGATCAATAGCTTAAAGTTAATACAGATCCTCCATTTACTACCTTTCTTTAGCATTATCACAAGTGGACTAACCTACTCACTATTTTTAATGAGATAGATGAACCCTTCCTTGAGGAGTTGTTCAATATCCTCTTTGACAATCTGATTTAATTTGGGATTCAACTGTCACTGTAGCTACTTATTTGCCTTTATGGAAAGATTTGTGTAGATGTGGTGCTAGCATATCCTAGGATCAATTCTAGTAAGTTTAGGATATGACTGAGCAAAGGTTGTTGGCCATTTCTTGACCATCTCCAATAACTTCTTTTTCTGCATAGGAGCAAGGTTGGCATTGATAATAACTGGCCTCCCATTATTTAAAAAGGCATATTTCATTCTAGCTGTTAAAGGTTTTACTTCAAGGGGCTATTATTTAAAACTTTTAGGAATCTCCAACTCTTTTCAATTGGTTTCATTAGGCTCATCATCAAGGATTTCATAATGAACTTACACAAATTTAGCCATGCCTTCAACATAGGCACTTCTCAGGCTCTTAATTGGTTCCATGCATATTGTTGAGCTACTATCAGGACAACTATCAACCACTAGGTGCCCTCCTATTTTTTGGCTGCTGCATATAGGCACCTTTGAATTTTAGACACATCTACACATTGCTTTCATGTTATAATAGATGTACTTTTCACATACCATATTTTATACACACAACTACACCATGTGTTACCATATGCGATGCATGGAACTCACTTCTTCTCTATCTTCCCAAATTTATTTTTCATAAAAATCTTCAATGAGAGGTCTCTAATTCTCAACCATGCATCAATGGTGCTCAACCAAGCCCTTACCATAATGATTGGAAAGTCCCTTTTGTAATTATCAACATGGATCACTAGGAAGTTAGGAGGATAGGACCACCCAGAGGTAGTGGTCACAATATCCTTCACCAATTCTAAGGGAACTGTGATGGATTGATCTACCAACTGAAGACAAATTTTTCTCTTCTTGAGTGGTGGTAGGCTTTGTGCATTGCATGGGAAAGTAAATTTACACTCGAGTCTAAGTCCAAAAAAGCCTTCGAAGGCTCATTTCTAGCAATTTACAAATATATAAGGGGACTTCCAAGATCAAATATTTTCTTGGAAAGGTGGCTAGCCTTAATTCAAACTATGATAACAAGGATCAATATTACAGTATGTACTCTGGAAGGCATTTGGTTTAAAGGGTTCTCGAATGGATTAGCAGAAGATGAGAGAGAAGCAAGATCATTAGCTATAAGTGTATGTAAGGGCTTTGTAGGACTATTGGTTTAGAAGAAGATATTTTCAAGGCTTATTTTCTAAACCACTCAACTTAAGAGCCAACTATAAGTTAACATCCTTGTTGAAATTACGTTGTTGTAGCTAGGCTAGAATTTCACCCTACATTAATGGAGTAGGTGGTAATTGAGTTGAGGGTGGAGGGACATGTTTAGAAGGATGACGAGGGTAGTGAGAAAATGCGGATTCCCTCCTGGATATTGGGCTCTATAGTATTTAGAAGAGTAGTAGTGATGCTCGAATGAAGTATGACTAGAAGAGTCATGTAGAGAAATGGGCTACTAAACATAGTATCCATATGGATCAGGCTTCTGGTAAGGGTATTTTTGCCTTAGTGGTGGTATCCCCCACGCCTATGGGTGTTACCATTGATGATACTACTTATACGATTGTGGTGGAGCTTCACTTAGATAATAGATTTATTGTTGATGGAACTACCTAGGGTTTCCATGAGGATAAGGCAATGTTATGGATGCTTGCGTTTTTGCCAATATAGGATTTAGAGCATACACTCTAGACTCCTACAAGTGTAACAAAATGGAAAAACATCCCTTAGGATGTTAATAGTGGTAGATGTTACATCCACCTTCATCATCTAATTCAAAGTCCACAACCTCCACTAGAATAGCAACTTTGCCCTTACCTCTTTAGTAGGCACATTCAACTTTCTTCCTTCTGTTGCAATCATGATCACTACTTTGCTCCTTGGATTCATATAATAGTTTTAGAGTGGTTTGGAATTTTTTATCCAAAGAGTCCCACATTTTTTCTACCTTAGCTAAAATTTTAGAAACATACTTTTGAATTGGAAAGGTCTTGTGTTGCATCACCTCATTAAGTAGTGCCTCCTCCTCATTGTTATAGAACTAGGCCTTCCTTTTTCTAATGGAAGGATCCCAATTGTACTCTTCTGCACTTTTTATTTTTCTCACTATCCTTGTTCTTTAGAAACCTACATAATGAACCTTTGGATTTGATAGACTCTAAGTTCTAAAAGTCTCCCTTGGGCATAGACCCTCAGAGTTCTCTTTATTTCTATTTAGAGCCCATCTATGATATGGTGGAGCTATTTCCTCTAAGAATAATCATGCCTAGGATATTAGTGTAAAATAGAATAGTAGATACCCATGGATATGTCTAAGGATTTATGTATTTCTTATTTTCAACCTTGGATCTACTTTCTCAGGTTGGACACTTGCAAGTATGTTTGATACTTATCATTGAAGAGCTCAAGCATCGCACTCCATTGATAGATTGATTCTAGCTCCAAAGATTAGTACCAACTTTCAACTTATTTGATTAGTATCCTTAGGAATAGATTTAACTTTTTCCATTAATTTATGATGTTCTACAAAGTATAGGCATCATGAAAGGCTTGAAGATGATTCTATGGATCTAAGTTGTATCCCCCTTCAAACTTAAGGATATTTTTCATATCCAATCACTTGATTCTACTATCTTTCACATGCCTTGTTAGGATCCTCATGGCCTTTTTTATGTTCAGAATATTTCATGTTGCAAGCAAAGGCTCATCATAGACATAGCCTTTGTGATGCTCATGATGCCTATGATGTTGTTTACTATCCCTTATGTCATGGTGATGGGCCTTCCTTGAATATCCATTCTCCTAGTCTCTACTAGTCCAATGGCCCTATGATCATCTCCTTCCCATCAATCACCTCCATCATAGTAATATTCTTTATGAATTTGGTTGGAATTAAAAGAGGAAGAAGAGTATGTTAAAGGTGAAGAATAGGAAGAAGAGCCAACACTAGCATGGTGCATGTTATTCCCTCTTCTTCAATCATGGACACAATGATCATGTCTATCCACATTCTTTTCTTAACTCCCACCTTTAGAGTCCCCATGGTCATGGAACCCATTCTTTCCCAAACTAAGATTGTTTTCAATGGACTACAAGTTTTGGCTTAAGCATCCTTCATCAAAGAAAAGGGAAGGAAAGTCAATGAATTAAGAACTCCTAGAGAAGGAATCCTCTCCATCGTTTTGGTCTAGTAAGAACATAGGTCTATTGAACCATTTCCTCTTTGATGCTTCATAGTGCATCTCCTATTGCTGATCTTTCTTACATTGTGCTTTAGTGGGATGATAGTCCTGATAGTAGTGGTCTTGCACAACATATTCAACATTAAGAACCTGGATGCCCGACCTCATAATAGTTTGGAGTAGCATCGTAGGAATTGATTGATTGGGTAACAACATAATGTTGTCCTCCATGATCCTCCACTGCAACTATTCATCCTAATGTAGGATGAAGGTGAAGTTGGGCACATACTGATCAATATGAGTATATACCACTCTACATTACTAGGGCACTAATGGATTTGTCCCCCAACACCTTTCTTGATTGGATGTATGCTCAAATGGTGGTGGAGAATTAGCTTTGTGAGAAGAAGACATTTTAGTTTACCAAGAAAAATAGTGTGCTTATAATATACTTTGTTAGTTGAATGATTTAGCTTTTATGGGTTCATTACAATGTCTTTAACTAATTTCACAATGTCCTAAATAGTACACATAGCTAACTAAATTCCTTAGCAGCAACACTAATGATGAGCAGCGAGTATGCCCTACGCCCAACCATCCAAATCACTAGTGTTCACTAAGTGATTTGGTTAAATTTTGTAGACTTTTATCTCTCTAAGAGCACTGTGTCTATGAGGTGAATCTACAAATCATGATCATTGTCTTCTTCATTCCACTTGGGATGTGCAAGCGTATGGTTAAGTGTAACTAAGCTATATGATTTTTATCATTTTATCTTTTATGAATTTAATTATCTAAGTGCTAGAAACAAAGTATATTTAATATTTAATTAATATAATTAATCTAATAACTAACTAATACTTAACTAATCCTAACATAAGCATCTATTCCCACTTCCCATACACATCCTAAACATGTTGCAATGCTATTGGGTTACCAAGCATTCAGCACTACTGGGATTACCATGCATTAACATATGCCCAAGATGGTCCTACTTATGTACATTATTTAATCGATATTAATTTCCTAATTAAAATTCATTAAAGTAAAGTTCATGAATAATAAATGCAGAAGAAAATATTAATCTATTCCAACTGTTGCAAGGTTTGATTAGAAAAGCTCATCTTTATTACCATTCACACTGAAGTGCTTAGGTAAATTAGTGATCAAATAAAGATCTATACACTTTTTTGACTCCTATTGTGAGCACTCAGAAAATATTCTAACTTTTGAAAGGAAACACTAAAATTTCTTTGCTACAACTAATGGAAGATGGATGAGTCATGCATCCAAGTTCTATATTTATAGGCAGGCACTCATCTTGCAATATCGGATATCTAATAGCATAGCATGTGCTAGGATATTAGGGCTTCAATATCAAAGATCTAATATCAATGCCTAAGTAGAATAGGATTCATCAAATCCTAAAGCTATATGTTAAGCATAATACTACAATCAAATGCAATATTATAAATACCATCAAATGAAATACATTTTATTCAAGTATTTATGATATCTAATGCATATCTCACACACACACACACACACACACACTCACTCACTCACTTACTCTCACTTATTCATAAATATAACTTATTAAATTATTGATCTACTAAGTGTACATGTAGAACATTGGTATAAACATGTTTAAGATGGAACACATTAAAGTTACTTGTGAACTTATTACCTTGAAGGTCAACTATCTTGTAAACTTTAGGAGCTACAACCTCCATAACTTGGTATGGTCCTATGCACATTGGTAAGAACTTGGTTTGAGGACCTTTTTGCCCAAAATCTCTATCTCTTTTAAAGACTAGATCATCTATTTAAAAATTTTAGAAGAAAATTTTTTATCAAATCATATTTTAATAATGGTTTGATGGTTTGACAAGTTTTCCACTACTTTTAAATGTTCAAGTTTAACATCCCAAAGATCATAAGATCTAGTGATAAGACTTTCATCAAGATTTAGAAAATCTAGGATAAATTCATAAGTAAGGATTTGTAAGTTGATGGGTAATATATGTTTTTGACCATGAACTAGCTCATAAGGAGTGGTCTTAACAGATTCATTTTATTGAATATAATTTGCTCATATGGCCTATTTTACTTTTTCATGTTAAGATTTTGGATTATCATTAATCATATTTTTAACTACAGCTAGAAGATTTTTTGTGGAAGATTCTGCTAAACCATTTTCTTAAGGGTAATATTCTATAATGCATTTGATTAGAACTTCATTATTCATAGTCCATTTAGTGATTGCTACTAAGATGAAGGTATGATCACTATTAATCACTCGTATGTATGGATGTCCATAAGAAATTATGATAACTACCTTAAGAAATTTAATAACCTTACAAAATGTAGTTCTTCTAGTTGGTCTAGCTTCTAGGCAATTTGTAGTATAGTTAATTACTATTAAAATATATTTAGGTTGTTCTAATGATGGTGGGTTGATTACTCTAATAAAATCAAGAGTCTATTGTACAAAAGGTCTTACTTCAATAGTGCGTTGTAGAGGTGCTAAGCTTTTAGAATCTCTTTCTTTGAATATTTGACATTAAATATAATATTTTGATATATTATAAGCATCACTAATCATAGTTACCTAGTAATAACCAATCTTTGTAATCTTGTAAGTTAAAGATCAATAGCCTATGTGTCCTTCATTATGTAAGCTATTTATCACATTATCTTCTTTATCTAAATGTGTAAGGAGAACTCCTTTAAAGTTTTTTCTAAAAATATTTCCATTAATCATAGTAAATTTAGAGCTTCTAGATATTAATAGTTTATGCTTGTACTTAGGTAAGTTTGAAGGGAAATGGTGAAAATTAGATAATATTTGATATCTCCATACTAAGATTATTTAAGTGATTTGGTGCAAATGGAACTAGTTCATTATTTTAAAGCTATAACACACATATAGTTATGGGTTTAAACTCAAATGGGACATTTGGTTTTTCATAGGGTTGATGCTCAAACTATTAGTTTGGTTAAACCAATTCCTTTTACTAGTTTGGCTACCTTCCATTGAATATCATATTCCTAAAACTTCATAATCCATTTGACTATTTTTTTCTAAAGGATCTTAAACCTTTGCTAGAGCAATAGTAGTGGGATCTAGAATAATTACAATAATATTTGATTTTAAAAGGTAAAATCGAAACTTCCTTAAAGCTTTAACTACAACATAAGTTGTTTTTCTATGGGAGAGTATCTTAATTTAGTATCTTTAAGTGGTTTAGACATATAAGTAATGGGGTGCTCTTTGTGATTAGCTATCTCTTGAGTCAAAATGGCAGGTACTGTATGATCACTTGCAAAGGCTATAGAAAGCAATCATTATCATACCAAGGTTCAACTAAAACTAGAGCTTCAACCACCACTTCTTTTATAGGTAAACAAATAATTTTTGCATTTAGAAGTCCATGTAATGTCCTCATCTTTCTTAGCATTATGTTAAAAGGTCTTACTACTTTATCAAACATAGGAATAAATCACCTAATGAAGTTAATCTTCGTAAAGAAAGCTCTTAAATCCTTTTTGGATAAGGGATAAGAAATTTCTAGTAATTCTAGAATCCTTATTGGATTAATAGAATTACCTTCTCTTGTCACTATGTAACTAAGGAATTTCTCACTTTGTACACTAAATATAGACTACTTAACATTTAAATGTCACATGATATTTCCTACATATCAAAAATATATTTTTAAGATCTTGAATATGGATCCATTTATCACATGAAAAAACTATTAAGTTATCTAAATAAATGACAATGTTTTTCTTAATCATCTCTTCAAAATTTTTATTCATGGCATGTTGAAAGATTGATCCTACATTCATTTATCCAAAAGGAATTTTCATGTATTGAAATGTTCCCCATTTTGTAACAAAAGTTGGTTTATATTAATCTTTCTTATTCATGAGAATTTGATTGTAACTTGGGTATCCATCCAAGAATGAGTACATTTGCACACCTTATACTACAAGTAAATCCTCCATAAGTGGGAGTGGATAGTTATTCTTAATGCAAGATGCATTACGATTTCTAAAATGAATGCATAATTGTATCTCTACTGATTTCTTACATATGGGGACTAAGTTTGAATCCCAACTAGAATGTCTAACTGGATATATGATTTTAGATTCCAAGAGTTTAGCAATATTTATTTTTCTTAAAGGTTCAATTTTAGGATTCACTAATCTTAATTGTTATCTAAAAAGTTTAGTTTCAAGTCTAACTAGTATTGTATTTGTAATGATAAGTGGATTATAAGACTTTAAATCTATATAGAAGTAACCTAAGAAATCATTGAATTGATGTAGCAGTGTGATTAACATACCCTTTTCGTCAAAGTGTAAATGTTTACCTATTAAAATAGGGTGTTCTTAATTTTTATTTTTAATTAAAAAAATTTCAATTTCTACTAATACATGCCAATCTTTATGTTGTAGTACTTCCATTTCATCATCAATTTTCTCAAGTTGAGCTTTCCTAGTGATCGCATTGGTTGAAACTTCATTAATAAGGATTGAATCATTTGAACAAGTATGTGAAGCTTTAAGAATCTGATCATAAAACAACCCTTGAATAGTAAGAAAATGAATAATTTTATTATCATCAAACACTTGTAAAGATAGCACATTATCAAGGATGAAGTAACAATCAACCTTTTCTATGATGATTTTAAGATTCAAAGCTCCATAAGAAAATAGAAGGTCAAGAAAATAAGCAACTTGTGCTAAAGCATCAAGAATGTGGTTTTCATCAATAGGAATATTTTCTAATGTGATAAGATCAAATTCCTTGAACAATTCTAATATATATATCTTATATGCTCTCATTAAAGGATCATTATCTTCATAAACATTATTGATTTGATTCACAATAAGTGGTGAATCACTATAAATATTTAACTTTGAAAAGTCAAAGTAAATAGTGTATTTTAGTCTAGGGATTAAAGCTTCATATTTAGCCATGTTATTTGTCATGGACTTTGAAAAATGAATAGCCTTAAGTTTTGGAGCTTTTGGAGGAGGAATTAACATAATTCCAACACCGCACCCTTATTTTATTGAGGTTCCATAAATTCTATTTATTCATGTGTTTAAGTTATTGACATCTAAAAAGAAAGATCTTTGATCAATACAAGTATTATCATAATCATAATTTAGAATTCTCATATGAGGATTGGATAGTGAGGATTTCACTAATATCCTTATCTTTACCAGTTAGTGGAGAGATACCAAATAGAAAATTCTTTTTGTTAGATTGGTGAAAAGGTAGTATGTTGACATGAATTTCAAAAATATTTTTATAAGTTTGGTAATAAGATGTGGAATAGGTATGGATATAGGGGTTTATGTTTGGTAAGGAGTCATTCATTGCATCAACATTTTTGTCTAGCTTGTACTCACCAAAATTAAGATTAATGACTCCCACAAAGTTTTCACTTTGATGTGTTGATATGACATGAGAGTCATGAGGACTTGAGATGACATAATGATGGAAAGGTTTTCTAGGAATTATTACATGTTAAAAGCCTTCCTTAATTGGAATAAGACATTGTGACAAATCAAATCTAAACAAATCCATAAACTAGACACCAAAGGTACGTAATAGCAACATGTTATAAGTAAGTGTCATATCAACTATTAAGATGTCTATGTGACATGAGAAATTAGGATATTTATTTAGGTGAATTTGAACATATTTAAGTGATCCTACTACATAGTTGTTTGATCCATCAAGTTGGATAACACTTCTTGTTTGGAAAATCATTTTCACTCTTAAAGTTTTACATACCTCAAGAGGAATTACATTTATAGTAGCTTCTAAATACATTAGGCAATTATGAACATTATTTCCTAATATAACTAAAGTGATTAGAATAAAAGGTTGATCCTACTTGGCCTATTAGTGAAGAATGGATGTTTTAAGGATTCTAGCTTCGTCAATGAAACGAACTTGTTTTTCATTCATAGGAGTCTTACCTTTATCTCTAGATTTTTTGACCAATCCATGTATAGCTTCTTCTATTTATTTAAATTGAAATAGTTCATAAATAGATATGTTTTCCTTAATCCTTTTCAGATCTTCTATAAGATTATAAGTTTTAATCTTACTACTAAATTGAGGTTGGTTTTGGTTGGAAGGATTATGGATTTGTAATAATGTTCTAGGTTGTGTTTATTGTTGAAATGTACTATTATGGTTTTGTCTACTAGGAGGAACCTATGTATTTCTCTTTGGGTAATAAGATTTACCAATGATGTCACTAATCTTAGTAAATCATGCATTTTTAGGGGTAGCTTCATTAATTGTAACTCAAAGGATGCTACTAGTTCATTTTCAATTTTTTAAGAATTTCTAAAATCATTAGCAGGACTTTTTCCTTTTGGTTATTTTGTAATTATTGTTTGATATCCTCATATAAGGCTTGAAATTGAGGACAAGATATCTCATAATGTTTTCTAATGTTATGTAACCTATAATATTAACTAAGTTATACTTTTGCAAGGTTTTCATGTCTTGTTATATTAATTTCTAGTTTTAACACTGTTGCATTTTAATTTAATTACTTCATTAGAAAGTTTTTGTAGAGTGGTTAAGACATGATTCATTAGAGGTTAATTATTATCTTTAGCTAAGTTGAAGGTTTGCATTGTTTCAAGAATATTAATAGAAGAGATGGAGGAAGGGTTGAAAATAGATTAAATTAAAGACTTTGATTGATCATCATTTAAGCTAAAATTTCGAGGAAATAATGAAGAGGAAGCATTTGAACTTTGATTATTTAGAAGAGAATCAAGGATTTAAGGATTGAATTAAGAAGTATTTAGGTCTATTGGGGTTTGGAAACCTAGGTCAAGAGTTCTAAATTTGAATTATAAATTGTTCGTGAGAGTGATCTGTTCAAGTTTGACTACTTTGGACATGGCTCCTTGTAGGTTAGTTATATTAGGATCAAACTTGATTGCATATGTGAAGAAAAAATTAATGGCACAAAGAAAAAGGTTTAAGATTCCTTCCAATTGTAGGTACATCTCAGTAGGAACATATGATAGTTATTGAAGGAACCTTAAATTGTAATTTCTAGTTGTTTCTTCACTAAGCTTTTAGAGACTAGTAAAGTTATGAGAAGCTATGGTAGGACTCACAAACTTATCAAATTAAGAGAGAAAATAAGATTTTAAGTTGTTCCAAGTTAAGATTGATGAATTAGAAGGAGTTTGAAATCATTGCGTTATGCCCTGGAAGGTAGTGACAAAAGGCCTACATGTCACATCATATTGAACTATGTTGTAAATGCCTAGTAATATCTCAAATGTTTGAATATGTTGGTAAGAATCATTGAATGAGGGATCAAAAGAAAGGAAAGTATGTTTGAGAGGTTTTGGAATTGGGTTAAAGTTTTGAAAGTTAAAATCATTTGTTACCAAAGGTTAAGAAGTAGGGTTTGTCATGTTTGAAGAATGTGAGAACATAGATCTAGGTCTTGTAGGAATATGACTTGGAAATTGATTAGCTATGAAGTTTTGGTTTGTTTTTTTCTTAGTTGAAGGCCTAAGATATTTACTAGGTCCAATCATAAACTAAGTTAACAATAAAAGATACTTTTTTATATATATTTTTTTACATTTTTTATTAGAGTACAAAAGAAAGAAAAGAAAAGAAAATTGAAACTGAAGACAAAATAATAGAGGAATAAAAGCTAGTTAAGGGAAACTATGATGGTGACCCTCCTTCAAGCACTAGAGAGAGGTGTTAATATGGAAATTTAGGTCACAATATAAGCTAATGCACAATGCTCAACAATACATGATTTTGCAAGGTTATTACCTAGGGCACCTTGCTTATGGGCATAGCGGAATAAGTCTTAGCGAAAGAAGAAAGTGACCACTAATTCAAAAGAACATTAAATTTGAAAATATTAAATTATTTAGAAGTAGAAATATTGAAGATGAAATAAAAATACCATAATATTAAGTAAATAATAAAATGACAAAATAAAAGTTCAAGGAAGAAAGACATAGTAGAATCATAGTTACAAGTTACAAGTTTTGATAATAGTAGCAAGTAGCCATGACGGTAGTACATAGCAGTGTTGATAGAAAGCATCAATAGATTACAGAAAACAACACCATTCGGTAACAATTACTAGTAGCAACAACAACAAGTTGCAGGTTATAACACTCGACAAGAAGTCACACATAGAGATAGTAACATTGATATTGAAAGGGAGAAGGGATATAGGATGGGAAAGATGGTGAGTTTGAAATAAGAGAGTGGAAGGAAGAAGAAAAATAAGAAGAAGCCTTTTTCTGTTTTCTTGCTTATGATTGCTCTTGTACCTAAGAAGGTCTTTGATAGAATTTTCTCCTTCTCATGTTTCCTCTTTTTCTTTTACAAGAAACAAGAAGTGGTAACATATCGTCCTACTTATCCATCATACATGATTTCTTTTTCCAAGTGTGGTGGAGTAGAGATCCTCCATATTTCCTTTGTTATCTAAATTTCTTTGTCTTTCTTCATGTTTTCTAGTTGCCCAAGTAGGAATAATAGAAAATCAGAGCATTTATGAATAAAATCATATATTTCATATTTCAATCAAAGGACAAAGCATTTTTTTGGGTGAGTTAATTTAAAAATTACAAAAAATAAATTCAAGATCTAAAGAGTTTACAAAACATCATGATTTTTAATCCATGAAATCTAACAAGCACAAAAGCCAAATCATATAACTAGGGTAGTAGAAAAGCAAGGAAGGATTAGATACCCTAAGCTAACCAAGGTGTCTTAAAGAGGTTGTGTAAAACTATACATAGAAAATCAACATTACCATGAGATCATTATAAATCAAAAACATAGAATTCCAACTAGAAATTCAACAAAGCAACAATTAGATGCAATCATATCATCATCATTTATTTTTTTAACATGAAAAATTTTCTCTTTTAAATCAAATTCTCCTATAGAATTGAATACGCCATGTAATCTAAAATCCTAATTCCAATCCCTAGTTTGTTTTACTTTATCAAGAAAAATAAAATTCTATTTCATAAATCATTCATTCTATTATAGAATAACTTGACATTAAAATTTGCAAACTTGAGAAAAATATATTTAAGTCTCCCATCTAGGTCTCCTTGGATGAGGAGTTTTGTTGTATCCTTTAATCTCATTCTTACTTCTAGATTTCTCCTTCTCTTTAGTAACATCATCTATAATTTCATTGTCCTTCTTGGTAGGAGCTACAAGTGTAACATTCTACTACTTCTCAATCAACTTTTGTTTTTTTCCACCAAAGAGAAACTTTTAAACAATGGTCAACAAAACTAGTAGAACAACCACCAAAACACCAATTGCCAAGTTTGGCTTCTTTTCACCTTTTGCAATTAGATCAAGTATTTTGGGCTTAAAAGTAGCCAAGAAGGAGAGATTAGAAATACCATACAAGACATCAAGCACCTTCTTTTGGTAATTAAAAAGCTCACCAACGGTGGTAGAGTCCTCCTCTTCTTGCCTTTTCTTTCCCTTCTCAATAGTAAACTTGGGTTTATATTTCTATGTCATATACTCCTTAGCCAATGTCTCTTACTAAGAAATAAGAATGTTGTCGAAAAGGATTCCATCCTACATAGACTAGATTTTAATACCCACAACATCAATTGGTTCAAACTATGCTTTTTGAAGCTCAAAGTAATCAAGATTGGAAAGTTAAAAATCTTGTTAACATTTGCTATATTTATTTCCTTTTGTGAAATTTTATTACTTATTAAAAAATATCATTGATAGAGGTTTGCACTAAAATAAAAGAGATACATAAAAGGAAAAAGTATCTAAGCATACTCTTTAGCAGTGGATGTTTTTCAAGTTAGGTAAGAATAGTAGCAGCAAAAGCTCTTGCATCAATGGATGACATTGCTTTGAGCCAAGGGTGGCGATCATGTAGAAGCTCATATATACATAGAAGGGCATTGTTTGTATTTTTGGCAAAGCACTAGTTTGGTGCATTGATGAGGAAGTTTCAAAGTGATAGTAATCTAGGTAATTTATGGAAAACACTATTATTTGAATTTAGTTTAATTATTTTTTATACTTTGTTATATTTATTAAATAAGCTCTTGTCATAGAAGTAAGGATAAGACTCTACTCATGGGCAATGTTTGTTACAACATGGCTTATAATGAAAAAGTTGCCAAAAAATATATGCATGACAAAGTTGATCAATATGAAATATCAAGTGCATAATCATAAAATATATCAAACTACTAACATGAATCCTCATGATAGAATATATATACCAAGGATAGTGTTAGCAAAATTATGCAGTTCACAAAAATCATTATTCACAAATATTACAAGTATAAAATTAACACAAGGAAATAAAACTTAAAACTTACAGAATAGAGTGAGAGAGAAACAATGGAGATAAATAGCAAAGAAACTTAGCAACTTTTTACAATATCTTCAAAAATATAGAGATACATAGAGATGTTACAAAGATCACAAGTCTATTTTGTTCCTTCCACATAGTAATCCTTACACAAGAGACCATACACTCTCAACTTACTACCTATAATCAATCCAACATAGATTTAAATAGACAGATCCAAGATTGTAGTAATATAATCAACCAATAATTAACTCATACATATCTTCACTTTTCATTTTACAATAATTTTTAGATATCTTAACTCTTCTTTTCATATTTTAGAATATTCTAAAACTAAACAAATAGTAGAAGAGAAAAGTAAATTTCAATAAAGTTAACTAATGGTTTTGTTTTACATCTCTAACAAAAAGGATATACATACCAAAGATCCAAAAAATATAGGATGTTACAGAGACTGAGTATTAATATGGTAGCAATGGAGTAACCTACTAGCCTTGAGTTATCTCCATGCTTGATAATAAAAATGATAAGGACTTGTGTAGTCTTACTAGAAAAAAAGTAATTTTTTTAAAAAGTGTGTGCTTCATAATAAAAATGGCAAGGCCTTGTGACCATCTTTTAGGCCAAATTTACCATTGATATCTACATGTTATCCTTAGCCATGAAGGAGTAAATAGTGCTAATTGATGACTCAGCCAAATAGCTACTTGCACAATACTTAACAAACCTAAAACTCTATATCATATTTGCAGATTTAGATGGATCTTTTTCTACTCAATGAAGTATTAAAAATTAAGATAAATATATATTGTCTGGTGACTCTTTTCTTTCTTATTAAAGTTTTAAGAATTACTATTTTGACATGTCTTGATAGCTCTACTTTATGATATTTAGCTATTTATTTATATATTAATCATATTAATTTATTATTAGACTAGTGAGAATCTATTGATTTTTAAATTAATAAAATCCTACAATTCTTTTATTAAGAACTTATTTTTAGGTTTAAAGTATTTCATTATTTCTTGATGAGCAACGAGTAGTCCCTACACCCAATCATACGAATCACTATTTTTGACTAAGTGATCCAGCTGAATTTCATAGACTTTAGCTCTCTAAGTGCACATTATCTAAGTAGTGAACTTTAAGGACATGATCGTTATCTTTTCAATTCTAGTTGTGAAGGTACAATGGTATGGTTAAGTGTAATTGAGGCACATGATATGTATAACTTTTATATTTTTATCTATTTATCCTAAGAATGAAATTAAAGTGATTAAATAATAATCAATCTAGTAACTAACTAAATTCTTAAGCTAATTCTAACATAAGCATCCATTTCCACCTACTGTACACATCCTGAACATATTGTAATGCCACTAGGTTACCAAGTGTAAATCCTACTGAGATTACCAAGTGTTAATGTATGCTTGAGGTGGTTGTACTTATGTACATTAATTATCCATGTTTGATTAATTAATTCAATGCATGAAAGTAAATTTCATAATAGTAAAGTGTCTTAATGTAAATATTATGCTAATTCCAAGTGATGCAAGGTTTATCAAGAAGCTTGTCCTTATTGTCATTCACATGAAGTGGCAAGGTACATCAGTGATAGAATAAAGATCCATACACTTCTCAACTTTTACTATGGGTAATTAGAAAATATTCTAACTCTCAAAAGAATAAAATACAAGAGATCTTCTTTGCTATGAATGAATAGATTCCATAAATGCAATGAGTGCATGCATTTATATAGGCAAGACTAGACACTCCATTGATGCATATGCATCAATGCATCAAATCATGCATCAATAGGTACATGCTGACATAGATGCATTGATGGGTACATGTTGATGTGACCTCATCAATGTAGCCAAAATGATGGTTCATCATTCCTTCATTAATCTTTGATAATAAACCTAAATGAAGATCCATTGCTAAAAGATTTGAAAAATATTTCATCATTTCCCTCATACATTGTCATTTTAAGTGGTTGGTAGTGAACATGGGGTGTGCTATTCATCATGTGTAGTAATAAAGAAAGTAAAGCTCTCATTAACCAAAATTTAAAAGCAACCCAAAAAAGAAAAAAAGAAAAAATCAAAACCAATGTACATTCTCTCATAAAATAATTGAATATATTGTGGCCATATGATGGCTTAGTAGTAGAACCTTCCATCTATCATGCTAGTGGTTATGGGTTTGATTCCTACCATGCTCATATAACTTTACCATACTAAAGACCAATTAAATATTTTTAAAGTATCCTAATCCTTGTGTTTCGATCTCATATTATTTTCAATGTTTTCTCTTTGATGATTTGTGTAAGATATGAAATTTCACATGTTAATTTTTTCCCTTGGATGTTCCATTTTTTAAATCAACTTTTGCTTTAATTAAACTAACCTATTTCTTTTTTCACTAACTATCCTTTAGTAGATAATTAAATGTTTATTTAGGTAGCTAAGCATTCTATGATAAAATGAAATAAATATATCATGGCTCAACTTCTACATGTAACATATTAACCTATAAAAACAAAACACTGGTATCAAGTCTAAGTCTTTACTTTAAATTCATATAGTAAAAATTATTAGGGAACATACTATTTTGGAGGTGTTAGAATCCAAAATAATCAAAATATAGGTACACCCCAAGATTTATAAAATTTTATAACTTAATGTTACTTAGTAGAATCAAACCTATAACTTACGGTTACAAGGCCAAGGCCTGTACCATGAGGCTAACACCTCATTTTTAGGCACATGTTATTTTGACCCTAAGTTTCATTGTCATATAATAAGACTAATATTATATGTGTAGTAAAAAAATGTTTTCAAAGATCCTAGGCCCAAATATGTTCATCCTTATACTTATTTTATGTCATAGAGAAAGTACACATACCATTGGATACTCTAAATAAAATATAATATTTCCATGTATATATAGATGTGAAATCAATGACCAACTAAATGTAGGATGTACCAATTTTAATTCTTTTTTATTGTAAATAAGAATTAGCTTACTTAATTTAAGCACTATATCACAATTTTTGTCTTATTCATATTAACTATTCATCCTTGTATATACACAATGTTTGCAAACACTTCTAGCATATAGATTAGTTGAGTTTTTAATTTGTAGGATATCTAGGCACCCAAAGATATGGAAGGGCACCTGATAAAGTCAAAATTTATCATATTGTGACATCATATCAATGATGTCATGACTCATGCTACTTCATCATTGATATGATGTCTTAGGATGTGTGCACCCCTATAAATATGATACTTGGGCATGCAATGCAACAACACTAGTAACAAAAATATTATAGTTTGATTTCTTAGACTTAGACTTAGCTATAGAGAGTGAATGCCTGCAGTGTGATGTGTAATAGTTGAATTGTGTCTTTATTTGAATAAGTTGTACTTAAGCACAAGTTGTAATGGCAATAAATATCAAGACTATTTTCCATCATTGAAACATTACCTTAGTTTCTTTTGTTTACTTAGCATAATTTTTACTATTTTACTAGCTTAACACTTTACTTTCTCAAGAACTTTATTTCTACTTGTCAATATTAAGTAGTATGGACATGACTAATTTCAGGCACTAAGTGTGATCATTTGATAACCCCACTAGTCGTATCGCTTGGTTTCCCTAGTAGCATAATACTAGTAATCCTAGTGATGGTTACATGAGCCCAAGATGTGTCTGATAAATCAAAAATGATTATCCATTGCAATAGGCTAAAATAGGTTTATGCTTTCTTCGTTAGCTAGACTTAGATATTTTTCACCATGTGTACACGTAGGAGCATTCATGGCCAAAACAACATCATTTATCATATTCCTCATTGTGAGTTAAATAATATGTTTAGTTTTTACTAACTCAAAGTGAGAAGACAATTATCACAAAATTCAACTCAATTACTAGCATAACTACATTGAGCATCTACGGATTACGATTGGGTCACATGTGAACACTTGTGTCAATGTGTGTTGAGTTTGATTTTAAAAAGTTCATTATATCATGAAGTCTAATGTCAATCTCTTAATCATTAAAAAAAATTTAATACACATGCTTAAGTAAGCTTCACACTAATAACATGGAGTCAACTAAAGATAAACTATCACCTACCAAAAAGATGAAAAGGGACAATGATAGAACTAATGATGATGAAGACTAGAGTATGCCCATATAAAAAATAATCTCATACATCCACAATGATCTCTACTATCTTGATTTCATGTTCATCTTTCATCAAGATGGGATGTTAATGTGGAGAGACCTACAGGTTCTGCCTCTAGAGAATTTAAAAATCACAATGCTTCAAATAGCATTAAAGGAGATGAATCTAAGTGATATGCAAGAAGGGTACCATGTGACCAAACACATGATAAGATCGTATCAACCCATAAAGGCACAAGTGCAGAGAGATGCTCTTGTGGAGACTAAGCATGTGCATAAGAAACGAAAGTAGATCAACTCTTCTATTGTCTTGGAAGAACTAGATGAAGATGTATTTTTAGTAGAAAAACTCATGTTCATTATCAAACACCTAATTTTCATTTGGAAGAACCTTTCATAGTGAAACTACATTTAGTCTTAGCAGAGACACCCAGAAGGGAACCAACAAACTCTAAATACAAGTAGACTCAAGGCCAATAGCTTCTACTAGATCTCAAAGGGAAGAATATCAGGGTCAAAAAAGGAGGACTAATTAACACTATTCTATGACTTTTTCTTCATTGTCATGATCATTGGTGGACTATGATCTAAGGGAACACAAGTATAGAGATCATGATAGGGAGATACACTAGACTCATGAATGACATGATTATCACCCAAGACATTCTAATGAGGAAGATGAAGAGCATGAGCTAGGAAGAAATAGTGATAGATGTGTAGAAAGAGAGAGGCATGAGTACCAAAGGAGGCACCACTACAATAGAGTATATGAACCCCATGAGCAATAATAATCTCTATTGGCAACTCAAAGCATGAGAAATATAAGGGAAGCTATTTACATTCCAACAAGGCCTATAAGGGATAGCCATATTAAAGGGCTAGACATGAGCAACATACCTAGATTTTGAGGGTGGATACAATGCATATTCACAACACAACCTTCAAGAATTTCATGATGCTTGTGCCCTACAAAACATAGAAAGTGATTAGTAGAAACTCAAGTTGTTTCCTCAGACACTTTTCAAAGAGGCTAAAAGGTGGGACAGATCATTGGAATTAGAATGAATCAAGAGATGGAGTACCATGCTTGAACTTTTTAATGGCAAATATTAAACCTACTCCTAGGTGTCAAATCTTAGGAAACAAATCCAAGGCTAGAAGCAAGGAATCCATGAATCCCTTGATGCAGCAATGGGCAAGTACTATTCACTTCTACATAGGTGCTTGGACCATGAATTTTCCCAGAGGAAGCAACTTAGGCACATTATTGATGGACTACAAACCGAAACCAGAAACATCCTTTGAGTTTATGCCCAAGGAAGATTGTCTAAAATGATTTTCCATTGCATTCAAAGACTCATTGACCAAGTGGCAAAAGAAGAAGATGAACTAAAGAGGAGAGAAGCAGCTAAGGAGTAGAATAAAGATCCATCTATTAGAAAGATATATGTACAAGTGTGTGATCAGCACAAGGAGGAAATCTTAGAAGAGGTAATATAAAACAAGATATTGCCTATTCAAAAATATATTATAGATATTGCAAACAAGGTAAAAAAGATGTAGAATTTGGTAGATGAAAAAATTAAAATAGTTTTAAAAATTATGGAGGAAAGAACTAAGTAAGCCTTTAGCAAAGATAAAGAGAAAAAGAAGAAATAATATTTCAAATAGAAAGGAAAGGTAACCTTAGTGGCAAACTATTCATGTACAAGCTTGGATGAAGAGGAATGATGTTTTATATGCCAATATGACCACCTCAAGAAGTGTTTCCCTATCATGGCACATTTGTAAGAAATAGGTGCCTATGTATTAAACCTAGGATTCATCAAGAATCAAATGCCAAAATAGTCATCCTATCATCAAGGTAAATATTGGAAAACATTCCAACTAGCTTACTACCATATTGGAGCTATCTGTAGCCATAGGAGTAGTATCATCAATAGTGGCAACAACCACAACTGTGGGAAATGCCACCACCATGATAGCAGTACCCATATCGACAACCTAACCCTTATGGATACTATGTCTAACATCCAATTGTTCTAGGAAGTGTAGTCAATATTATCCACTCAAATATGACAAGAGAACATCTCAAAGGATGGATTCTGATCCACACATGCATCAACAAATGACTGGTTCATCAAGTGAACCTCCTAACCCTTTACCACCTATGGTACCACTTGGCTTGCAAGGAGAATTGCCATCACAACCTCAGTAGAGAAAATATACAAGGGTAGTGAATGTACAAATAGAGGATCATACTAGTAATACTAAGAGCAAATATAAGAAACATCCTTTCTTTAGGAAAAACCTGAAAAATGCTAGTACAATTGGAACTTCATCGATACAAGTTTTTCCTATTACAGATTTCCTACCAACATCATGCTTCACCAACAATCACATCAAGAACTTAAAATTTTCATGCTAATAAACATAGTATAAAATTTGATTAAATTAGGCACACTTCCTTGGAAAAGAATGGATGTAGAAATTCCTTTGATTTATTTACAAGTAGTTAGAAATTCACCATGCAAGGCTCTCCTAGACTTAGATTCTATATTAAATCTGATATCTCAAGAAACATAGAAAGCATAGAGCCTATCATCCTTAAAGAAGGATAACATAAGGTTAGACCTTGTAGATTAATTTATCACCATTCCTTTGGAACATATAGAAGATGTGGTGACAACTATCAATGGGTGGTCCTATCTAGTAGAATTTTTGGTGATTGACATGAAGAATAATGACAAGAAGTTTCCTATTGTAACGGGAAGAGCATGTCTTAGAAAAATAGATGCTAAGTTAGGGATGAGAGATTTATTTATAGAAATCTCTAAGGAGGACACACAATGTGCCATACACATGCAAAGTATTCCATGCATTACTTGAAGCTATGGATTGACACTTTAAAACATCAATGCAATCCTTACATCATCTCACAACAAAAGTGAGAAACAAGTGTATGTACGAGCAGAAGCATGGATTACCAAACTAAAAGTCACCCAGTGGACAAAAAATGAGAACTTAAAATTACCTAAAACATACATGGAAACATCTAACAAACTTATTAACTCCTATCCCAATAAAATGACCCCAGTTGAGAGCTTACAAACAAGAATATTAAACTATAATCATACACTAACAACTAGGAGAACTAAAAACTTAAAATTTGAATTTAGGAATAAACAAGAGAGTATAGTTGGACCTTCTAAGATGCAAAGATCATATAGTCTAACAAAATTCATATCCTTATATGATCAGAATTCAATTACCATCAAGATTACCTAGGATAATAATCAAAACACTAAATCACTAAAGATGGTAAGTAAAAAACCTAGAGTGTATGATCTAAGGGATCTACGATTCATTTTCCTAACACTCACCCATGAGTTCAGTAGTAGAGGAGATGTGTTATCTTAACTTAGGAATTAATAAGTGCTTTTTAAATTTTTTATTTTCTAATATTTTATTTTCTAATTCTTTTTTATTTATAAGTTTTGTTATAATTTTTTCTTTTCTTAATAATTTTGCACATTCTTTGACATCTTCTCATTCTTTTATACTTTTTCATTTCTTAAATTTTTGATATTCTTTGATATTTTCTAATTCTTTGATAATCTTTCATTCTTTTTATTTTTCTAATTCTTGATATCTTTTCTAATTTTTCATTCTTTATCTTCATTTTAGTTTTACATATTTCTATAAATTTCCAATAAATCACATCAGATAAGACAAGATGTAGTTCCAATAAGGTGAATATTTTTCTATATTATCAATTATCAGGGATTAATTCTCTATACAGTGAGCCACAACATCCATCTATCCATTCCAATAATAAGAGGTTCTCACCATCACCATAATGATATTCTTCTCATAATAAAACTAAGAATAAACTTGTGATCATTATGCCTGGACCAAAGAGTGAAGAACCAAGTGTGAATGTAAAGGGTGTGACATTAAGGGGATTTTTGGATTTTCTTAGATTACTACTGTAAATTCTATCTTATAATGTATTATATCCTTGGAGATCTAATGAAAAATGAGAGTAATAGTACAAAAAGTGCTACCTTAGAATGTCACCAAATAGACATGTTACCCATGCCTGAAGGTAGTTCTCTGGTAAGGTTAACATAGTCAAAAATAAAATCCATGCACCAAATAAATTTTTGGGGGTCTCACTAGAAAGATATGTTACCCATGCATGAAGGTAGGAAACTTCTCAGGAATCTCAAAAATAATAAAAGAAGTGCAATTAATAAACTCCTTCCTTGGATAATATGTTATGTGATAATACTCTTTGCAATAGTGGTAGTCTTATAGTTGTGAATCTAGGAAATGAAATAATGCAATGTTACTAAAAAGTGGTCTAGACTTGGTTTAGATCTTGGAACAAAAGGCTAATGGTTACTTTAACTACCAATTACACACAAGGATTCATTATGCCTATGGTAAGACATCTCACATTCCAATTTCAGCAATTCCTTCTACAATCCATTTAACTTCACTGTATAGTTAATCATAACTTATGGTTTTATGTAATATACCATTATTTTCCCAATATAGCGATACTAATATGTGTGTTTTTCTAAGTAGGTATGTCTTACATTCAACTCCTTGGGTGCCTAAGGACACTTTTAGGCATGGTTATACAAGGGCACTCAGGGCTAGAACCTGCTTTTGGGTGGATTCACTTGTATAACTTTTTTATTTCATACTTTGCAAGAAATTAGACATCATCTTGTGCCTTCCAAGATCATTCAAATATCTAATCAATACTTCCCTTACTTTCAAAAATATGCCCATGTATCTATAACCCTTCATCCATCTTATACACACTTAATAAACTTTCATAGCCTGAAATTCCTTCTTCAAGGACTTTTCAATGCCTTATTTTTGAAATTTGAGCATCATGGCTATTCTAAGACCCTTTGAAAACATATATTATCTTCCAACCATTCCACGTGACTCAATTTTTTAAACCAAAATACATTAAAAAATGAAATGTTTTGAGGTGACATCATTGATACAATGTATGAGCCCTCATATGTCATTAACTCAATGTCATATCAATGATGTTTCTACCATAAAAATAGTATGTATAGGAATGGGGAATTAGTGAAATTTTCATTTCTCTTATTTAACACAAGACAAGTTTTTGTTGTTTATCTTTTGAGCTCTGACAAGCTAACTACCACAAGCCATAACTTTGTTTGCACAACTTCAATTTTCAAAATCTTTGAATCTTGTTCATCTTGAAGTGCTCAACCTAGTTGTTGGGGGTGACCTTAAGGAAATCTCAATAATTTGAGCAAAAAATTTTGAAAGTTTTTCTAACATTGAAAGGTAAGTCTAAGGGTAAGCAAGATGTAACATTAAGGATATTATCATGAATTAAGTAAATTCAAGCCAAATAATTTAATAAATCCTCCTAATAAACCATTCCAACTAATTCTAAGGCATAATGAGCAAAGACATAATAAGTGTGAGAGGTCATGAACATTAAAGATGCAACATCTAAGAGGTTTCTTTTTGAAAATTTTTCTAACTTTTCAATCATAATATGATAAATAATTGATTTAACCAAGCGTATGATCAAGGTAAAATACTATTAAGAGCTAATATGAACATTCTAATAATCTCAAACCCTTGTTTATTGCAGATGGCTCTAAAGAGGATATTAGAAGAAGGACCCTCAAAACAGGAAAGCAAGAGATCAAGAGGTCGAGGGAGAGGTTGCACTAGAGAAAAAAACTCCACTAGTAGAGCATGGAAAGTAGAAAGCTCAATCTTTCAGTATTCAAAAACGAATGGCTACTACCAAACACTTTTCCAAAGTGGAGGCAAAAGCACCATAAGCATCTAAATAGGGACAGAACCTCACATTGTCACCCGAATGCCTCTAGGGCATTCAGGAAAAGTCAGTCATGTCCATAGTCATTGTGGAACTGAATTTTGATCCATTCATGAAGTTTGCTCTAGATGTTGACAAAACACAACTATAATCTTCTCCCTTGTGGCCTACAATATCAACTAGTGGTGAATGACACTTAGGTTAAACTCTTCAATTTTGGCAAAGCAAGCAAGCTAATGCTACTATAAAGATAAAAGGAGTCTCCATGTCATATTCAGTAAAGGCAATAGCCAAATCCCTCAATTTGTCAATTGAAGGGGCTAATGTGACAAAGATATCCACAAGTTCTAATACTGATGTAAAGAGATTGTGGCTACACCAAGCCTACAATAAGGATAATAAGAAGTATAATGAGATGAATGCTAAGGAAAAATTTTATTTTAAGATTGAAACCTATCATCTATTCCCACCCATAAGGCTTAACAAGACATCAACTTATGTGGAAAGAGAAGAAGGTGATTCAAAGAGAAATCTCAATGCTAATATTAATGGGAAATCTCAATGCTAATATTTCCCATCTTTACTTCCTCAAAATTGAAAGGGGATTCAAAGAGAAGAAGGTGAGGGAGCCAACACTACCATTCCCTTACCTAATCAGGAAGCTATGTAAACTAGCAGGCATATTGAGTTATACAAATGATGTTTTGAGAAAAGCTCAAAATGCTTCATATGCTAAGATGTCAAAATACATGCCTCCAAAAAAGGATTAGTTAGAGAAATAAGTAGGCACTGAGGAAGCTATAGGCTCAACTCCTATTCATACTATTCAAGCTACTGGCCAACAACAACAAGTAGGACCTAATAGCCAACCACTAGCTAATTAGTAGCAATAAAAACAATAACAACAATAATTTCCACCACTCCCACCATAGGATTATAAAAATTTAATGAGCCATATGCAACAAATTGTGGACACAATCAGTTGGGGAATAAGGAAGGGGCCAATCTCTACAAGGTCAAAGATAATGTAGTTTGATCCACTATTTCAACAAACCTTGCTAGTGGAAAAAATTTATTACAATTAGGAGGAGGGGATAATTGGTCACAAGAAATATTAGGAAATGCTACATCATTCCAAGTGATGTTGGAAACTAGAGAAGAAGCCATAGTGGTGATCATACAACATTAGGATGTAGTAGGAGCTACTAAAGTGATCACTGATCATATGATGGAGTCCTTTAATATCCCTATTATGACACTAGCTGATATCTTTAGAGCCTCAGATATTTAAATGTTGGTTGGAACTTCAATGACTCCAACTAAACATGAAGATATATTAGATAGACTACTGTAGATGAGGCAAAGCATGCAAAATCTCTTTAATATCCCTAGTGATATCACTACAATCCAATCTAAACTAATTATCACCAAAGGAAAGTTGGTCATGACCAAGACTAGCATGGAGCATGCTTAAAATGAAGTCTAAAAACTACAAGAAGAGCTCATAACCTTGAGAGTAGAGAGAAGAGATCCAACACAATTCATTGCTCCTAAAAAAATTGACTAGTTTATAATAGACCATGTGAGGTGCCTCATCAACTACAATATGAAGATGGAGAAAGAGAAAGAGAAGGTGGTATGGGATGCATTAGTGAGAGAAGCACAAACGTATGCACATGCCAAAACACTCACTTTCTTGTAAGAGGATAACATAGAATTAGCTATAGATAATGCTCAATTGACCAACATTAAGTAAAAAAGGAACATTCTCAAAGAAAGCATCTAGCAACTTCAAGAACAGGTAGTTCATGTTAACTAGGACATGAGTTGCTTATCCTAGGAGAACTAAATCTTATTAATGGAAGAAGTGCATGTGATTAGATAAATATTTGCAATTGATATCAACGCATGGTAGAATGAGGCCAAAAAGCACAAATGGCTCAAAGAGCATTTTAGAGGTTAGGTGGACATGTACATGTAGATTAGTAAGAAAGAAATCTAGATGGCCAAAGCCAAAATTAGTTTCATTTCAATGCAAAATCCTAATTGGTAGCCAATCTTGGATAGTTTAGCACATGTCCACCAAGAAAAAATAAAAAATAAAGATCTACATATTGAATATCTCATAGAGTACATGGGGTTAGTGAATCTCCACTACACTAACTAGGCCATGTTAAGAGTAGGCGGGCCCAAGAATGAATTGAAGTAATAGGTAGCAATAATGTATGCCTTATATAAGAAATAATTTTCTAATAGGAAAGGTGTTTTAAAAAAAAATGCATGTGGAAAATTTTAAACTTCAAATTCTGAAAGCAAGCTACCAGGGCTAGAAAGATGTTACAACTAACTCGACTCATAGAATGTTTGATTATTAAGAACTAAGTAAAATAGTCAAGGCTTTTGAAGAAGAGTGGAGGTAATTTGTAGCATGTTACATGAAATCCAATCAAATGTTCTCGCAACTACCATGCCTATGGAATGTACTGGCCCCATCACACATCACTCAACAAGCATGGATAATGCATAATCCAAGGATTGAAGAGGAGAAGCTTCAATCATTACTTAATAGATATCAATTCAAAAAGTCTAATGATAAGAGAACGTAGTTGATGGAAGAGCCACCACTGCTAGGCACATAAACTACATCAAGCGACTTCAATTTATTATTTTTCTTTATTAGAAAACTATGCCAAATTTTGTAAAGACACCACTGCAACATTCTGAGTCATGTAAATAGTTTTTTGGTCATGTGTAGTTAAATCTACCTCCCAATTTTGTAAGGGACTCATTCCTCATTTTGTTTTAACTTGAGGACGAGTTTCCAGTTAGTCATGGGGGTACGATAAAGTTAAAATTTATCATATTGTGACATCATAGAAATGATGTTGTATCAACAATGTCATAACTCATGCGATGTCATCATTAATACAATGTCTTGGGATGTGTGCACCCCTATAAATATGACACTTAGAAACACAATCCAACAAAAACATTTTATTTCACTTGTAATAGAACTCTTGTAGTTTGATTTCTTAGACATAGACTTAGCAATAGAGAGTGAATGCCCACTATGTGATGTGTGATAGTTGAATAGTGTCATTATTCAAACAAGTTGTACTTGGGCACATGTTGTGACAACAATAAAGATTGAGACTATTTTTCATCATTATAACATTTCCTTAGTTTCTTTTATTTACTTAGCATAATTTACACTATGTTACTAGCTTAATACTTTACTTTCTCAAGCACTTAATTTCTACTTGTCAATATTAAGTGATATGGATATGATTGATTTCAAGTGCTAAGTATGATCATTTGGTAATCCCAATAGTATTATTGCTTGGGTCTCCCACTAGCATAATAATTTGTAATTCAAGTGATAGTGACATGAGCCTAAGGTGTGTTTGGTAAATCATGAATTGTTATCCATATCAATAGGCTAAAATAGGTTTATGCTTTCTTTGTTAGCTAGACTTAGATATTTTTTACCACGTTTACACTTAGGAGCATTTATGGCTGACCAGCTAGGAAAAATTTGATGTCAAATATCTTTAATCTTTATCTTCATTTCTTTTATTGTAGGAATTGTCACCTCATCTGTGACTAACTCGTGAGTCATATCCTATGAAGGAAAAGTTTAAAGTCAAAAGATCATCAAGACATAAAACCAACGATTAGATCTAGATTCATTCAAGAACACCACACTTACTGTTATCACCCATAAGTAAAAACAACAATATTCATCTTAACTTCTAACATTAAGTTCAAAGATGAATACAATCAATTATAGCAAATTGAATTTTAAAAAAAAATTATGAGAAATAAAGAAGATTACAAAGGAAACATAACGTAATTTTTGACCCTACTCTATAGTCTCCGTAGTGCAATAAATTCACAATCTTAAAACATTGTTAGCTGTTAATTGCCATAAATCATCAACACTCTTCCTTCATAATTTTTTGTATAAACAAGCATTCTAATCTAGTGTGATTCTCTCAATAGTATCCTCTCTTTATTTCTTCAATCATTTTTTTCTATTCTCTCTCTCTCTCTTACATCCCCCTCCCACCCCTTGTTGCATCTAGCTAGGGAATTTATAAGGACTAGTTTGGCACATGAGGAGCTACCACTCATGTGTAATGGCCATAGCAATTACTACCCATATGTAACATCCACTGTAACATCCACCACCATCACTCAGGTAGGTAACATTCACTATAACATCCATCGACATCACCCAAGAAAGCAACATTCACTATAATATCCACCCTCATCACATGGCAAAGAAATGTAGAGCTCCCACCATCCATACATAGGTAATAGCTACAAGAACATGTAGTTGTAAAAGTGGCTAAGAACTACGCCTCATTACCCATGTAGCATCCAATTGCAATGCCAATGTCCAAGTTGCAGCTCCATTACCACCATAAATCCTCAATATGAATTCTTGTTATAGTTGCAAAAATAAAAATAGACACTAGAAAACATAACACTAGTATAGATTAAGGAATTTGATTCTTCAATTTCCACCACATGGTTACCTAACAACAAAACTTGCACCTCTAGTTTGAGTCTTTAGTACATAAAAATTAATAATCTAATAATAATAAACTAATACTCATCTCTATAATAAACTAAAATAAATTAAAATAACTAAAATAATCATTAATTAAACACTAATTAAATAATTAACAATATGTAATTAAAATTTAAAAACTTTCAATTTTGGGATTTAACATAGCCCCTGACAAGCCGTTGGCCAGTGCTTGGCCATCAAAGTGAAAATAAAATAAAATATTAATATATGTATAAGAAAATAGAATTATTCCAAGATATTTTCTTAGGCATTCAAAATTTAACATATTAGAAACATGTAGACATCTAACAAGTAAAAGATTAAAACAAGCATAAATTTGTCTATTGCCTAAATGTCCAAATATTTATTTACTAATTATATCTATTGCTCTTCTGATGATAAATTTTTATTCTTGGATATGAGTTCACATATAATTCACTTAGGAAGGTCCTACTTAGGATTAATTGGACTTAACCTTGCCTCATATGGTCTACTTCATTAGGTGCAAGAATGTCTTATATACTCAAGGTTTAAACCTTCCCTATGATTCAAGGATCCAAGATGCATTACTTACATCTAACTCATTCCTTAACTTGATCTTAGCTTAGCTTCCAAGTTGGTTATAACCAACTATCATATCCTTTATTAATTTGTTATCCCGTCCCCCTAATTAAGCTAAGGTATGTAACATACCTAGGTTCATTAGTAAATATAAATTATTAAAAAGAGATATGATCAAATGATATACCAAAAGCAAAATTTGCCTTGGTTTTTATATATCTAGACTAAGAGGAAATCAAAGGTGATAGATGAAAAGGTATTAGTATCCATCATTGGCTAACATAGTAGGGATCTTGACCACTAATGCCTATGAAAGACATGGTGGAAAACACAATGAAAACCCATGCACAAAAGTATCACTAGTTAGAGAGATGACCATGCAAGAGAAAATAGAAATATAACATAACAAAAATTGAAAAAGAGGAATAATAAATAGTAAAAGCAAAAGCAAAAAGAAAAATAACCTAATAAGTACAAAGAAACAAAAGAAAAATAACTAAATAATATACTTAAAGGAATAATTAAAAGTGAAAGTGTCTATTAAGATATTGACTATGGAGGAGTCACCCCTTTGTTGCTAGTATTATATCCTAGTTCTAAGGTAGTGGCACCTTGATTTGATTGATAATTATTGCCTATCCCATAAGAACTCTACTTACAGAAGGAGGTTCTTGTAAGATGCTTAAATTATGAGCTTAGAGCATTGCCCAACTATAAGGTTCTTGTGGGAGTGGGGCTCAGCTCATGATTGAAGGTTCTTATGGGGTTATTTTCTTCTTACTTTTTTTTTGTTCTTTTCTCTCTTTTTCTTTTATTTTTTCTTCCTCTTTTCTTCTTTTTTTATAAGAAATTCAATATCTGACCTACTTCAACCATGAGGTTCCTGTGGGAGCCAATTTCATTTTGTAAGGATTGCTAACATGACTTGATATTGATAAATGCCTTTTGCTACTAAAGAAACTAGGTTCAATATAACACACCCTTTCCACCTTAGTGACTCATCTAATCAGGTATTTAATAGAAACCAAACATTAATAAGCATTACCCTAAACTAAGCTATTTAGCCACCTTAACTTATGAAATTTGTACTTAAGGAATATTTTTGAAAAACAATATAGTTGGATTTTGGGTTTAACCCCATTTATCTTAAGGTAGGAGGAGTTGTCCTTCTCCCTTGCATTCCAAACATGATCCTACCAAATTCTTTATAGTCCTAACTAACAATAGAATTTCCTATTGCCCTTTACATTTATTAAGGTAAAAGTTGTAGACTATAAATACTACTTTATAGTTTATTTTATGACATAAGATTCTTGTTGAAGGTTATTTTTAAGAGCTAAAACTTCTAATGAATTATTGTTATGTAATTTATCAGTTATGGGATAAGTTGGATCACTTAGCTTTACAAGTTCATCTTCTCTAAGTTCCTTAATGTGATGTTGATGATATAACTTAAGTCTTTGTCTATTGACTAATAATGTATTTGAAAAATCATTAATAGGTGATATGAGAATGCTTTTAATATCATGGGGTTGGATAACTAAATAAGTGCCTTCTCAACCAGTTGTTAACTTCCCTGGAAATTTATGTAATCTCATATTATAGAGAATAACTTTATCACCTATAGAAAAGTGTTTTTTAAAGATATTCTTATTATGTAATGTCTCCATTTTTTTCTTTACAATTTTTTATGTGTCAAGAGCATGCAGCCACATTTTGTCAAGTTCACGAAGTTGGTTGATTCGAGTTTTCTAGTTTATATCTTCTTCAAAGTTGAGTTGTTGGGCTAATCATAAAGATTGATATTTAAGTTCAATAGGCAATAGATATAACTTACCAAAAACCAATTGATAAGATGAATATACTAAACTTGGTTTATAGGTAATTTGATAATCCTAAAGTACATCTTGCAATTTTTTAGACCAATCCTTTCCTTTAGTGCATATAGTTTTTGTTCATGATAATTATATTAGCATTCTCTACTTGGCCATTTGTTTGAGGATGATAGGCAGTAGCTAATTTATGTTGGATATCACAAAACTTAAGGAATTTTTCTATGATTTTATTGACAAAATGGATTCCTTGATCACTAATGATCACCCATGGAGTTCCAAAATACATTAAAATATTTCTCTAGGAATGCTACAACAACCTTAACATCATTTATTGGGGTGGATTTTGCTTCTACCCATTCAGTGACATAGTCTATACAAACCAAAATGTATTGATATCCATTAGATGGTGGAAATGGTCCTAAAAATTCTATACCCCATATATCAAATGGTTCTGTTATTAAAATTGGTTTGAAGGGAATTTTATGTCTTTTTGTTATGGCTTCCATTTATTAACATTTATCACATTTTTGTGCATACTTATGTGCATCTTTAAAAATTGAGAGCCAATAAGATCCACTTTGAAGGATTTTGATAACAGTACATTTTCTATCAAAGTGCCACCCCCTAAATCATCATGGCAGATTTGTAAATTTTCTTGTTGTTCATTCTCAACCATACATCTCTTTACTATGTTATCCTTACAGATTTGATAGAGATATGGACTACTCCAGATGTACCTAGATATGGTGCATAAGCAAAATTTCTTTTCTTCCTTAGTTTAATTGAGAAGGGTATTCATATTGGCTAGATAGTTAGCTATATCAGCAAACTAAGGATATTTTCTTGTAGAAAAAAGTTGTTCATTAGAAAATTCATCATTAAAGACTCTTTGTATTTGATTCTCATTAGTAGTTTCTAGCCTTGAAAGATTATCTACTACTACATTTTTTCTTCCTCTCTTATCTAAATTATCTAGGTCAAATTCTTGGAGTAATATGCACCATCTCACTATTCTTGCATTTTCTATTTTTTACCTAAGAATTTAATTATTGAATGATTAGTATATACTCTAGTCTTATATCCTATTAAATAAAGTCTAAATTTATCTAAAGCATATACAATAGCTAATAATTATTTTTTTTGTAGTTGTATAGTTTACTTGGACTTGGTCTAAACTTTTGGATACATAATAAATCACTCGTGGTTTATGATCAATGTATTATCCAAACATTTCCCCTACTGCTATGTCACTAGTGTTACACATTAGATCAAATGAATAATCCTAGTTAGGTGCATTTACTACAGGGGTTGTGATTACTCATTTTCTCAATTCCAAGAATGGTTCCTAACATTCATTAGTCCAAACAAATGAAATATCTTTTTCTAAGAGCATGTATAATGGTTTAGTAATTTTTGAAAAGTCTTTGGTAAACCTTCTATAATACCTAGCATGTTCTAGAAAAGATAAAAAGTCTGTAAATTAGTCGGAGCTAGAAGTGTAGATACGACTCTTATTTTCTCATCATCCATCCTTATCCCATCTTTAGAAATAACATGTCCTAATACTATGCCACCTGTAACTATCAAGTGACTCTTTTTCCAACTTAATTTTAAATTTTTATGAGTACATCTATCTAAGACATGTTCAAGATGTTGTAAAGTTTCATCATAGGTATTCCCATAGACTGAAAATCATTCATAAAAACTTCAACATAATCTTCTAACATATTAGAAAATATTAAGACCATGGATCTTTGAAAAGTAGTTGGTGTATTACGAAGGCCAAAAGACATACATTTATAAGCAAAAGTTCTATAAGAACATGTAAAGGTTGTTTTATGTTCTTTAGTAGTAATGGCTACTTGATTGTTACCACTAAATCCATCCAAAAAGTAATAATATTTATGTCAAACTAATTTTTCTAGAATTTGATCTATGTATGGTAATGGAAAATGGTCTTTCTTTGTATTTTGGTTTAACCTTCTATAATCTAGACAAACTCATCATTTTCCACCCTTTTTTGGTACTGCAGTAATGGGGCTTATCCATTTACTATTAGCTATTGGATAAATTATTCCTTTTTTCCAAAGTTTTGAAATTTCATCCTTAACAATTTGTTTTAAGGCTGGATTAAGTTTTCTTGGGGGAATTCTTACTAGTTTTACATTATCCTCTAGATAGATATGATGTTGGCAAATGTTGGGTGAGATTCCTTGGTGAAGGTCCTCATAACTCCATGCAAATGCCATAGATTTTCTATGTAAAACTTCTAATAATTTTCTTTCTTGCGTATTAGTAAATTGGAAATTTATTATTAATGGTTTATTATGATCTAGGAAAACATACTTAAGTGTACTATGTAGTTCTCTAAGATCCAAGAAATCTTTGTTTGTTGATTGAATTATTTTTCGAATATTCCTTGAACCAAAATTCGAAATCTAGGCAATGAGATCTTGTTGTTTTTTAGTTGAGGGATCTAAAGGTCCTTCCTCAAAATTATTCAACACTAAGCTTTCCCTATCTTATGCCATTACTGGAGTGGGTAAAGTGTAGAGCATTCTTGCTTCCTTCAAGTCTACATTTAAATGATCTTCTTTCACCTTATCATATATATTTAGTATAAAAGTAAGATTGGAAAATCTATAATCAATTACCGCATTAGCTGTTGTTAAGCAAGGTCTACCTAATATAATAGGAAAACAATCAATATCTTTTGCTTCCAAAATAACAAAGTCAATTAGGTATTTTCCTTTTTCTACCTCAATTACCAAGTCCTCTACTATTCCTATGGGTTTTACATTTGAACCATCAGAAAATGATATTATCATATTCGCTCCTTTGATATCTTGTATATCAAGTGACTTAGCCATTTCAAGAGGCATGCCATTAATGTTGGCTCCTAAATCCAATAGGGAATTTTTAATTACTTGGCCATTTATTTTGATTGGAATGGTAGGGACTCTAGGATCTTAGTATTTTGGAATCTCATGATTTTGTATAAGTTTAGAAATATTGTCAACTAAATAAACTTGTTTAGGAATTTTTTCCTTTTCTTCTCCTAGTGCATAATTTCCTTAAGTATTTGGCGTAAAGTGGTATGTCTTTTATTGCTTTTTATAAAGGGATATGCAAATACAATTCACTAAACATTTTTTTTAAGATGGGTTTTAATTGTAAAATCTTCTTGTAATCATTTAGGGAAAAGAGGTAAAACTAGTGCCCTAGAGAGTAATGGTTGTTCTTTTTCCCTAATTGGTTGGTCTTCGTCATTTACTACTTGTGTCTCTACCTCCTCAAATCTCACCTTCTTTTGGGATTTAGGTTCAATTGTTTTTCCACTCCTTCTAGTGATGGAATATAATTGCTCTTTACCCTTTCTTTGAGATGTAGGATTTGGTTTAGGTTGGAATGGTAATTCGTTTTTCATTAAGTCCTAAAATCTCCTTCTAGTCTCACTCATGAATTATCTACTTTCATTTATGAAGGAAGTAAGGCTTTGGCTGAGTTTATCCAAGTGTTCATTAGTTGGATTCTTAAATGGCCTAAAGTTATTTTGAGGATGATGTTGTTGGTAAAATGGTTGTTGAGGAAGGTTCATTATTGGTTGGCTCTTAAATGGTTGAAAAAGCATTACTAACTCTTGCATTTACTCTTGACAATAGAACAAGGCTAGGCAAGTTGTTTGGTCATGTTGGGAACTACCACAAATGTTGCACAATTCTTGTTTAATTTCATGAGCTAATTTTTTAATTAATCGTGTCGACTCATCCACTTTTTTATTTAACTGTTTTGTTTGTTAAGTCATGCCTTGCATAATATTGGGTTTTGGCCAATGTTTACTTTGATATACTAATGAATTTATGATTCTCCAACCATCTTCTGGGGTCACATTTAAAACATTTCCTCCACATGCAAAGTCAACATTTTTCCTACAATAAAGTAATAATACTTCTACAAAGATTTGAATTGATTGATGGCTTGGGAATCCATGGTTTGGATTTTTTAAGCATAATCCTTTAAATCTATCAAAGCTACTCTCATAATCTTTATTCTCATGTTGCATTAAACCTCATTAATTGCTTCCTTAATGAATATAGTCTATCATTAAAAAGAAATCTTTGTAGAAAAGAATTCTTAAATTCGTCCCTTGAACTAATTTTTGCTCTAAGGATTTGTAGCCAAAAATCAACTTTGTCCTTTAAGGTTGATTTAAAGGTAATCATCTTAATTCTAACCCCACTTTGAGGTGCTAACATGGCTAATGTTGTTTCAAATTCTCTTATGTGGATAATTGGATCCTCATAATTTGTTCCTTTATAGATAGGTAATAAATAAATATTTTTAACCTCTACATCTCTTCCATGTGGAAAAACTAATGGTCCCTAAAGTATAATTAATGTTCTTTGATTCAATAACTCCCCAAGCATTTGTCCTGGGTAAGGCTGACCAATTGAAGCATTGGAACTCAAACTACCAAAGGAGAGAGGAATTGAACCTAAGGAAAATGTGGGAGGTGTCTAATGTGAAGATGAGCCCATGATGTAAGTAGAAGTTACTATTGGGGTTACTATAGGATTTGGTATAGAAATAAAGACTGGTGATGGAGTTTGTAAATTCAAAGTACTCACTAGTTGGGTAATACCTCTAATTGTAATCACATATGTTAATATTAGGGGTAGTACTTAGATTCTGAGACCTTACCTCCATAGTTGAACTCATGGTTGTAGTTCAAATATCAAATAAAGGATGAACAAATATGGAAAAATTATGTTGTGTTTTTTCTTTCGGATTTTGTGTTATCAAAGTGAAAAAAAATCAGATCTTGATTGTATTAATTCCTCTTGGTCTTTTTTTTTAGTGACTTTGATACATTTATAAAGGCTAAGAGTGCTCCTAGAAGGTTGAATCCATGTTGGTTTCTTTGATTGCTTTGTTGGTTTCATTTAATAAGAACATTCTTTGTTGGCACATTCATGGGCTACCATTCGTAAGAATTTACAAATTGATTTAATAACTCCTACTATCATGACTTTAATTGGAACTTTTTAAATAGTTTCAGTTGGTTGTATGATAAGAGGAGCTAATTCCTAGGATTTTTCCTTATTTTTAGATTTTTTAATGTGAGAAAAACAAGTAAAAGAAACCATTTCTCTAATTGCTTAAATAAAATAAAATATAATAAAATGTACCTAGAATATAAAATTAAAACATATAGAACTCTTGATGATAATTAACTCTGCCAGCCTCCCTGACAATAATGCCTAATTGACAAACTAGCAAAATTTAGTGCTAAATACCTTTAATCTTTATCTTCGTTTCTTTCATTGTAGAAATTGTCACTTTGTCTATAACTAACCAATGAGTCGTATCCCATGGAGGAATGAATTAAAGTCAAAAGATCATCAAGACATAAAACCAATGATTAGATCTAGATTCAATTAAGAACACCACACTTACCATTGTCACCCATCAGTAAAATCAACAATATTCACCTTATATTCACCTTAACTTCTAACATAAAGTTCAAAGATGAATACAATTAATTAAACCAAATTTAATTTAAATAAATTTATGAGAAATAAGGAAAATTATAAAGGGGATGTCACATAATTTGTGACCCTACTCTATTATCTCCATAGTGCAACAACTTCACAATCTTAAAACATTGTTAGTTATTAATTGCCACAAAGCATCAATGCTCTTCCTTCATAATTTTTACACAAACAAAATTCTAATTTGATGTGGTTCTTTCAATAGTAATCTCTTTCTATTTCTTCAATCCTTTTTTTCTATTCTCTCTCTCTCTCTCTCCACACACACACACCACCTCACCTTTTTATTGCATTTGGCCATAGAATTTATAAAGACTAGTCTAGCACATGAGGAGCCAGCACTTGCATGTAATTGCTATGGGAATTACTACCCACACATAACATCCACTATCACCACCCCCATAGGTAACATTTGCTGTAATGTCCACTACCACCACCCACACAGGTAGCATTCAGTGTAATGTCCATTGCCACCACGTGGCAAAGAAACATGTAACTCCCACCACCCATGTGTAGGTAATGGTTGCAAGAACATGCAACTATAAAAATAACTAAGAACCACACCTCATTACCCATGTAACGTTTAATTGTAGCACCAATGTCCAAGTTATAGCTCCATTACTACCATAAATCCTCAATGTGCATTCCTATTATTGTTGCAAAAACAAAACCAGAAACCAGAAAACATAATAACATTATAGATCAAGAAATTGGATTCTTCAATTGCCACCATATGGCTACCTAGCAACAAAACCTATGCCTCTAGTTCAAGTCTTTAGTACATAAAAACTAATAAACTAATAATAATCTAATAATAATAAACTAATATTCATCACTATGATAAACTAAAATACAATAAAATAAAACAAATTAAAATAACTAAAATAAACATTAATTAAACACCAATTAAATAATTAACAATATGTAATTAAGATTTTAAAACTATCAATTTTGGGGTTTAACAATGGCCAAAACAACATCAATTATCATATGGCTCACTGTGATTTAAACCATATGTTTAGTATTCACTAATACAAAGTGAAAAGACAACGATCACGAACTTCAACTCAATTACTAGCATAATTACATTGAGCATCTACAAATTACGATCAGGTCATGCATGAACACTTGTGACTTGTATGGCTGAGTGTTGGATGCTCCACTACTCATCAACATTGATGGAGTTCACTGGATTACATAGCTATTAACAAAGTAAAATTTCTTTCTTATCTATGTCAATCCTCTTTCCTTTCTTTTAGAACAATGATTGACATAAGTAGCCATGTTTTTTCTTTGAAAATTAAAGATTAATATTTTTCAATCTATGTTGGTACCCTACATGACGAGGTCAAAACCTTGACTAGATGCATTCTAGTGGCTAATGCCAATATAAGGATATTCAATATGATAGGGTCAATCCATAACACGACTATGTTTTAGATTATAGTTTGTCTTCATAAACATGATCCTTCAACTAAATCTTTAAGTTGCTCCCATGGTAGTTATGCAACATTTGTAAATAATAAAATATAGTTGGTGTTCATTAAATTATAATCAACTTTTCATTGTAGATATTCACACTTTATACACTTGGTGAATTGATTAATAACAATTCTAAACAATGCACCCAAGGGTGTAAGGAAAATGGTTAGGACACATCTCTGGGTTAAGAGATTGTGGGTTTGATTCTTGCCTACACTTCTATGTGTGGAAGTAGTGCCATAGCTTTGTGGTAGGGAAGTATGGCAACAATGGCATTAATAGATCACATCTACCCTACTATGTGCGTAAGGGTTGTGTTACAAACTCTGAGTTACCTTGCTTTAAAAAAAAATCTAAACAATGTCAAAGTCTTATTTGACTCTTACATATGATTGAGCACTAAAATCTTTTCTTCATCCACTTCATCTTGAAGCATGAGTTCAACCGTTTTATACAACTTTGGAATTGCAGACCTATTTCAACAAGCACGTTGATGACTTTTATTCGTCTTTGTAATTTTTGTCTGACACGCACGTTAAAGTCTTTGATGACTTTTATTCGTCTTTGTAATTTTTGTCTGACACGCACTTTAAAGTCTTTGATGACTTTTATTCGTCTTTGTAAATTTTTTCAACAAGCACGTTGATGACTTTTATTCGTCTTTGTAATTTTGTTCTGACACGCACGTTAAAGTCTTTTAATTTTCTTTGTAAATTTTTTCTAACACATTGATGAATTTTAACAGTAGAATGGGTTAGAATCATAAGCTTTTCAAAAATCTGGACGAGGACGACCTCGAAAACTTTTGGAGTATAAATACACGTCAAATGTGAAAGCTAATGCTATTGCATCCAGTCAGAAAGGAAAGCAATACCACATTATTTAAAACGAAAACATCTATCCTCCGAATTATTGGACACACGCCGTATATCCGCATTCTTCCATGGACCGTTAGATGGTTATCTACTGGATTTCTTTCTGAATCTCCTGGACCCCAAGTGTAACGCAAAAATCGCGGGTCTGTGCATTTACGTATAAAAAATTAATAAAAAATCTATAAATACTTTTTTTCTAACGAATGAAAGAAGTCGATCACGCGAATTCTTAAACATGCTCAGCTCAGTCGTCACTGCCCACAAGAATCAGACCAATTCGTAGGTCGATATTCAAAAGTCAGAGAAACGTGTAGCTTAAAAAAATATCTGCATCTCTTATACTTGTCGAGAGTCGTTGAAAAACAGAGACAAAGCATATGCCTTTTGTAAATATATACCCATTGTATCCTATTTTTCATATCTGCATTCCCCTCCTGCAATTGAAAGCTGAGCGACATGGAGTTACTCTCTTCAGATAACGTGATTGCAATTGTGGCAGTGGTTTTGCTAATCATCCCTATTCTGTACACCAGATTTGCAAGAGGTGGTACTCATGATTTGCCTCCAGGTCCCGTCGGTTTGCCAATTCTGGGGAATCTGCCTCAGTTGGGAGATCTGCCTCATCGTACTCTCAAAAAAATGGCAGACAAGTATGGGGATATCATGTTTCTGAGATTGGGCTCTGTTCCCACAGTCGTTGTATCTTCGTATGAGAAAGCAATGCTGTTTCTAAAGAACCACGACCTCGTGTTTGCCAGCAGACGTATAACTACTGCAGGAGACATTATGTTTAAGCAGAAGGTGGTGCTGGTGTCTCCTTATGGGGATTTATGGCGCCGTATGCGCAAGCTCTGTGTCACAGAAATGCTCTCTCCCAAAAGAGTGGAATCTTTCAAACACATTCGACAAGAGCAGGTATGGAAATCGAAATACGGAGTTGCTTTATTGAGCTTGCTGAATATTGAAGATCTAATTATACCTTATTCAACACCCCTCCCCACCTCCCCAAAATTGGGTATCTTTTAGTACGTAATCTAATTATACCTTGTTCAGTATACAGTGTTACAGTCTTACAGGTTATAGAATCCAGTCACTGTAATTGCCCAGTCCTAAATTCAGAAATATGAAATATGTGACTGATAACTAGTCAATGAAAACTGAAAGTAGTGGCCAATTCACAGCCTACGTGATCTGGCATTAGTTTGCAATTTGTATAAGGTCATTTTGTGTAATCGGCTAGAAAATTGTGACTCGGGTTTATCCTTTTTGGTTCGCAACTTTGTGTTTCTGTGAGGCTTATATTTCTTTTCGTTACAAACAGTGTTTAAAAGGTTGGAAAATATCTTGGATTTGTATCCCTCAAAAATCACCATAAGTCGGCGCTGCGTTATATTTAAAATTTATACAAATAATACTTAAATCTATTGATTTTTTTCAAAAATAAGATCTATTATAAATCTATTGATTTTTTTCTAAAAATAAGCTTTATTATAAAAGTAGTGCGGATTCAACTCCACTCCGGTAGGCAAAATTTCTAACCAGGTACTAATCGTTAAATCCCCAACTTAGAAAACCATAGTTACAAACACCAGAGTCGCTGCAAGAGCAAGACATAGTACTGTCATTCAAGATCAGGCTAATACCACTTGATTACGGATACGATGGTCAACTCTATAATTTCGTATATTCATTTCATTACTGAAATGTGAAACAGGTCGAAGCGCTGATTTGGGATTTGTGGGAAGCCAGCGGCCAGGGATCGAAGGCAGTGAACATGTCTGTGGCAATTGGAGACGTGGGTTCGAAAGTTTCTCTGCGTATGGTGACCGGCCGAACATACAAAGGCGACTCCCTGCAATTGGCGGACGGCTCTACACTGGTTTTCAAGACTGTTCTTCACGACGGTGGAAAAGTTTTGGGCAGTTTTAATATCGGGGATTTTATCCCGTTTCTGAACGTCTTTGATCTGCAAGGCATTCGCAAGAAAGCGCGGCAGGTCAAAAAGACCCTAGATTACATTTTCGAGCAAATGATCGAGGATCATCTTCAGCATCCTCTGCCTGCCGATGCTGATCATGCCAAGGACTTTGTGGATGTGTTGCTCGAGATGCTTCACGAAAATCCCGGTAATGCCACTATGGAAAACGTCAAGTGCATGATGCTGGTAACCTTCTCAGTGCCTGACTCTTTCCACCATGAAAATCATGAATTGATTGATTGACCAATCTTTTTTTTTTGTCTTGGGTTTGTCTTCACTAATATTTCAAAGCAGCATGACAGCGATTTTCTGACCTTTCGGAAATATTTTCCCGTTTGATGTTTATCTATGACGTTATGACATATGAAAATTCATGCTTATGTTAATCTACAGTTTTCTGACCGGCAGGTTTGATTGAGATGTATGTAATACTGATCTAGTTCTAACGAATAGAATCGAATGGCTATGACAGCAAAAAATTATATTAAGTTGATATGCAAGCGCATTCACGCGACCAGACAGGTTTAAATTTAATTATGTCCGAGTGATCAAGTCAACAAATTAGCAAAATATAAGCAAGGTCACATTCATATGTGCGTGCATTGAATTTTCAACCACGAGAAGGCCCATAAATGCACCGCTCTGACGCATTCCTGTGCGCCTGTATTTCTTCGGCTTCTGCATAAACATTGTTTTAAAATATAGATATATATATAATTCACAGAACGAAATTGTTGCTTGCAGGACATGTATGGGGCGGCGGCGGAGACAACGACAGCAACGCTGGAGTGGCTGATCAGCGAAGTCGCCAGAAACCCAAAAGTCATGTCGAAGCTGCAGCAAGAAATCGAGACAGTCGTGGCCAAGAATGGCGGAAAGCTCGCCGAAAAGTTGCTTCCCAAAATGACATATCTCAACAGCGTCATCAAGGAAACGCTGCGGTTGCATCCGTCGGTTGGGCTGGGCGTCCCGCACGAATCGACTCAGGAGGTCATCGTGGATGGGTTCCGCATACCTGAGAAAACGCAGGTGATATTTAATTTGTGGGCGATTGGAACTGATCCAAGATTCTGGGAAAACGCAGAGGAGTTCGATCCAGCGAGATTCACGACGGATGAGTCCATGGATTTGGCAGCCCTGAGCTCCGAGTATAAGATGCTTCCCTTCAGTGCTGGCAGGCGAGGTTGCCCCGGAGCCGCCATGGTTGCGCCAATGCTGAGGTTGTGCTTGGCTGCTCTGTTTTTCGCTTTTGATTGGACGCTTCCGCCGCAGGAGGATGGCGGTGTTGCAGAGTTGGATATGAGCGAGTCATCGGGCATTACAGTTGCGAGAAAACAGAACCTCATGTTGGTTCCCAGGCTCAGGCATGTTTCTCGTCTGGCTCTCATTCACGAATGAATGCCTTGAAATTCGACTCTTTTTGCCGGTGGTGAATCTGGTCCCTTGATAATTTGGATATACGTGGTAACATTCTACGAAAAGATAATCGTTGTCGTATCCTCTTCATGTTTATGCTTTTAACCTTTTTTTGATCAATTCTCTTTGTTGTTCGGCTTCCTGTAAACTCTGCACGTCATTCCTAATCCATACGAAGTATCGCTGTAATAAAATGTTCTTTGTTTGAAACCTTGGAACCTTGTCATGGTTTGTAATATGGTGTTTGTTTAGGATGGTAACCGAGGAGAACAGAAAATTTCTGCACTTATTTACAATGGAACCTTTTGAAGGTCCAATCATATGTCATGGTTTGTAATATGATGTTTGTTTGGGATTGTAACCAAGGAGAAGAGCAAATTTCTGCTCTTATTTATTATGAAACCTTTTTTGAGGGTCCTGCCACATGTCATGGTTTGCAATATGGTATTTGTTTTGTTTGGGATGGTAAAGAAGGAGGACTGAAAATTTTTGCTCTTATTTACTTATGGTTATGAAACTTGTTTTTGAATCTTATGATTGAAACATCATAAAATTTCAAGACCCTCATGCCAGTTCGGAAGGAGAATGTAGGCACTAAGATTAGACTATCCAGTCTGGCAAGTTTTTTATTTCCAGAGTTGACAGGTTCGATGGAGTCTCTGGCCTGCCCACCTATGTCGAGAGTGTTTAGGATAAGCAAAATAGTTCGGCAAGTTTTCTAGTGAAGTCTGCTACGCTATGCAGCGTAGCAAGCTTTGAAAAAAATGGTTGCTTAAGTGTCTAAGTGTAGAGTGACAAAGTGATTGCGAAGACAAAGCAGGATTCAGTCAATGCAAGGTGCTACGTTATGTAGCGTACCAAGCGGAAAGGTCTATCTTACCAAGTGATCTGAATAAGAAAATGACACATTGACAAGATTTTGGCCTCCAAAACTTCTCGCCCCACTTGATCCATAGACCTTGAGCAAAGTTTGTTGCTAGAAATTGGCGGATTAAACAAGGAAATAGGATATACTAGCCGCTACATTGTGCTACGCTACATAGCGTAGCAGAGCATAGTGATGATGCAGAAACAACAATTTTTTTAAATGTAAGTTCAGCAAGTTTGAGGGCTTCCCATTACAAAAGACAAAAGTTGCAGCTTCAACATAAGTTTTAGTTAAAACTAGTGGCTACGCTATGCTACGCTACGTAGCGTAGCATACCGTAGCTAGCAGCCACTTATGCTACGTAGCATAAGTAACGCAAACACTGGTACAGAAGCATCAAGACCTCTTCGAGTAGTTCCAGAACTTGTAGACATCAATCTTATTCATTTTAGCATCTCCTTGGCAGAATCAGCAATTTCACTCCATTTTGTACACCCCTTGGTTAACTCCTAAAAACATTGTTCCTACGCTTGACCCTGCTCATAAGAGTAGAGAAGAGGTAGTCCTGGAGTGTAAGCTCCATTTCTATTTGCATTATTAATACATTGATATCAGCACATACAATCTCGGAGGTATAGTCACAACATAGCCAAATTAATGTCCAGCATTGCACACCTACATGGTATAGGCACGTCAGCATCTTGTGGGGTCCAGGACACATGGCATCCAGGCCCCATTTCTCGCTTGCTCCTGGCCCTATAAATACCTCGGCAAACAACGCTCAAAGGGTTGGCTTTTCTAATTGGCATTTTTCATCAAAAGAGTTGACATTTTTGCTTTGACAAGAGTGGTTGGCTTGTTGGCTTTTTGCATCGGCTGCTTGGCTTCTTGATTGGACTCTTAACAAACAGAGTTGGCTTATTGCTGCAATTGGCTTTTAAGCTGGCCTCCAGAAAGCCTAGTTGATCTTTCTCTTAAGCATTCTCGTTACCCTTGAGTTCTCTGTGTGTCTATAGCATTGCATAACCAGTTGTACACCGTCCAAACAAGGCAAAGAATCAAATCCACGACCTTGGGGTGGTGCATTTTCTCACCTAAGTTTGCTTCACTATTTCTTTACTATTATCATTCTTTTGCATTATTTTTTTTTCATTTCACATTTATTGATCATCAATTTACCTCACACATATTGCTTTTGCAATGAACGTTTACGTAAGGTTAAGATTACATCGATTAAGTCCCTGTCTGATTGACCAAACTGTTTAGGGCACCTCGTTTCTGTTTTCTCTAGCACGACTCTCACATGGATGTAGGGTTAAACTGTTTGCATGGCAACCTCTTGGTCTTCCAACTGTCGACGTTTTCGGTCATTATAGTTTTTGGAGCTAGAAGGAGGGCTTTTTAGTACCTTTTCCGTGTCCTACGGGTAGTCCTACACGCTCTTTGTACCCCGTCATGCACTAGCATAAATGTGACATCCTTTCGTGGTTGTTTATGCATCGTGTGGTGTAGATTGGTTGTGACGACAGTTCCTCTAGAATTTGGTAGGATGAAAAGCCTCTGATTTCCTCTTGATTTTCGTGTTTCCTAGTTTGCGATTTCCCCTTTTTCACTATGCAAGATGATTCCAACAACAACCGCTATTTCTACCTCGAGCCTTGAGGCTCCTTTCTTGGCTCAGACCACCATGGGTGCTGAGCAGCCACCTAGCCCAGTGATGTCACCATGGCAATCCCTTAGGATTTGACACTTGTCACCCGAGTTCTTGGCACAAGACGCAGAGCATTACAACTTCATCTATGCAAAGATCTAGGTGGATTTGCCCCTGGATCATGAAGAACTTGAGCACAAGCACAATTTTAAGCTCCTTTATC
>MNCI01002470.1:1131-155869 GCA_015680685.1 Gnetum montanum
ACGCCCAGCGTTCACGCCCGGCGTCTACGCCCAGCGTCTACGCTCGGCTCCTCAGCGTACACGCTCGACGACAGGATTTCCAACGGTAGCATGAAGATTACACCAAAGAGCAAGGATTGAAGCAAGTGGGCATCCGTCGGTCTCTGCGCTCGGCGTATACGTCCAGCGTGAACGCCCAGCGTACACGCCAGCTTGAAAATGTTTACGCCCAACGTGTACGCTCAGCGTACACGCCAGCTTGTAATGTATACGCCCAGCGTATACCGAGTTTCTAAATTGTAACGCCCGGTCTGTACGCCACGTGTCTCCCCATCCGCTTTTCCCGGTAACCCTACCCCTATAAATAGCCCGATTTTCCGCATTTACCAGGTCCGCGGAAATTTACCAGAGCCGACCCAGAGCAATTACGCTGCTGAAACCCTCACACGCTCACGCTCACGCTGAAAGCCCTGCACGCTGCACGCTGAGCACAGTCCGCGCTTCGCCCACCGAGTCCGTCAGCTGCATCCCTCTGTCCACCGGGGCTTTACGTCCGCCTTGTGTCCCTACACAACTGCGTTAGACCGGTGCACAACATTTTAACTCTATAATCCATTGTTTACGTTTATTGCAAGTTCTTTTACAGTTTTATGTCAATTTGGCCCACTCCTCGTTCACGCTCGCCTGCATTTTCGCTCCGTTTCCGTTTGTATACGCTCGCTGTTCACGCCGTCTCCCTGTTTACGCCCTGCATCCATTCACTGTTTACGCTGCCACGCTTGTACGCTCACGCTGTGCTCATTTCTGTTTACGCTGTCACACCTGTACGCTCACGCTGTGCTCATTTCTGTTTACGCTGTCACGCCTGCACGCTCACGCTGCGCTCATTTTGGTCTATGTTGTCACGCCCGCACGCTCACGCTATGTTCACTTCCGCTTACGCTGTTGACGCCGCGCACGCCTGATTCATTGCTTACGCCCAGTTCACGTATAACCCAGCGTATAACGCTTCGGCGGTGCTCGGGGAAGTCCTTGTTTGATCCGCGCACGGACTGTTCAAGGCACTCTGCCTTCGCACACTCCAGCTTGCCCTCAAGCGGAGGCGGGGTCAACTGTGCCCGCCCGCATCTCTTTCGGTGTTCGTCACGTTCCAGCCTTGCACCGACGATTTCGGTCGGCACAGTTTGGTTTGTTTTCTTTTTCATCTACCTACTCATCCACTGAGATAAGTGTGAAACCTATGCTGCTTATGCTACCATGGAATATCAAAGATGATGCATAGGTTGTTAAAATTAGCATGAAAATCTCAGACTTCATAGCTTAACACCTTTTAGTCAGTATTGACAAACATTTACATTACTACAACAAACATTTTACGGTGTTTTATAGGAGTTAATGTCAAGCATGTACTAATTTAATAGTTTTTCCCATGATTGTTGAGAAAGAGTTGATGTTGCAGCCATTATATTCATCACCTTCAGTTAGTTGTCTCTTGCCATGGTACGAAACAAATTGTAGTTTGAAAAGGTGACCCTTATCAAATGGTTAATTTTGTTTCAGATCCTAGCTATTTTTTATAATACACCATTCTTTGGTATATTAAGTTATTTTCCATTTTCCAAGGAAATTTTCATTTTCTCAAGTTTATGAATAGTGTGCCTATCCATTATTTCACCACAAGTCTCTGATACTTTGAGAAAAGTGGAATTGTGTTGGATATACAAATGAGACATTAATCTAAATTGGGAAATGTAAAAGAAATAAATTGATATTAAATATTTATATATTACTAGTATAATCATACTTACTTTACATGAATAGATTTTGGACTTAATTTATTATATTTGGAATTTTATTTTCTTCAATGAATCTAATGTTTCTCTAGTAAGAATTTTTTTTTGATGAATCTAATTTCTCTCTTTGATATATATAGAGAATTGTTTCTAGAGGATCCATCAAGATCTACCAATGTTGCTCATGGGATTAAGTAAGAAATGCTTTCATATGTGGCTTGCATCATGTGATTATTCTCAAGATCATGCAGCTAAAGACAACTAAAGAAATATATGATCACTTAGAGGCTATATATGAAAGAGATGATAATATTAAAAAGTCAAAATTATTGGCCTTAAAAAGCAAGGCATCATCATTATCATCATCATCCTAGCCTTGTTCCAATAAAATGGGGTCAGCTACATGAGTTTTTTTGTTTTTGTTCTTGTTTTTATGTTTTGTTTTGTTTTTCTTCTTCTTTTTAATTTTCTTTTTTCTTTCCTTTTGCCTCTATGGAGAGCAAGATCTTGGTTAATTTGTAATTTCTTCAAATCATCTTTGATAATTTTTTAATGTTTTCTTTGGTCTTATTTTCAATGGCTTTTCTTGAATAGTGATGTAGCAACCTTTGCTTATAGGCTTATTGTTTAATCTTCTTTGAACATGTCCAAACCATCTAAGCCACTATTTTTGTAGCTTATCTAAAATAGAAGCCATCCCAAGTCTTCCTCTAATCCTTCAACTAGTAACCTCTTACATAACAAGATAATAAGCTAATCACTTGAGCCACCTATAATTGACAAATGAAATCATTGCAATAAAAATGTGATTAGTATATTACTTAAAGAATTGCAAGTAGTATAAGACCCTTATTTTCTTTAAAGAGTATATGTAAGTTGGAATTTATTTTGGCTTGAAATATCCAAAAGAAACTTTATCATGTCATTGCTCATTCAATTATTCTTTGTGAATGTATTATATGGGATTCTAATATTACAAATAAATATTGAAAATAGATAAAACAAATTAGAAACTTTTTGAATTTGATGAATTTAAAATGAATAGATAGACACAATGTGGGATTGTGCTTCTTGAAGGAGACATTATGCTCTTAGAAGGTAAAATTATTTGTCAATTTATATCCTACACTCATAATCTTTCTAAATTCTCATTGACTATATACTTCAAAAAAGTGATGACAAAAATCAAAGATAAAGGATGGTCTCATAAGAAAGTTCTATGGCTTATTAAATGGAATATTCAAGAGCAGATTCTTTATTCTCACCTTAAGTAAGTTCAAAAATTAGTGAAATAAATAGTATTTTTAAAAATTTGAAAAATATAAAAAGAAAAAATTATATTTATTTGAATAATATTAGGCCTTAACTCAAAAGTAAACTATTTACCTATTCCTATTCTTACCATTTGTGATTCACAATTACTATAGCATGAATGTATTCTTACCATTTAAGAGTTAAAACTTGTAGATGGATCAATTTTCTTTGTGAAGAATGAATATGTTGAATATACCATACAAATAGCATTGAAGATGAATAACATATTTTCGTACAATATTCTACATTTAAGCACACTAGTTATAAGTATGGTATTACCATTGCAATTTGGTTTATTTCTTTCAAATGTTACCAAGAACACTAAATTTTCTTAATGATGTTTTGAAAACTCATACATATATATTTTTACTATCCATTAAATCCATAGCCTCTAGAGATGTAAAAAATTTTAGTTGTTTAATAAATCCACCAATGCTAGTCCTAGGCCTATATATGAAAGGAGGGCTAGCGTAAAGTTTGTAATGAGTTGTAAATCCTTTCCAAATATCATGGATGAGTTTTTTGATATTTTGTAGATGCTAGATAATTTTCTAGATGTGATGGATAATAGTCATACAGATTGGTTGCTATGCAAAATGAGCAAGGACTTACTAGGACATCCTCCAAAAACAATGTGCAACATTACCATCTAGATGTTATAAAATGTAGATAAGGGTTTCTGTATCAAGGATGAGTATAGATAAAGAAGCAAGTTTAAAAAAAAAAATTTCAAATGATAACTTGGAATATTGACATTCATAATAAAAGAGCTTCTGAAATTACCAATACCATGAAGAGATGAAGAATCTACATTACCTAACTTCAAGAAATAAGATGGAAAGAAGAGAAAGTTAAAGATTTAGGCTAGGCTTACAAACTATTCTACTCATCAAAAAGAAAATCCCTAAAATGAAATGGACATCACCATTAATCAATGTATCAAAAATAAAGTGGTACAAGTATATTGCTATGGTGATTGAATTCTGTGCATTGTACTTGTACTTGGACATAAGATCATCGACATCATTAGTGTATATGCTCCACAAATTGGCCTAGAAAATTCCATCAAGCATGGATTTTAGAATTTTATGAATTAGGTGCTTCAAGAAATTTCCTAGGAAGAAAGAATATTTATTGGAGGTTATTTTAATGATCATGCTAGATCTACGAAAATGGAATATAATAGGATTCATGGAGGACATGGATTTGGAGAGTGCAATAATATGGGAGATTCACTACTATAATTTGCATTATGTGTGACCTTACAATCGCACATACTTATTTCAAGAAGAGGAAAAACATTTAATTATAAATAAAAATGGTATAGATAAAACAAAAATTGATTATTTCTTGATGCACAAAAGAGACTAGGCAGTGTACAAAGATTGCAATGTCATACTTGGAAAGTACCTTACAACATAGCATTGACTAATGGTCATGGATTTAACTATATAAAGATTTAAAGGTACCAAAAGAAAAGGAAATATATGCATAAAATAGTAGAATTTGAAGGACGATAACATCACCTCACCTAGAATTGGAATTGCTCCACAAATAAAATTTTAGGCTAAATGGAAAGTTGCATTCATAAAATTGAAAGGAAAAATTTGGTTAAAACAAAAGTCAAAAGATACATCCCAAAGAAGACATGGTAGTGGACTGATGAAGTGTAGCATGCTATTCAAAATAATGAACAATACTTTAAGAAATGGTAGCAAAGCGGTAGCTAAGAAAACAAGATGATATACAAAATTGCAAAGAATGAGGTAATTATAGTAGTAATTAAAGTCAAACATAAGGTCTTAGATAGCATTTATGAAAAATTAAGAATAAAGGAAGAAGAAAAATATATTTATAAGTTAGAAAAAATTAGAAACAAAAAGTGTAAGGATATTAATTATGTCAAAATGCATTAAGGACCTAGATGAAAGAATTTTGGTAAGAGATGATAAAACTTTGGATATGTGGAAAAGTTATTTTTAAGAATTATTAAATAAATAATTCCCAAGAGAAGACATCCAAAAAGAAGAACCAAATTTTGGTCTAGTTAATTTTAGTCTTACTTTTACTATTTTTAAGCCTTATGATTCTAGGGCATGTTTCTAGCTCTCCATTTTAGAAGCAATAATTTCTCGAGCGGTATCTAGCAATACAATATTATTTGCAAATAACATATAGTAAAGAATTTCATTTTTTATTTCTTTTGTTAATTAATTTATAATAACGACAAATAAGTATAGGTTAAGTATAGAACCTTGATGTAAACCTACTATGACCAAATAGGTATAGCCTACTACCTTATATGGTACTAAAAATTGGGTAGTAATAAAGACACATGAACAACAAATCAATGTGGAAAAAATGCAAATGCTCTAATAGCTATTGAATGTTATCAAAAGAGGTAAGATACATAATATAAACATTGGTGAAAGACTTGAAGTAGTTTTTATTTTAGATAAGCTACAAGAGTGATAGCTTAAATGGTTTGGACATGTGCAAAGAAGATCAAACAATCAGCCTCTAAACAAAGGTTGCTACATCATTGTTTTAGAAAATTCACCAAAACAAAGACTAAAGAAGACATAGGAAAATATAATCCAAGATTATTTGAAATAGCTACAAATAAATAAATATCTAGCTCTTCATAGAAGTGTATGACAAAAAAAAAACTCATTTAGCTAACCTCATTTTGTTGGAACAAGACTATGATCATGATGATGATAACTTTATAGAAATTTAACTAAGTCATAGTTTTACGTTCCAATACATTATAATTTTCATGTGTGATATTATAGTTGAAAATATGATTGAGTTATTCTAAATTTTACCAAGAATACATAGTAATATTATTAATGATGTTTTCAGAAATCATAGCATGTCCATTTCTATTATCCAATAGATCCAGAGACTTTATAGATGTAATAAAATTTTAGTTTCATATGATAACTTTATAGACTTTTAATTAAGTAACAATTTCAAGTTCCAAAATCTTCTAATAATCTAGGGGATCTTAAAACTTGAAACTTTTTTTAATAATATTTACACCCAAGACATATAGTTAAATTATCACTTTATAACTCAACATTTTTACCCAAAAATAAACCCATAACTTAGAGCTTCCAAATAGATTTAATATACTTAATAAGTCTAAGAAGACTAATAATTTACTACTAAGATTTTTGAATAATTAATTGAAGATTAAGTATCTTGAAAAAACATTAATCTTTAGAATATTCTTCAAATTGGATATCAATGTTTAATATCCATTTACAAATGATTAACACTATATGCTTATGTGTAAATGATCCTATATCTAGGGCACATTGCAATATTGAAGTATCACCTTACTCAACAACCAAAATATAATAAGTATAATATATAAGATAAATAACTTAAATGTTATATTTTTGCATGACATCATTTAACTACAAGTAAAACTTCAATTACAAGGTAGGTAAAGAAAAATTTAAATTAGTACATATTGTGATGCTATGACATCCCATTTCCAAATGTCAGATATATGTTTTATTCAATATTATGCATACTAAATATGATAGAAAATATGCAAAAGGAGAAAAAGGAAATTTTATTAATAAAAAATTATAATTAAATAAGTGTATCTAGGTAATATTCTAGGGATTATTAGGGTTATCTTGTTTTGATATCTGTCCCTTGTTAGAAATAGTATGAATGTGTGCTTCCAACTCCTTTATGATCATTTCCCCTTCATGAGGAGTAGAGTAGGACATAGTGATGATCTTTACTGTTCATGTTGATGTCTTATTTTGATGTATTAGAAATTATAATTATTAAGTTTTGTTGTAGAAGAATCATAAGATTTAAGAAAATACGTAACAAATTATGTTGACTTAAACTAAAATAAAGTTGTTGATGTTTTGAACTCATCATAAGTTGACATTTATCATGTTGTTAATGTTATGTATTAAAAGAATATTCAAAAGGAATAACATATAGCTTGAGATGTATAAGCCAATCAATAGGTTGATCTCTAATATTTGGAAGAGATAACTATTTGTTAATTGTAATACAATAAATATCACTAGGATGGTGATCACACCATGGTAGTATTATCATAAACTCATAGTGCTACATAATATACACCTTATATTGAATGTTGAGCTTGATAGAACACATCAAGTCATTAACATTGCACCTTAAGCTTAAGCTTTGAAATTGTAGCAACCTTTACTATCTAGTTACCATTTCATGACATTTAAAAACTTGATTTATGAATAAGTTATCACTTTTTTAACTTTCTCTACCATACACCATAAATCAAAAATTTTATTTACTATCAATGGCTATGGAGTATGAGCTCTAATGGAATTTCTCAAAGAATAAGCATTTCAAATGGGCATTGTATGACTAAATATAACATCATCCTTAATTAGTAAAGTAATAATTAAAAGAGTAAAATGAAAATAATCTATTTATTTTTCTAGAACCATGATATAAATTATTTTATCCTTAAGTTTCTTTTGAAATGCAAGAAAGAATGGCTGTAGCCATTAGGGATATAATCTCCTTTAAAATATATTATAACACAAAGTTATAAACCAATAAGAAAAAATATGCTTTCCATGCTAAATTAATGAATTTATAACTTCATCATCAAACATATAGGTATCATGTTTAAATTACTTGCAAAAAATTCTTTAAGACTAATAACATCAACTAGTAAATGAATCTATATTTGCATTTCTATCAACAACACTAGAAATTAATTATCCTCTTGATTTGAGGGCTTTGTCTTTCACCATGGATTTGAAAAGTTGTAAATCACTTAACAATAGTGGTGGAACACTAGAACCATTACTTAAAGACTTTTGATCAAAGGACTTCTTAAAAGATTCTTCTCTAACTTCATTATACATTGTTAAAAGTAACAATGGACATATGGTGGGTGTAGATGGTAGTTCATAGTTCATGTTTATAATAGAGGATAACAGATTCTTATAGTCAGTAGTAAACTCCTCTATTATATCTTGTTATTATAAACTCTACACTATGATGTTCAACCTTTCTTTCTCCTCATTAAAAGGTGTTGTCAAAGTACTTTTCTACATAGTTAGATCTACAACTTATTTATGTGAATCCTTCAAATGCTACAAAAGTGGGAAGTTCTTATTTTCTCATGTAGCCTTGTGTATTTCTAACTCCATCATCTTTACCGACATCAATTCCTAAACTCTACTTGCTAGTTTAGGATTAGAATTGGAATCTATGACGTTTCTTACTTACTTTAGTTCTTTAAGTCCTATAGCCTACTTCTTAGCAATTATGAGGGCACCATCTTTCTCTATTTTCAATTTTCTAAATGCTATAGTATAATCTTCATTATCCTTATATTTTTTTCTTAAATATTTATTTAAGGGTACATTTTATGCTAGGGGGTGCTGGAGACCTATGTGTTGTAATGCAACATTGTTTCAAAAGCTCTGGCTTTGAAATAATATTCTATTAGAATGTAATTCAAAATCATCAAAACATAGAGTAAATCATTACTCACTACAATGAAGAAGAAGTCTTCAAACCAACTAATTTCCTTAGTAATCATGCCTTGGATAATTGTTGAATAATTATATTCATCAACTTTCTTAATATATTTCCACCGAGCCTCATTATATAATGTTTCATCAACAAGGCTCTTCTACACTAATGTTTTAAAGAACTTCAATATTGCTTCATAATGAGCAACTTTATTTTCAAATCTTTGATATTGTCATTAAGGATGGGGATAACTAATTACTCTATGACATATTTCATCCTTCTACCTAAACTTCATTGCACTATGTTAGTGAGGATATCTCCATAACTACTCCTCTTTGGAAAAGGCTTCTAGAAATACTTTGACAATACTTTCTTATTTCTACCTTTTACCACTGAGATGACCTTTGGCATTTTAAATTACAAAAAACTCTTACAAAGATAGAATGAAGATTGCCATAGGATAATTGTGAGGATGACGAATAATAGTAAGCTAATATTTGTTCCTTTTCTTCTTCTTTTTGTACAGAAATCTAATCTACATAGCTACCTTTGTTCACTATGGCATAGTGTAGATTTAGTAGAGGCTAAGAAATCATATTCCTTGTATCTTTAATACAAATAAAATAGGAAATAATATATACCAAATCATAATATGACATCTAAAGTTAAGAAATTAGTATTTTGGTAGTGGTGGAGACATGGGCTTTACCTTATTCCTATTAGTTGATAAGGCATTCGATAAGTTGATGCCTCAGAAACATGATTTATTTTAAGGTAAAATCTATTTTAACCATATGAAAATAGAACCACATAAATCTATTTTGTTTTAAGAAAATTGCTAAGTCTTTCTAAACAAAAAGATAAATCAATCTTTATTATATGTTGTAATAAAATTTTCAAACAATGGTTAATCTTTCAACACTACAAACTTTACAAATAGTATTAGGCTTAATGTTTCCACTTTTATAATAAAGCCACCTTCCACTAATGGTGTGGTAAGATTAAGATTGGATAATCAAGAATAGAATAATTTGAATAATCAATGTTGATTGAAAATGTTAAAATTTGAATAATCAAGGATGAAATAATTTATTGTGAATAATCTAAAAAGTAGAAATCATCAATTTGACCAAAAAGGAATAGGATTTAGTGAGAGTTTGACTATCTTGTATTTTTGTGTTGTTTACTTGGATTTGGAAAAGTAAAAATTAAATTTATGATTTCATCTTATATACTTACAATTTCATTTATTGCACTTACTAACATTTTCACTATATCACACTCGCGGTATTGGTAAATTGTGGTAACATAAGCCTACTCTAATATCATGTTAAGTTTTATGATAAAATAATCATAAGATCCAAGGAAAACAAGTAATAAATTATGTTGACTTAAACTAGGATAAAACTATTGATGGTTATCACAATGTTAAGTATTGAAAGTACATTGTAAAGGTATAAGGCATAGTCTAAGATGTATAACCTAATTAATAGATTAATTTCTAATTTTTAGAAGAGATAACTATTTGTTAACTATAATACAACAAACATTATTGTAATATCCATGATGATCATACCATGGCAATGTTACCATAAATTCATGTTATTGCATAATATAGACTTTATTTTGAATGTTGAGTTTGATAAAATGCACCAAACTCTTAATAATAAGTATGTATTTTTTCAAAATAAAAGGATCATAGTAGGGTAGTTTAAGAGAAAATGTTCAAAAAAGGAAATGAGATGTCAAAAACCTTCATGAGAGGATCATGCATAAAGAGGAAAGATCCTTCACAAAAATGTATATTTGGGTAATGCTTTGAGGCTTCTTAGGGTTATCTTTGTTTGAAATATATCCCTTATTACAAATATTGTGAATGTATGCCTCTAACTCTTTCATGATCATTTTCCCTTCATGTTGAGTAGAGTAGGACATAGTGATAGGCTTTACTTTTTATGTTGATGTCTTCTTTTCATGTAACATAAGTTATAAGTATGTTTTTTTCAAAAAGAAAAGGATCATGGAAGGTTAGGTCAAGAGAAAATATTTATAAAAGAAAAGAAAGGACTAAAATATTTCATGATAGGCCTATGCCAAAAGAGGTAAAATCCTTCACAAAAATGTATTAATAAAGTTGAACACATCTCATTGTAACTTGCACTCTATTATTTATATAAAGTTAGTAGAAGCTCTTCCTTTTATTCATTTTCTGTGCTATGTAAGCATTTCAATGCTTGGTTAAAGCTCTCCTAGCTTCATTCCATTTTTCTTTTGCATTCTTGTAGCATGTTTTTCTTATCTTGAGGAGTGAATCCCTCTCAATGGATTCTTCTCTTAAGTTCTTGGACATCTCTCTTGCATAATTTTTTATATTTACATGTACTTTTATATGTTTCTTATATAATATCTTATGTTTTAAGTTCTCTCAAGTTTATGAAGTTATATGAATATTTTTTTATGTTTAATTTTAAGGAATTCACTCCCAAGTTTTAAGTTCAAGTTAGTTTCTCTCTAACTTTAGGTTCATTTTGAAGGTTGAAGAAGGGTTTTAGCCTCTTTCTCTCAAATTTAATGTAAAAGTTCATTTCTCTCTTTACCTAAGCTTGTTCCAAGCTATTCTAGCTTGAGTGAACTATTCTCTCATGTTTCATGTTAATTTCATGATATCTTTGAAGTTAATTAAGAATGTTTAAAGGGTGTATGCATGTTTTCATGATTTTTAGGCATGGAAAAAAATCTTATTAATTTGAGAAGTGTTTGATATTATTCTTCTAATCCAAGCCTTCCTCATCATGTTTAGAGGTTGTATGATATGTTTTCATGCTTGTAAGTAAGGTTCGTATTAGCATATTTGCAAAGTTCAAAGTCAAATTTCTTGTTTTATCATTCTTTATATTCCAATAATTCCATGATCTTACCATGACCCATGGTAAAAATCACAATCTCATCATGACCTCTAATGAGCTTTTCTTTTATTTCTATATAGACCACAACTTATGGTCAACTCATAGTGTATAATTTGTAGTCATGATGGCCCATGATCAACCTATGGTTTGAAGTTTAAAGTATAAGAAATTTAGAATGGCTACCATAACCTAACCATGGCCTGTTGTTTACACAATTTCAATTTTTTCTTTGTTTTGTAGGATCAAAAGCCATGGAGAAATAATAAAATCATCCTACAATCCAATCATGATATGTGACCATTTACCATAACTTGTGGTATTATGACATGACCAAGCCAAAAATCAAAGTACTATTTGTAGTTAAAAATTTTAAAGATTTTGAGGACAAATTTTAGAGACAAATTAAGGCTTGTGACCTTATTCCATTTTGCTACTCTGACATCTCCTAGAGATAATCTAGCACAACCATCATAGTTAGTCCTAGACTTGACTAGAAGAGGTGGTCAAGTCTCTTCCTATTTTGATTTACTTGTCTTGGTTACGTATCTTTCATTAGCTTAGCATCTCCATGTTGGTATGACTGCTATGTTACTAATATAAAAACCTTAGATCAAAACCCCAAAGGTTTCCTCTTGAGACATGCCCTTCCATTAAGGGTCTTATAATAATAATTGCAATTCCTAGTTATAGAACGACACCATTTGGGAATAGGTTTATAACAAACTATCTCCCATAACTTTCATTCATCCTTGAATGAGTTTGCATAAGAGGATTTATTTATACTTCAATCATTTGATTTTTCCTTTGAAATAGAATTCTAATATTCTCTTACTCAATTTGTAATGGAAATATAATTAATAAAGAAATATAAGAATAAATAAAACTACCATATTAATAACTTCTATTAATTCTCTTGGGAATAACAAGAGGTGAATTAAAGATCTACCAACTATCAACTAAGTCCTAGCTAAAGTTTTATCATGTACATCTTATGTTCTCTAGTTATGTAAGTAAAGGTAGGATACATCTTTATTCCTGATTCATATTACCCAAGAATATTTTACTTACCTAATTTCAAGAGTATAAATTAAATAATAATAAAAATAAGAAATAGAAATATGGATTAAGGGAATTCCTATTTTTTATCTTCTCCAAATTTGGATTTTTTTCTAAGAGGTCTTTTACATATTTGGATTTGAAAAATTAATTATATAACTGATGAGCAACAAGTACCCCTATGCCTAACCATACAAATCACAAGGGTTCACACACTATTCAGTCTAATTCTATGGATGGGACTAGTTGTGGCATCTAGATCATTATGCCTTAATTGTAGTTCATTATCTTCCCACTTGGACTAGTGGTAACTTTGTCATGTATGGTTTAGTCCAAAGTGAGCCATATAATTGTTGATGTTGTTCTAGCCTTATGCTACTCCAAATGATAATAAAGAAATTAATTATTTAATCTAATTAGAAATAAAAAGATAAAGTCTAAACTAGCCTATGGGTGATGAGTGTCCATTCCCAGCTTTCCATACACATCTTGAACCCATGTATCCATTATTAGAATTACCAAGCACTATGCTACTAGGTGAATCAAGTGATAACACTACTAATATTACCTATCAAATACATGTTTATACTTAAAACTAGTTGCGCTCATTATGCCAATTGATTAACTTACATGAAATGTAGATATTAACTAAGTACATGAAAAGTAAATTACATGGAAAGTAAATCTAATCTAAGCGAAATTGCTGCAATGAATAAGAATCAATCTTGATCTTATTGCTATTCATGGAATGTATCCAAGTAGAGTGCGACTCGAATAAGATGTCATACATTTGACTCAAATTTAAACTACTAGCACTCACTAATTGTTCTCTAAGACTATGGAATAAACTTACAAGGGTTCGACTACTCTAGTAACAAAAGAATAAAACTTCTAAGGATCATGTATCCAAGTGCTATATTTATAGGTAGGAATTCATCCCATGATATTAGATATTCGATAACATAGCATGTGATCTGATATTAGGGATACAATATTGGGGATCTAATATCGGGACTTCAATATTAGGGCTTGAGCAAAATATAATTCATGATACCTCCACAATTAAATGAAAACTTATTCTTGAGTGAATAAAGGGAGGAACAAGTTCTTTACTAAATATTGGAAAGGTATGGGATTATTAACTAATTAACTGATATACAAATTGGCTTTGAGTGCTGCATCACAAAATTTTATTTAAGTGGATGTGGAGAAAATGATAAAGTGACAAAAAGTCTAGACAAACATTGAATATTACAAAATTTGCAAAGGTCTTCAAAAAGTTGTTGAAAATGATTCTTCTTGTTGCCACTAGCAATGGTAGTCTTCTCTAGTTATGCAAAAAATTCTTGAAGGATGGACTAAAATTTCTTCTTATCATCCCATGGATCTAGCAAACATGTCATGTTTGAGCTATAATCCTGTATGTGCTATGATTTTTCCATGGGCATATTGTCCATTGTCCCTCTCTTGGCTAGCAAAAGACCTTCTTCCATAGACATTTCTTTAGCATCATCTATAGTCACCAATGAATCAACATTAGTTTTGGTAAATTTTCATTAATAATCAACCCTTTTTGAATCCCTTAGTTTGCATTTAAGCATAAGGTGATGATAGTGTACTATGCCTAAGGCCATGAGGTAACTAAAATCATCAAGTTGTTCACCTTATTTTGATTAATTACTATTAGTCACCATAATGTTTGAAAATAGAATGTTGGAAAAATTTCAAAAATTTTAAAACAAACATCCTTAGCCCCCATGACTAATAAGAATAACTCCAAAAGTGCACAAGTTTTCAAATAATTAAAACCAAAGGTCTAATGTAGAAGATGGCCAAGAAAGTTTTTGGAAGTTGAAGGATATTGAGATAAAGTAGGAAAAATTAATTAAAATTGATGAGAAGTAGTTCCAAAAGCATGCATAAATTTAGAGAAACTGTCATTTATGTTCTAGAAGATGTAAAGTTTAGTTCAAAGCCATGATCAACAAAAGTTATGTAGGTGGGCCCTCCCCAATGTAGGCTCCTACCATAATGCCCTTTCATAACCACTTTTATAGATGTCTATGAGCATCCTAGAAGTTAAATGTAGATTAGTTCTTTGTTCCAAACAACAAACAACTACTATTGATGGGATGTTGCATTATACTACATAAAACCAAAAGGCTTATAATTGTATATAGCAGTGAGGTGAATAATGGGATGAGAATGAATTACAAGGATAGGGATGTAAGGTGTTTTATCATGTTCACAATAGGTTCTTATGTTAAGTATGATTAAAATGAATAGCATACCTATCTGTCCAAGTTTCAAACCAAGTCCATACCATTAACAGTGACCTTGCATTGATATGTTCCTTCCTACTGACCATCCTAAGTCCACAACCACCACAAAGAACAATCATCACTCCAAAAAGAGAAGATACGAGAAGAAGGAAGGAACAACCTTAGTTAGAGGGGCACCTTTAGGCATGGGTAACATGTATTTCTAGCCTCATAACTAGTGCTTGTAGCCCATTATTATGTCTAAGGGATGTGATTTGAATTCCCATTATTGTTTCTCTTTTTTTTTTGGATTTTATATTTTTTTATTTTGGATGGGAACCACACCATGTAAAAACTTTTAGCTTCCTATTATTGGTTGATAGTGGAGTGATGATATGTTCCATGAGGAGTCATAAACCACACAAAGGAAGTCAAGAAGAGAACCCAACAAATCCCCTTAAGGCCACATCCTTATCATTCCCACTTGGTCATTTCCTCTTTCTTCAAGGTACAATGATCATTGGTTGATTTTAGTTTCATGAAAGAAGAACCAAATTACTTTCATGACAAAATAATTTTTATTTAGAGGATTGGAGGGATGAATGAGGCGGTCTCACTTCTTTACATAATTACTTACCTAATTATCTTGATAACATACCAGAAAAACCCAACACATAGTGTTGAATTATGCATCATGACTTGGAAGTATTATTAATGGAAACATGAAAAAAATGACTCATTTATCTTTGAAATAGTTTTATATTCTTATTTTCAATCCACTAGATGTCTTCTAGTTTAGTGGCTACTATATAGACTAGTTTTTGCTCACATACTTGTTTTTGAACTTTATGGTTGATCAACATAAAGGTTATGTTAATATTTTCAATATTTAACCCACAACTACATACATTATTATTAGTAGTGATGCACAAATTATTCTATCTCTCCATTGTGATAGGTTTATTATTTATATCTTTTGTTGGAGTGATGATGGTTGTTGGATTTTGTGTATGATCAGGAGACATTATTCTGGCAAGGAAGGGTGTTGCACTAGATCAGCCTTGTGCTAGTTTTGATGTGCTAGTAAGTCTATGAGTTTTGTGGTTGTGTGTGAAAACTATCCTAAAGAAGGGATGTTCTCAAGGTTGTGGTGGAGATCTACTAACATTATCATTTTTGTGTATCTTTCCAACACAAGTGACATTCTTTCATTGATGTTGTAGTGCCAAACCTTTTTGTGTTATTGGCAATAACATGGTATGGAGGGAAGTATGAAAATAATGAGGATATGATAGAGGGTAAGAGGCATGAGGTGGTGATCCCATAGAAGATTTATGGATTGCTGATATTCAAGAGAGTGGTAGCAGTGATTTGAGGTAGAGGAAGTAGAACTAGTTGGGGAAATAGATTATTGAACATAATATCTATATAGGTCTAGCTACCAGTAAGAGTAGTGCTCATTTGATGATGGCCTCCCCCATGACGATGTGTTTTGCCACTAGTTTTGAGGCTGATAAGAAGACCCACTAGGATAGTACAGTTGGTTGTAGGACTATCTATAATTACCTTATGAAAAAGGTAATTTTCTAGGCATTTGATTTTATACAAACTTGGGATTCAAAGAAAAATCCCAATATTCATGTAGATGTAACATGACTTGGTAATAGCCCTTTGGATGGTCATATAGACAGATGTCACATCTATCATCATCTTTTATGGTTGAGTTTATAGCCTTTTCTTCTACAACCAATTTCCCTTTTTGTTAATAAGTGTTCCTACCTATTTCTTTGTTCTTTTTCCTCCTCCTATTTTGGACACTCAATTCATTTTGCATTACTCTCTCCTCTATGGTTTTCACATAAGTTGTAACTTTGTCATTCATCATCTCCCACGTCTTATCTATCCTTTCTTCAAGCTCATCGATAGACTTTTGTATTGGGAAGGTTTGTTGTGAAATCACCTCATTGAGAGTTAATTCTTTTTCCTTATCATAGATATGGACCCCCTTATTTTAAAGAGTTTGATCCCAATTATATACCTCTACATTCACTCATTTACATAGATCTCCTTCTGATTTTGCCACCTACTCAATTAGCCTTTGTATCTTATGGGCTTTCAGTTCATATAACTGGCCTTGGGCATAAATCCTAAGGGTTTCCTTCATTTAATTACAAAGTCCATCTATGATGTGAAAACGTTGCTCTTTTTGAGAGAAATCATGGCTTGGACATCTATCTAGTAGAAAATAGTATCTATCCAAGGTCACATCCAAGGATTCATGTTATTCTTGCTTCCATGCTTGGATTTGTTTTCTTAGGTTGGACACTCTCATATAGGTTTGGTACTTTTCATTGAAAATTTGCAACATTGTGGACCACTAATGGATTGAATCTAGTTTCAACGATCTATACCAACTTTCAAATTCATCAACTAGTGTCCCAGAAAAGAGCTTAAGCTTTTGCCACTTATTTTCTATATTTTGCAAGGAATAGGCATCATGAAAGGCTTGTAAATTATGTAATTGATCAAAATAATAGCCTCCTCTAAATTTAGGAATGTTATCCATATTAAGCCATTTGATGTAGTTGTCACTTTGATCCCTTTGGGGTATTCAAACAATCTTCCAAATCTATGTCAAGTCCCTAGTAGCCAATAAGGGTTCATTTGTATCAAACACATCATGGTGATAATCTATATTTCTATTTGTCTGATTATGATGATATTATCTATGCTCATTTTGATGTCTTTTATTTTGCCTTTAGGTTTGATTTCTATCTTTATCTTGATCCCATAGTAGATCTCTTTCTCTATACCTATGTTCATCTTCGTCAAAACTAGACGTTGAAGAGAAAAACACAGAGGAGGAACTAGGAGAATCACCATGGCTCTTATATTGTCCCCAGAGTCCCTTGATCTATCTTTTCTAGGTTTAGAGAAGGTCTTAGGCCTTGAATTCCTCCTTGTTCTAGGAATTTCTCCATCTCCTCTAGGATTGTCTGTACCAGTTGAACATAGCCATTACATGTACTATGGGTTGAAATGAGCATATGAAACCCTTGCATAAGGGTGTTCACTCCAATTCTCTCTAGTATAAATCTTATCATTTTTCCAACAAGAGTTTTCATCATACGATCCATTATTGGTCCTATGTGAAGAAGACATGGTTTTAACATATGTGACTTAAAATATTAATAATTTCTAAAAGATAAATTATTAACATTTTTATAGCAATCATGTATAATATAACTAATCTAGATAACTAGCACCATTCCCAACACTAGTGCCAATGATGAGTGGCATGTACCCCTATGCCCAACAATATAAATCACAAGTGTTCACACATGATCTAGTCAAGTTCTATGGATGGGACTAGTTGTGGCATCTAGATCATTATGCCTTGATCGTAGCTTAGTGTCTTCCCACTTGGACTAGTAATAGCTTTGTCATGTATGGTTTAGTTTAAAGTGAGGCATATCATTATTGATGTTGTTTTGGCCTTATGCTACATCTAACAATAATAGGGAAAGTAATTATTTAATCTAATTAACAATGGGAAGCTAAATTCTAAACCTATGGGCAATGAGTGTTTATTGCCAACTTGCCATACATGTTCTAAACCGATGTATCCACTATTGGGATTAACAAGTGCTACTAGGATTACCAAGAAAATACATGTTTATGCTTGAAACTAGTCGTGCTTATTCTACCAAGTGATTAACTTGCATGAAATATAGATGTTAACTAAGTACATGAAAAGTAAATTGCATGAAAAGTAAATCTAATCTAAGTCAAAGTGCTGCAATGAATAAGAATCAATCTCGATCTTATTGTCATTCATGAAATATATCCAAGTACATTACCACTCAAAGAAGACACTATACAACTAACTCAAATCCACATTATGGGTACTCAATAACTATTCTCTAAGACTATAGAATAAAATTACAAGGGTTCAACTATTCTATTGACAAAATAATAAAACTACTATGAATTGTACGAATAGATGTTGTATTTATAGGTAGGCATGCATCCCACGATATTAGATTTTCGATAACGTAGCATGTGATCCAAAATCAAGGCCTAACCAAAATATGATTCATTAACAACCATCCACGTTGTGGTTCCTACAATACACTAGTCTATATTGTTTGAATGAGGAACCATCATAAGAACCTTTTTATTTATAAATACTTTCATATCTTGACTTTCTTAGATCAAGTTAGAATTGGTAAAGAAATTTCCATAACAAGACTTCTTATAGATAAATAGCATTAGCATTCAAGATTTGTAATTTTATTAGGATACATGGGTATCAGTACTTATGCTAGCCTAAGGTCCAAGGTGCACATGTAGGGTGTTTCCTTTTACTACTTAGGATCTTTGTAATCACATTGTATGTTCTCGCCTTCATACATATTCTTGAGTTCTCTTTTGACTTATTTTCACTCATAGATATCATGCATCTTGTTGTAATAAGATTATGATTCTCCATGATAATTAGGTATTTGTAAAGCAATCATCCTACTTATTGTGTTTAGTATGAACCTTTGTCCTTTGTTGGTTTGGTAATTGATCTTTTAACTACATGATTCCTTGATAACTATCCAACTTTCATTCTTGGACATTTCTACCCCCCTTGGAACACTAACTTTGGTAGTGTAGGAAATTTCAAACTAGGGGTTGGTAACATAGGTTTAGTTGTATGACTTATGGAATCTCTATAGTTCAAGACTAATTAAATAATTTTTATTTATAAATTATTCTTCTAAATATGAATAGGATTATCTAATTTCTACATTCTAGATTATTATGTTAATCTAATCACTATTTCTAGAAGGTCAAGATTGTTAGAAAGTGACTATTTAAATATTGAAAATAAGAACATGAATTCAAAGTTATGATTGTATAGAGTTATAATCTTATTAGTTATAATTATTAAAAATTTTTTAGGTTTGAGTATAGCCATCTTGACTTTGCCATTATGTTTCAAAGGCCAAAATCAAATAGTAATAACTATATATATACTAAAAATTATTTCTTAGATTGAAATTTACAGTAACTTTTAAGTTCCTAAGTTATTGAGGTACATCATAACATAAGGTCTAGCTATATAGTTTTTAGGCTATTGAGTAATGATTCTAACTTTTCCATTGTGTATAAAGGCCAAAATTTTCTTTAAAAAACTATTTATGTGCCTTAAATGAACATTTTAAGGTAGAGTCATAACTTTTTTGAATCTTTCTTTTATAAAAATGGAAGTTAATTCAAAAATTAACCCTTATTGAAGGTTTAATTTTGGAAAAATTTAAATTTCTTTTGCCTAGGGTTTGAACTAAAGACCCTATCTTGGTTTTTTGGTTAAGTACCTAGATGTTTTAATTTTTTTAAAAAATTAATATTTAAATTTATATTAGTTTTTGAGGAACCTAGACCCAAAGTTTTTTCCTTAAGAGAAATTTGGAGGTCATCATTGAACATTGTCAGAGATTTCTTGATGGTACTAGCAAGGCCATAGATACCATGGGAACCCAATCAAAGACTATATAGTGATGCTCACAAAGCCATGAAAAACATCATGGGTAGCCAATTAAAGACTACATAAAGGTACTCATAAGACCACACACACCACAGGAAGTTTGTTTAACAGTGTTGATGGTTTTTGTAGAAATTTTATCTATATATAAAATAACTAAATGTTAAGATAGCATGATAGAGATGTGGTAATGAGGGAGATAATGCTAAATATGATGATGGCATATTGAGTGATGATGGTCATGTGAATGCAACTAGATGAGCAGGTTCTAAAGGTGAAGATGAAGGCAATGATAGTAGATGAGGTAACCAAGATATAATGGTTCTTCTAACATTCTTGTTAATTATGTTGTACAATTTATATTTTAATTCTAACATCAATGATATCATTATTTTAACTTATTGATGAGTTTTTGGGTATTCCAACACTCAACCATATAAGTCATGAGTGTTCATGTGCAAGCTGATCATAATCTCTAGATGAATAATGTAAGTATAATAGTAGTTGATGTTTACTTCGAGATCACTGTCTCCTCATGTAGAATTAGTGAAGTTCATATCATATACTTTAAATCTTGGTAAGGTATATAATATGTTGACATTGTTCGACTTGAGTTACACTAAGTGCCAATATGTTGAAAATGATGACAAAGTCTATGTCTAAGTGCAATGAAAGTAAAAAGCTATTCTAGCCTATGGGTGATCACCAACTATTCCTAGCTTGCCATACACATTCTAGGCTAATGTAACCATTATTGGGATTACCAAGTGATTTCACTACTAAGGGAATCAAGTGAAGTCATTATTGGGTTACCAAATAGTTACACATTCCACTCAAAACTAGTTGTACTTATACTACCTTACTAAGAGACATCAGAATATAAAAGAACTTACGAAATGTAAATGACTTAATGAAATTGAACATGAAGAAAAGTAAAATTAACCTAAGTGAGATGTTACAATGGTAAAAAATAATCTTAGTCTTTATTTCTAATCATGAATTATGTATAGGAACAATCCACTTGAATAAAGATTCCATACAATTATTGTTCATCACACTATGAGCGTTCACTCTAGCTTTAATTCTAATTCATAAAAACAAACTACAAGAATTATGCTAAGTGTTGGTGAAAATTGTTGTTTTGAAGTGACGTTGGATGGGTATTTATAGGCATAACCATGGACAACTACATCACATCTACAATGACATGTAGAGCTGTAGTAACGTAGCTACATAACATAATGGTTTTATCATACACCTATGATTGATTGAAAACTCGTCCTTGAGTTAAAACAAAAGAAGGATTTAGTTTTTCACAAAATTTATGGGGTTATATATGGACTTCAACATTATGACTTATATACATGATTGACTCTACTATCGATGTTACATTATGGTTTGAGTGATGTTTATATAATTATCATGCAGTGCATGATTGACACATATGAAAAAACAAAATAAACAAGCTCAATGTAGTTCTTATGTTCCAAGTGGTGGTTTCTCCTCCATCAACTTCTTTCCTTTATCTTCAAACTTTTGAAATTGGTATCTATGTACCATCTAGGTGAATTCAACAATGTTTGTGGATCATTAAACTTAGAAGTGGGGATGAATAAGTTTCCAAATTTTTAATTCTTTGACACAACAGCACACCGATTTTAATGTTCTTTCCCAACATGAGTAGTTCACACTCAGAGGGTAGTTCACAAACACACCTTCAAACTTTGTTCCTTTCAAATTGTGGTTTCAAGGATCTACATCTTGTAGAATCTTCAAGTCTTGCTCTAGAGTGTTGTGCTACAACACCAACTAGTCAATTATGCAAGGTTCTGTTAGGATTAAAATGTGGTTTCCAGGCTTTCAAAACCATTACAATCTTGAGCTTTACTTAGGAGTGTTGTGCTACAATACTAACCACTTAATCCCATAGGATCTCGACAAGCTCAATCAAGATGTCTTCCCACAAGAAGCACATCAACCTTGTAGGGCAATAAGGGAGAACAACAATTACAAGGGATGAATGCAACTTTTTTTGTTAATCCTTGTACTTTGAGGTACAACACACTTTACAATGAATAAATGATGATACAATGAAGAGAAATAATGATACAATAATAGAAAAATGATTAGAAAATGATTGTACAAAAATATTGCACATTTCCCAATGCATATGATGTCTTGTTATAGTTGTCGTGTTTCCAAATCCATCTTGGAACTCATGCAACAGCTAACCAATGGTCATTAATGATCATGGAAGACATGTTCTTCATGCTTTAGATGTCTTTCGGTATTTCCCCTCTATTATGGGAAGACCTCTTTGTTTGGGAAAGACATATTTCTAAAATCTCCATTCTAAAAAGGCATCTTTGTCTGATGCAGATGTCTTTGTGAAACTAGACTACATTCTATGAAGGTGTCTTTGCTTGATGGAAGATATCTTTACTTGAAGAAAGATGTCTTTGCCTATGCATCCTCCAATTTTCCTAATATGTCTAGTATTTCTCAGAGATGTCTTTCTTTAACCTTCCTTTCCATAATGAATTCAACATTTCTTGAAGATGTCTTTGCTCATCAAACTTCTACAAATCTTCTTTTCTTGATTCAAGGTTTTTTCCCACAAGCATAATAATCACACACACACACACACACACAAGCAACCTATGTTCCTCATTTTCCTTAATAATTTGACATACCAAAAGATCAACAATCTCCCTCTTTTTGGTAATGTCCAAAACTTAAGAAAATGGGTTAGTAATACACAATAATACATAAGCTTCTTCTTTACGTTTTTGGACATAACTAAAAAGGTGAGGCAAGCTCCCCCTAAAATATGGATAAAAAAATGTTTTTGGTATTTTGTTTTTGTTTTTGTTTTCCCTTGTGTTGAATAAGGATAGAAAGAATGAAAAGACTCACATGATTGAACAAGGTCCTATTCCCATATCTTTACATAGAGATGCTAATTAATGTTCATCTAGAGGTTTGGTGAAGGCATCAGCTAGTTGACCACATTGTGTATGTTCTCATCTAAAGTGATGGAAAATCTCACTATGTTTGGTATGAGAATTTTGGATGGGATTCTTTGTCATGTTAATGGTGCTCTTGTTATTACACTAAATTGGAGTTGAGTCTATGTTTATTCCTAAATCTTTGAGAGTTTCTTTCATCCAAAGTAATTGAGCACAACAACTACTGGCAGAGATATATATTTAGCTTTTTTTCTTGAGAGAGTTATAGAGGTTTTCTTCTTTGTTAGCTAAGAGACAAGACTTCTTCCCAAGATGAAATAGTTATCACTTGTGCTATGATGATCATCAGAAAAACCTCTCAAATCTACATCACAATAATCGACAAGATCAAGGAAGAAATCCTTTGGATACTAAAGGTCCCAGTTAGCAGTACCTTTTAATTAGTGAAAGATATGTTTAATAGCCTAGTACTGAGAATCTTTTGGGAATGACTAATATCTAGCACACAATCCTACACTTAAAGCTATATCTAGTCTACTGGTAATTAAATAAAGAAGATTACCAATCATTCCTCTATAAAGCTTGGGATCAACTGGCTTACCTTGATCATCTTTAACAAGTTTAGAATTTGTAGCCATAGGAGTACCTTTAACTTTAAAACTAGCTAAGATGTATTTGAGTAAAAGATCTTTTCCATATTTGGTTTGATGTATGAAGGTTCCATCAATTATTTGATAGATTTGAAACCCAAGAAAGTTCCTGAGTTCTTCCATCATGCTCATTCCAAATTCAGACTGCATGAGATTAGAAAATTTCTTGCAAAGAATTTTGTTAGTGGCACCAAAAATAATATCATCAACATAGATTTGAATAATTAGAAGATCTTTACCTTCTCTTTTAAGAAATAATGTAACATTAGCTTTATCTCTTTCAAATCATTTTAATGTAAGGTGTTGAGAAAGCCTTTCATACCAGGCTCTTGGAGCTTTTTTAAGATCATAGAGAGCTTTCTTCAACTTGTAGACATGATTAGTCTTGATGGAATCAACAAATCCTTCACATTGTTCAATGTAAACTACTTCTTGTATGTTTGCATTTAAAAAGGAACTTTTGACATCCATTTGATAGAGCTTGATGTTGTTGATGCTAGCATAGGTAAGAAGAAGTTTAATAAATTCTAGCCTAGCAACAGGAGTAAACGTTTCATCAAAATCTATTCCTTCTTGTTGGTTGTAAACCTAGCCTTATTTTTAATGATGTTTCCATTATCATCAGTATTGTTCCTAAAGATTGATTTTGTTCCAATAATAGATTTATTGGTGGGCCTACGTGTTAATTCCCATACATAATTTCTAACAAATTGAATAAGTTCATCTTGCATAGCAAAAATCCATCCTTCCTCTTTTTCATCTTTCGTAAAGGTTTTGGGTTCATGTTGTAAGAGATTTGCAGAAAATGCATACATTTCTTTGATTTGGTTTCTAGTATGAACACCATCTTGAAATTCCCCAATTACATCATCAGGAGAGTGATTTTTGCTAAGTTTGGGCATTTTTGATAGAGTGGGGGATATCTCTTGATCATTATCATTTTCTTCCTCTTCATGATCATTACTAGATTACAAATTTTTATCATCTTGCACTAAATTTGGGCTAGATAATTTTTGAATGGAAATAGTTTCATCATCAAGTTGAGGGCAAGTAATGTCATAATAATCTATTTTGACTTTTATGATTTCTTCCATCATATTTGTTCTTTTGTTAAACACTCTATATGCCCTACTATTTAGAGAATATCCTAAGAAATTCCTTCATCATTTTTTACATCAAACTTTCTTAAGTTATCTTTATCATTCAAAATATAGCATTTTGAACCAAAAACATGAAACTAAGCTACTGAATGTTTTTTGCCAATCCATAATTCATAAGGAGTTTTAGAAGTGAATCTTCTTACTAGAACTCTGTTGGACACATAACAAGCATTGTTGATGGCTTTGACCTAAAAGTAATGAGGAAGGCTTTGATCATTTAATATCATTCTCCCCATCTCATTTAAGATTTTGTTGTTCCATTCAACTACATCATTTTTTTGAGTTCTTGTAGTAGAGAATTGATGTCAAATGCCATTCATTTGATAGAACTGTTCAAATTTTGCATTTTTGAACTCACCTCCATTATCACTTCTAATAAATTTAGTACCATATCCTTTTTATTTTTTGGATCTAATTTCTAATTCTCAACAAATGATCAAACACCTTATCTTTGTGATACAAAAAGGCAACCCAAGTAAAGCAAGAAGAATCATCAACAATGGTTAAAAAATATCTTTTCTTTTCTAAGATAAGAGTTTGAATGGGAGCAACCACATCCATATGAAGTAGATCTAAGGGATGAGTAATAGAAATACAATTTCTATTATCAAATCTTACCCTCATTTGTTTCCCTTTTTGATAGGCTTCACATGTGTTTAGGTTGAAATATTTAATCTTAGGGAGACCACAAACCATTTCTTTAGATACCAAGGTCTAGAGAATTTCCTATTTATGTGGCCCAGCTTCCTTTGCCAAATATGTGCATCATCTACACAACTTACTAAACACTTGGATTCAAGGTTAGGAGAATTTCAAAAAATACTGGTATACACATTTCCTTTTCTAGATCCTTCAATCACAACATTTCCAGTAGATAAATCTTGTATTCTAGAACTTTCTTTTGAAAAGATAATATTAAAATTTGAATTACAAAGTTGACTTACACTTAGAAAATTAAGTTTTAATCCATTAATAAAAAACACTTTGTTTACAATTGGTAATCCCTTACCTTTACCTCCTACGATACCAATACCTATTATAGGTGCTTCCATGTCATCTCCAAAAGTAAATGTATCACAATTTTGGTTTGTGAAATGGGTGAAGTAGGATTTTTCACCTATCATGTTCCTTGAACAAAAACTATCAATATACCATGTACTAGCATTATCATTGGAGAAAGTAACTTAAGCCATCAAATTCATTTTATTCTTTCCTTCTTTTTCTCTCCAAACCTGCATGGTTTGCTTTCTAGGATGATTTTGTAAATACCAATAGTGGTGATACATTCTAAGATAGCAAAAAACATGAATATGGCCATATTTACCACAAAAGAAGAATTGCAAGTTTTTTTGTTTAGGATATTTTCCAAACATGGATAAACTCTATTTTTGGTTTTTGGATTTCTCCATAGAGCTCTTGTTGACCTACTTAAAACATTTTTGTCAATTTTTAAATCTTAGCCTAAGGTCTGAGTTTTCCTTTTTGAGATAAGAGTTTTCACCATTAAGAACTTTGATTTTTATTTCCTTGGCATGTAAAGCATCTTGTATTTCAATGCACAAATTTTGGAAAGAAAGAATGTTATGGCAAAATATTTCATACCCATCTTAAAAGGAAGCATCCTTTTGATAATCATGTGAATTGTCAACTTTAGAAACATCATTTTCTATCTTTCTAAATGTAAGGAAGGAAACAACATGCTTACCTTGATAACATATTTCACAAATGAATTGAGCACACTATTTGATGATGTACATTAACCACTCAACCATACAAGGTTCCATCAGGCTTAGAATGTGGTTTCCAAGCTTCCACAATCTTTACAATCTTGATCTCCACTCAGGAGTGTTGTGCCATAATGCCAACCACTTAATCCCATAGGATCTTGATAATCTTAATCAAGATGCCTTCCTATAAGAAGTACATTAGCCCCATAGGGCAACAAGAAAGAACAACAATTACAAGGGATGAATGCAACTTAGTTTGCTAATCCTTGGACTTTAAGGTACAACACACTTTACAATGAACAAATGATGATACAATGAAGAGAAATAGTGATTGAAATAATAGAAAAATGATTAGATAATTCTTATACATAATCTTACACATTTTCCAATGCATATCATGTCTTCTTATAGCTATCATATTTTCAAATCCATCTTGGAACTTGTGCAATGGCTAGCTAATGATCATTAATAGTCATGGAAGATGTTTTCTTCATGCTTGAGATGTCTTTCTATATTTTCCCTCTATTCTAGGAAGACTTCTTTGTCTAAGAAAGATGCCCTTTTGAAATGTCCATTTTGGGAAGATGTCTTTGTGAAACTAGCCTACATTTTGTGAAGACGTCTTTGTCTAATAAAAGGTGTCTTTGCCTAAGGAAACACATCTACTATTTCTTGAAGATGCCTTTGCCTATTCATCCTTCAATTTTTCCAAGATGTCTACTATTTCTCAAAGATGTCTTTCTTCAACCTTCCTTTGCATGATGAATTCATCATTCCTTATCTATGCTTATCAAACTTCCACAAATCTTCTTGTCTTGATTCAAGTTTTTGTTTTGCAAACGCAACAATCACACACACACACACACATACACACACACACACAAGAAACCTATGTTCTTCATTTTCCTTAAGGTTTTGACATACCAAAAGATCAACAATGTCTACTAGAGTCCATACTTTCTATGGGCATGACAACTATGGAAACGTCTTATTAGTTTTCACATATAAAGTTATAAACTACCTTCTTCCATCTTTAAAAGCTCTAGCTATTTTTCTTAACTCGTAGTAATCAATCATCATCCTAGCTAGGTTTGATATTACATCTTTTGATCTTGGTAGATAGCTTTGCCACATGTAGTTTAGATTTTGCAATGTGAAGCCTTTGTTGCACAACCTTCTATCTGCAAACTTCTTTTGTACAATACATATACTATGGTCACTTGCTACTACAGCTCTGTTCTAGGCCTACTTGCTATTAAGATGTTTATATTAGCATATCGAAGATTTGCTAATCCCATGTACTCTATCAAACCTTCTATCTTTAAATCTTAGTTTTTGATTTTTTCTTGGTGCACATGGGTAAGGCCATCAAAGATTAGCTACCAATCAAATGCCTGTATTATGATGGAATTAATCTTAACTTTATCCATCTAGATCTCCTTCTCAATGATCTATTTGTATATGCTCACCTAATCTATAAAGTGCTCCTTCAGTTGCTCATGTTTTTTGGCCTCATTTTATAATGCATTAATCTCAATGGCTAACTTTTGGCATACAATGTGAACTTCTTCCATGGATAGGATCTTGTTTTCATTGGCCAATTTTCTGATATCAAGGTTGATCAAAGAAAACTACTTTCTTAGCTAATGAATGATTTTTTCTAGCACATTTTCTACTTCTCAGTATTTTTCAACCTCATATTTTCAATAGTAATTTTTTTATTTTCATCTTCTAATGGAATTAGGACTTTAGTATGGTAATAGATTTTGGACATCTTCCACTACTATGTTCCACACTACCTTCTCTTTTTCCATCTACAATTGGGCATACTTGTTCATCAATTGGCCCATCTACTTAGTTCTGAATTACTCAAGATGATTAGGTATGATGCACTATGCAAGGTCTTGCCTTTCTACTCTTAGTGTGACTAATTTTACTTATAGTCTATGCACTTTGTTTTCAGCATGTTTTACTCTTATTTTAGCCATGACCAACTTACCCTCAATTAAAATTAATTCTAACTACACTACAAAGATATCACCAGGGATACTAAAGAGATTCTACATTACTTGTCCAATCTGCAATAGTTGGTCCAATATGTCTTCATGCTTTCCTTGGGTCATGGATGTTCCAACTATGTTTTCTACATCTTTTTATCTTATAAGATTAGCTGGTGCCATAATAGGAACATTAAAAGATTCCTTGATGTGATCTATAATAAAGTTTATAGCTCCTACTATATCTTGATGTTGCATAATCATCATTGTGGCTTCTTCTTCCATTTCTAACATCACCTAGAAGGATGTAACATTCATAGATATCTATTGTGCCTAGTCTTCATCCTTTTCTAATTATAATGAGATCTAACCATTGGTAGATCCTATTGATACATCAGATCTACTGACATTGTCTCTTACTTTATACATGATAGAGACCTCTTAGCTTTTTCAAATTATTATTTCAATAATTTGGTCAACATGGCTCATTGAGAATTGACAATCTTGCTATGTTAAATGAGTGCTTGATATTGGTCTATTGGCTACTAGTGTTGATCCACTGGATCTTTCTTGTTCTTATCCTAAGGCCAAAATATTTTCGAGTAGTGTAGATCCAACAGCTCCTTTAGTGCCTACTAGATTCTCTAGTTAATCTTTCTTTGGAGGCACTAGTTTTGAAATTTTGACATATGAGTTATTCTAGCATTTGTAGAGAATATCATTGGTGTATCCTAGAATTACTACTTGTGAGAACTATCTTTTAATAAGGCAAGGAAATGGTAGAGCGAGTTTCCCTACTTTTTCTCCTTAAATCTTCTTTGGATTTTCAAGAACAATAGATGAGTAATGTTAGCTTGGAATTTTCCCATGATAAAGATACATTTGCTAGTAGCATAGGTGGAAATTCTATTTAGTGTCTTTCTTTAAAATAAATGATATTTTCTAATTTTAAAATAGATCTTTTCTACTCTAGACAATACACTATATCCTTTTTCACTTATTCCATAGGCCCTTTGTAACCATAGCTACCTTACCTCTATGTAGGCCCTTATAGAGATTTGTGGAATGTTGGATCTAACATTTCAAATATTAAGTACCTTGGTTATTTCCTCAAATAATTAGGACACTATGATTCCTTCTATTCTTACAATAGCAACATCTTGCTTGTTCTTCCAAAAATGGTACACTTCTCCTAGGTATCATTTGTTATTGCATAGATTGTAAGCCATAGGAACAAGGCTTGGATTTGTTCATGGACATCAATAGGAGCAAACTCCATGAATGATCCAAAATAAAATTTCACTATAATAATGAACATGATGAACTTCTCTTGGATTTCTTGTAGACATTCATTTGACAATGTGAGGCACTATCCTCACTCTTGAACAGATGGTGCTTTAGCTTCAACCTACATGGACTATTCTATCGTAGGTGTTGGTTGCTAGATGCAATAGGATTGGGATTCTCGCTCTATAGGTAAGGTTTGTTCTCTAGCTTATCCTCTTATTCTGGGTCTCTTTTCCCTTTATTGTGATGGTCCTTCTATTGCGGGTCTTTTAGGAGACATCTACAATCATAAATAATTCTTTTAAGATCACCTTAAGAATTTCATAGAAGTCCCTAACTATTTATAACCCTTTCTTGATTTCTTGGGTTTAATCAATATCAATCCTTATTATTACTTTTTAATTCTTATTAAGACTAAGAGTCTGAATGGTTAATTGGGAAGAATTTTAAGTTTATTAGCCTCTATTAGTTTAAAATTAAATTATTTCTTATCATTATTATCCTTTCTTTGTTCTTCAAGGTGTTAGAAAAATTTAATGTAAATTCCAAAACTTGTATAGTACTCTCCCCCACAACTAATTTGGACACTTTAGGAGCAAGAGGGAATGAAAATGGCTTAAATTAGAGTTACGGTGAGGAAGATATGGCTCTTGGAAGTTCAGAGGTTAGAGAAGTAGCATGAACTTCCTAGGTGTTAAATGAGAAAATGAAAAATATTTCTAATTCATCATACATATATATAGTTTTTATAAGTGTGACATCATAGTTGCAACACTGTAGGGGCTAATACATCATATCTGCAATGTCACTGTGAAACTTTTCAATATTTTAAGTGATTTCATATGGAAAAATTAAGAAAAATAAATACTCTAGAAGGTATAGAGATGGTCCAAAGGATTTTTTATCATGGGGGATGCTTAAAATGTAGGAATTTATCATCAAAAGGTATGTGAAGGAAGGCGTTTTGGAAAAGGAAATTTGATTAAGCTTTATAGAAGATGATTGGTAAAAATTTTCAAATGTATGATCAAAGATGAGTCTATAGGAAAGATAACAATGATCATATGAGTGATTCATAGGCACAAAATGATGTGAAATTGATCATCAAGTATGAAGTACAAGAGTTATACAAGTGGATCCTTCCCAAAGCCTGCTCCATCCCTTAGTACCCTTGTATAACCACACCCACAAGTGTTCATATAAACTCAAGGAGTTTAATGTAAAATATACCTGTCTTTCCAAGCACACATGCTAGTATTGTCTCAATGAGAAAATAAAACTATATTATATAAAACCAATAAATTGTGATTGTATATAATAGTGAGGTGGAATGGAAGTAGCAGGAATTGCAAAAAATGGGATGTAAGATGTCTTGCCATAGGCATAATAATAATTAGCCTTTCCGTCTAAGATTTAAACCAAGTCCATATGACTTACCAATAACATTGCATTGTATCATCTCAAAACTATCAACCAAAAGACTACCAAAATTGCAAGGAGTATTAATACTTAGCAACAAAGCTCAATAAACTAATTTATTAACAACATAGTTGATTTTAAAGGAGGCTTGATCATTTGACCAAAGAGTGCCTTTAGGCATGGGTAATATATCTTTCTAGCACCATAACCAATGCAAAGCTAAGAAACCTTAAACGTTTTGAGAAGCCACCTACCTTTAGACATGGGTAACATGTCTTTCCAGTGGAAATCCCAAAAAAATTTATTTTTTATATTTATTATGTTATTATTGTGTCAACCTTACTAGAGGACTACCTTCAAGTATGGTTAACATGTCTTTTTAGTGACATGGTAAGGTAGAACTTATTTTATAACATACTTCCATTTTTCATTAGAACTAAAGTGAATAATACAACTTAACAGCAAGATAAGACTTATAATAGTAGCCTTAAAGAATCCACAAATACCCTTGATGTCACATCGTATTCATTCCCTCTTGATCCTTCACTTTTCTATTTAGGCATAATGATCACAAGTTTATTTTAGTTTTATTGTAAAAATAATGTCATTATGTCCATGGTCAAAATATTTTATTATTGGAAATAACTAGATTGATGATGTAGTCTCATTGCATGTACAATCAGTTCTTTAATGACATGATAACAAAGGGTGAAGTTCTCATTATTTTGACTACATCTTGTTTTATTCCTTTACACTTTATTAGTAAAATCAACAAAAATATGTACATGAAAGAGAGTAAAAGAAATCATTAAAAAATGGTAAGAATGAAAAAATGTATAAATAATTTAAAAGATATTAAAGAATGAAAAACATATTAAAGACTATAAAAATTGGTAAGAAGACTTAAAAAATATAACAAAAAATTGGAAACCAAAAAATTAAAATGCACTTATCAATTCCTGTTCAAGATAGGATACCTCCCCCACAACTGAACTCATGGACGAGTGTTCAAAAAATGGACCCTAAATCCCCAAGATCATACACTCTATGTTTCTAAACTAGATTCTAGTATTTCCTCTACTGTAGCAACTTTTCCATTGTGCTTGTAGTTCTCACATCAATTGTCTCTTCTTTTCTTCTTGTCTTTACTTTTGTTTAGGGCTTGTTCAATCTTTTCCTTTACTATCTTTAGTGCTATAGAAAATCTATCATCTATGGAATCTCACATTTTCTCTACCTTTGTTGAAATATTATTAACCAATTTTTGGATTATAGTCTTCCATTGGACTATATCCTATAAAGTTTCTTCTTCTTGTGACTCACAAATTCTTATATCCCTTTTTCATATTACTATATTTCTATTGTATTCTTCTAGTAATTCTCTTTTCCTTAGATATCCTCCTTATTTTGCCACTTGGTCAATGAGTCTATGTATTCAATGAGCTCTCCTTTCAAATAATCTGCCTTAGGTATATACCCCAAAAATTTCTCTAGTTTTGTTTTATTGATGATGTGTCATAGTTACTTCCTTTGAGAAAATTCATGGCCTAGGCACCTATGTAATAATGAATGGTACCTTTCGATTTCCACATCAAAGGATTCATGTGTCTCTTACTTCTATCCTTGGATTTGTTTTCTCAAATTGAACACTCTATAAAAAGTTTAGTACTTATCATTGAAGAGCTCTAGCATGATACTCCTTCTTTGAATTGATTCTAGTTCTAAAGATCTGTATCAATTCTCTATTTTCTTTATGAGTGTTCTAATAAATAACTTCAATTTTTTCCAATCATTGTTGATATTTTATAGGGCACAAGCATTGTGGAAGGCTTGCATATGGTGTTGTGGATCTACCTTACATATGCCTTCAAATTTTGGAATGTTGTTCATATCTAGTCACTTGATGCAACTATTCCTTACATGCCTAGTAGGAATGTATAGAGCTTCCCTAATTTTAATCATGCTTTGAGTGGCTAGTAGAATTTCTTCATAGTCTTTAGGATTGTGAGCTTTTTTGTAGTGATGACCCCTCCAATTCTCATGATGTTCTCTTTCTTCACACCTGATCCTTTCTCATCATTCATCATAGTTACCTTCCTCTTCATCATGATGTCTTCTTTGATTTGCATATCTCTCATGATCTTTCCTTCTTTCCCCATCATGAACCCTCAGTCTTTATTCTATCTTGATAGAATCTATAGAGGAATGTAAGGAAGAAGTTGAAGGAGGTGGAGAATGGTGTTGACTAGTTCTTCTCTTGTGACTCCTTGATTCATCTCCTTTAGATTTAGTGGAGGTCTTAGGCCTTGAATTCCTCCTAATTCTAGACTATTTCTTATCTTTTCTAGAGGTTTCTATAAGAGCTAAATGCAATTTTATCTTAACCAAATCTTCAATGCAGGTGATCAGTGTTTGAGATTGGGACCCATGAGTTTGATAAAACTTCTTAGTTTGGAATTCTAGGATAACGGTTTGAGGTTCTTTCTTTTCCTTGTCATGTTCATGTCTTATCTTCATGATGGAATTACTTCTTATCTGAGCCTCCATTAGCTAGTATGGCTTGGTCATGTATTTGGTGATGTAGTATCCTTCTTGCACATGGCCAAGGTTTGACCTTATAAGCACTACTTAAAACATTGATGGTTCTGAAGATTCCAATGGCAAGATAATGTTTCCTTGTAAATCTCTCCATCTGAGTTGTTCATCCTAGTGAAAATTAAATGTGAAGTTAGGACAATAAGTTTCAATGTAAGCATAACAAGTCCTAGTTTCCATTGGTGTACTCCAATCTTCTTCATTGTAATCCTTGTCATGACTTTTATTAAATTTAGTAGTAAATGAAGATTTTTCATTAGTTGTAGAAGCCATGTAAGGATTTAACACTTAAGTGTGTACTTTTGAGAATTTATCTAAGTGTGAAAAATACTTTATTATACTTGATATAGCAAACTTTGTAAAATCAACTAACTAGCAAACATAAACACATCCATGGCAACAGTACTAATGATGAGCAGTTGTTGATTCAACACTCAACCATACAACTCACGAGTGTTCACATGTGGCATGATCATAGTCCATGGATGGATAATGTAAGTATACTAGTAGTTGATATTTAGTTAATGATCATTGTCTTCTTACATAAAGTTAGCAAATTTTAAGTTGTAGGTTTAACTCTTATTGAGGTATATGAAATGTTAATGTTGTTCAACTTGAGTTACACTAAGTGTCAACATGGTGAAAATGATAATAAAATCTAAGTTTAAGTGCAATGAAAGTAGAAAGCTATTCTAGCTTATGGACAATAAGCAATTTTTCTTGGTTTGCCATGCACATCCTAGGCTAATGTAACCATTATTGGGATTACCAAGTGATTTCACTACTAATCAAATCAAGTAAAGTTACTATTGAATTACCAAAAAGTTACATATTCCACTTGAAATTAGTCATACTTATACCACCTTACTAAGAGACATCGGAATATAAAAAAACTTAGAAAATGTAAATGACTTAATGAAAGTGAACATGAACATGATGAAAAGTAAAATTAAGCTAAGTGAGATCTTGCAATGGTGAAAAACAATATCAATCTTTATTTTTGATCATGAATTACATCTAATAATAATCCACTTGAATAAAGATTACACACCTATTATTTAGCACACTATGGGTATTCACATTAACTCTAACTCTAAGCCATGAAAACAAACTACAATAATTCTTCTAAGTGGTGGCAAAAGTTGTTGTTTTGATGTGATGGTGGGTTGGTATTTATAGGCATGACCATGGTCCACTACATCACATTTATGATGACATATGCAAAGCCACAATATTGTAGCTACATGACACAATGGTTTTATCACTTGTTCTTAACTTAACAACATGAATTTATTTTATTTAATGAAAAATTTACTTTTAAAGTATTTTATTTTGTTTTCTTCCTTTATTTAAATTTACATCTTAGTTCAAATGTTTAACTTAAGTTATTATTATTATTATTATTATTATTCAAATATTTATTATTATGTATATATATTTTTAGGATTATGTTACTTTAATTAATGTTTTAAATTTTAGTTTGTTTTTTCAATTCTATGATTGTATTTTTTAAAAAATAATCTTTAACATTTGTGTATCTAGATTATTTATTTATGTGTATATATAATAAATTAATGTTTTTTTAAAAAAATAAATTATTTTATTAATGTTTAGTAAACAATGTTGACTTATTTTATTAGCTAGACAATTGGATTTATTGGCTAGTTAGAGAATGATAAGAATTTCATCTCTTTTAAGTGAAAAGTCAAAGGTTCAAATCTCAAGATTTTTTTTTAAATTATTAATTTTACCTTTTTTTAACTTTTTCATTATAATTTAATTTTCATGTTTGCCTTAAAACTTGAAACAATGATGTCTTCTTAACTATAACTCCAATCATGATGAATTTAGGTGACTTAGCCTTATTTATAATTAATGGAATAGATTTGCTTATGTAATTTAGTATGTTTAGTTGTTACATTAAGTAAGGTGTGATATTAGCATATTTATTTCCTGTATGATGGCTATAACCTAATGGAGATAAGAAACTAAGGGTAATCAAGCTTTGTCTATATAGTCTAATGAGTTGTGATTTGACAGGCCCTGATGTTAGATACACGATGTCAAAGTCTCGATGTCGCGTACCAAACGTCAGGGCTAATAAGCAACATCAGATACCCAATGTCGCCTCATTTGGACCTCGCTTATAAATACTGCACTTGGGCTTCTAGATGAGATAGTTTTAGCTTAGCTTAGAAAATAATTTTCAAGTTAGTCTATTATTTCTAGTGCATGCTGTAATGTGATGTTTGTAATCGTACAACACCTTTGTTCGAGTGTGATGTACCAAACACATTACATGACTAGCAATAAAGATCGAGATTACTTCCATCATTGCAACATCCACTTAGATTAATATTTTTGTTTTAATTATTTAATGCTTTGTTTAGTTAGACATTTCATTTATTGTTATTTATTGTTCTTGTTGTTAACAAAAATGTGTATGCCTTAATCATGAACATTTAAGTGTAAATACTTGGTCGCTTAGAGGTGTATTATTTGGCATAACCAGTGATGTACACTTGGTAAACCCAAAAGCAACTCCATGAAGTCCAAGACATGTATGAACAGTTAAGAGTAGATACCATCACCATAGGCTAATTTAGACTTTATTTTTCATTATTTATTAGTTTAATTAATTCACCTCTTTATCACCATCAGTAGTAGTGTAGAATTAGGAACAACATCATATGCCTCACTTGGACTAAACCATACCTGACAAAGCTATTGCTAGTCCTAGTGGGAAGACAACGAACTACAATCAAATCATAATGATCTAGATGCCACAACTAGTCCCATCCATAGAATTTGACTGGATCATGCGTAATGCTTATGATTCATATGGTTGAGCATAGGGGTACCTTGCCACTCATCATTAGCACAACTACAAGGGATGGTGCTAGTTATCTAGATTATTTATATCATACACAATTATTGTAAAAGGTATTAATGATATATTCTTTATAAAATATTAAATCACACACACTATAACCAACAATAATGTCTCTTCCACATTGAAATGACAGTGCACTATATAGTGGACACATTCATTGGAGAACTAATAAGGTATATGGTGAAGAAGATTGGAGTGATCAATCTTATGTGGGAATTCTTATGATCATGACCACCTTAATGATACTCAAAGACTACATTCACCTAAGGTAGACAATCTTAGAGAAGATGGTGTAGGTCCTAGACTAGGAGAGTCCTCAAGGCCTAAGACCACTTCAAAACCAAGAAATGATAAATTAAGGGACCCTAAGGAATACCATAGAAGCCATGGAAATCCATATAGTTCCTAATCTTCTTCTTCCTCTTCCACATCTAGTTCTAACAAAGATGAATGTAGGTATAGAGATAGAGCTCCATTAAAGGGTTAGACTAAAAACTAGAATCAAACCTACAAGAAGAGTGAAAGAGGACACCATGAACATAGGAACTTCCCTCACAATCTATCTGATGATGATGAACCCCTATTGGCCACTAAGAGCCTAATGCATATCACAGAGGCCATTAAGATATCTTGCAAGCATCACAAAAAGAGTCAACTACCTAATCTTGACATGAATACTATTCAAAAATTTGCAAGAGGCTATGATTTAGATCCACAACAACATTTACAAGCCTTACATGATGCTTGTGCTTACTACAACATTGAAAGTGAATGGCAAAAGCTTATGCTCTTTTGTAGGACACTAATTGATAGAATCAAAGTCTGGTATCGATCGTTGAGACCAAACTCAATCTAACGATGGTTTATAATGTTAGAAATTTTTAACAAGAGATACCAAACCTATAAAAGAGTGTCCAATCTAAGGAGACAAATCCAAGAAAGGAAAAAAGAACAACATGAACCCTTGGACATGGCCTTAGATAGGTCTTATGCCTTACTGAATCATTGCCCAGGCCATGGTTTCTTTGAGGAAGAGCAACTTTACCACATTATAGATGGGCTTCATAATGAAACAAGGGTGACCCTTGGGATGTATTCCCTAGGGGAACTATATGAGCTCCAAGCCCATTAGATCAAAGAGATCATAGAGCATATGGCAAAATAAGAAGAAGAAATGTGTAAATGGGAGAATGTCAAAGAACATCAATGAGACCCAACTCTTCAATTGAAGGAGGTTCAAATTTATGATAAGGGAAGTGAAACTACCTTTGATAAGGTGATACCACAATAGAATTTGTTGAAAAAGAAGTCTTTGGATGATTTAGAAGCAAAGTTTAATAAGATGTCCAAATGGGTAAATGACAATGTCACAACTCTTGTTAAGACAATTGTAGAAAAGCTCATGAAATACAAGCCAAACAATCATAATCAACATAGGACACATAACCAAGAAACAATTAGGAACACTTTTCGATAGATAAGAAGAGTGGCTAATGAAAGTGAGGCTAAAGACTCCACCACAAATGAAGATGATGAATATGAACTATGCATATATGATCATCCAAAGGGCCAATGCCCCATATTGTTGCATCTACAAGAGTATTGGACAAGTGCCTTAAATCCAAATTTTGTGCAAAAGAACATGCCCAGGAGACTTCCTCTTCCACAAGGTAATTTTAGATAGTTCCACAACCAACCATACCATCCTAGTGGGACTTATTACCAACCTCAACATCCTCAACCGTAGTGGCAACAACCATAGTCGTGGGGGAGGCCACCACCAAATCAACCACATCTACTAAAACCTCATGGATATTATGTTCAACATCCTATTTCTCCAACTAGTTTGGCATCCTCCACTTCAAATTGCCACTACCACTCTCCTAAGTACCATTACTACATGACATCTCCTAAAGGATCACCACCTCATGCCTCTTACCATCCAACCTACCCTTAATATTCTCATCATCCACCTCCTTATGTGTCACTGCCACCAACTCAAGAAGGTTCAACACCTCAATATCAACAAATGAGTGCTACTTGTGCTGCAAATATGCATAGATATGCTGATGCTAGTGGGTCCCAACCACAACAATAGAAACATCCCTTCTGAAGGAAAGGCCATAAGTCAAGGCAAACTATGCATGGATCCACCACATCATCTAAACTAGCACAAGGCCAATCCAGTGTATCACCTTCCTTGTCTCAACCAATGTCCTCCAACCATACACAAGGACCACCATTTGTTCAAACTCCAACCCTAAAACCAACCAATGAATCTACAAACATGGGGAGACACATGAATCCATGCATACCATCTGATACTCAAGGGTGTAACCATGGGTCAGTCATCCATAATATTAACACATCTCATATCCTGACTCACCATACATATAATAATTAGGTGTGTGACCAATAATTTTTCTACCCAACCACCACACCACCAATAGAGACCTAGTGGCTGGGACATGAAGTGTTTCCAACATCTCATACATGCATGGATCCTCTTTATCCACTTATTAATCCTAGCTATGACCAAATGTTTAGTTTTAGGGGTTACCCCCCATTCTACTCTTGAGGATTTTGAAGTGCTTTTTATCTTTTTGTTTTACAATTTTTTATTATTTTCCTATTCTTTCTTCTTTTTCTACTTTTTCTAGTTGTTGTTTTAATTTTCCTTTTATGTAATCTCACTGTTGATCATGTTTCCCATTGAGGTGAGGTTTTCTTTCTTTGTGTTATCAAGTCATAAGCAACTAATTATTCAGACATTAAGACTATGACATCCATTCATCCATTCCATTAATAAGAGGTTCTTGCTATGGTCATAATTGTAATCTTTTTTCATCATCTAGAATCTAAATAACTTCATAATCATTATGTCTAGATGGAAGAGTGCATAACTAAGAAGGAATGTAAAGGGTGTGACATCAAGGGAATTTTTGGATTCTCTTTGACTACTTCTGTATGTTCTATCATGTTGATGAGGTTGTAACCATATCCTTGTATATCTAATGAAAAATGGGAGCAAGAGTAACTTTAACTAGCACTAAATAAGCTTCTATGGGTTCCACTAGAAACACATGTACCGATGCTTGAAGATTGATGGCTTCGCAAAACTAAAACAAAAAAAAATTGTGTCATAATAACACTCCTCCCTTGGACACAATGTCAAGTAATCTTACTCCTTGAAACTTTGATTATCTTATGGTTGTCTATTGATGGGATGAAACAATGCAATGTCATTGAAAGGTGGTTTGGACTTGATTTGAATCTTGGAAATAAGGACACATGGTTATTTAACCATTAATAATACAAAAAGTTTCATTATGCCCAGGGTATGACACCTCATGTCTTGATTTCTACAATCCCTTCTTCAATCCATCCTATTTCATTGTCCGAACGTTCATAACTTGTGGTTTTGTGTAACTTGGAGTAATTATCCCAATTCAATGGTTTTAACATGTGTGTTTTGTTTCATAGGTATGCATTGCATTCAACTCCTCTAGTACCTACGAACATTTTAGGCATGGTTACACAAGGGCATCATAGGCTAGAACCTACTTTGGGGAGGATCCACTTGTGTAAATTTTGTGCTTTGTACTTGTTTCACATGATCACATCATTTTTCCTTTGCATGCACTCCAATTGTTATATTTTATTGTTTCCCTTATCATGAACATACTTTGTCCCACAATCAAGCTTTCAATGCCCTTTTTCTTGCTCATTCTTGTACTTTTACCATTGATGAGTTCACCTTATCCTACTTTTGGTACCTTCAATTAATTTTCCCACTTACCCAAACTACAAAATTTAACTTTCAACCTTCCAATCAAACCCAAATATTCTATTTGCATATCATTTGGCCTCATAAAAATTGGAATTTTTGAACCTTGATGTCATGTACTCAATGTTAGGTCCAACCCTACATTGCATACACGACATCATGTACCTAATGTCAGGTCTAATATATATATATAGTTGACCACCATGCAACATGAACCTTATTTATCTCATTTGTTACTAGGGGAGTTATTGCAATTTTTTCTCATGACTTAGAGCTCTACGCCTCCATCTTCCACTTGCACTATCTAGCTTTCTAACACTTTGATTTCTATACTATTTAAATCTATCTGAACCCAGAGTGTTCAACTTAGTCATGGGGGGTGCATGTGTGCACACTTTGCACTGATTTGTTAAAATTTGCTATTTCCTAGAATGTATTCTAAGGGTAAGAATGTTAAAAACCTTAGGAATTATAATGAAAAATCATTAACAATAGTGCCAAACATCCAATTTCTCTAACCCTCAGGTCTATAACCATTATCTTAATCCACATATAATGAAAAAGGAACCAATTGTGATGGGTCATAGAAAAGATAGACATTTTTTGTGAGATTTTTCTTGAAAATTTGCCTAACCCTATAATCATATACATTATGAGCTTAATGAACTAAGGTTATGAGTAAGGTATAATTGATTGATAATAATAAACATAACCCTGGTCCCAAAAAGAGTTACTAAGGGTGAACCCTCGCAAAGAGCCATTACACATCCACCTGGTGTCCATGGTCAATAAGGAGAACATGCTGAATAGGAGGCCCAATCTTTCAATGTCCATCATGAGGCCCCTGCTACTAGGCAATTAGCCCAAGGAGAGGTGGAAGAAGTACTAGCCCCCTAATAGGGACAATGTCTCACATTGCCCCTTGACTACCTTGCTACCATTTTGAAGAAATCCGCATTGGCTTCAATCATTATGAAAATGGACTTTGGTCCATTTGTGAAATTTTCTTTAAAAGTGGTGCAAATGCAACTCAAAGGATCCCCATTATGGCTGATCCTATTAAATAGTGGTGAATGGTACTTGGGGGAAGTCTATCAATTCTAGCACAATAAGGACGAAGGTACCATTGTACATATCTATGGGGTGAATGTATCTTATGCAATCAAAGATATAGCTGCAGCTATCAACTTGCCCAATGAAGGGACAAAGGTTGCTCACCTATCCACTAGATCTGACCTTGAAACAAAGATACTATGGCTAAAGTAGGCATATAGCAAAGAAGATAAATCATACCATGAGATGACCTTGGAAGAGAGAAATTACTTCAAGATCGGGACATACCACCTATTTTCCATCAACGAGCTAAACTAAATTTCTACCTATATAGCTAAGGGAAGTTCCATTTCAATGGAAAAGTTTTTAGATAACCTTTCCTAATACTACTTCATGAAAATTTAGTAACAATTCAGAGAAATAAAGTTAAGGAGACCAACACTTCTCTTTCCCTATCTAATCAGAAAGTTGTGCAAGCATCCGAGAATTTTAGGATATATTAATGATATCCTTTAGAAGGCTTGACACGCCTCCTTTATAAAAACTCCTCAAAACCACAACACCAAGAAAAGATGGTAGCAAGGAGAAAAAGCTAAAAAGGAGGTAGAACCAAGAACTGAAACACAACAAGAGCCTAAGCAGCATCCATAAGTACAAGTTTTGCCACCATCACCACAAGATTATAGATCATCGATGAGCCACCTACAAAGAATTATTGAGACCATTAGTTGGGAGAGTAGGGATGAGGCCAATCTCTTCCAGGTTATGAACAATGTCGTATGGCTCACTGTATTAGCTGATCCAAAAAGGGAAAAGTTCTTAATTCAATCAGGAGAAGTGAAATCCCAATGGTCATGCCAGATCTTTGGGAATGCTACATCCTCTCAAGTCACATTAAAAACAGGAGAAGGCACCATAGTCATGGTGCTATAACATAAGGATGAAGCAGGTGTAATAGAGGTGATCATTGATTACATCAAGGAATCATTCAATGTTCCTGTTGTAACTCTGACCAATCTAGCAAGGACAAAAGATGCACAAATATTGGTTGGGACCTCAATGACTCCTGCAGTGCATGAAGATGCACTTGATCGCTTGTTGTAGATAGGTCAAGTAATGACCACTTTGTTTGGCATCCCCAACAATGTCACTACAACACAATCAGATCTCATCACTACAAAAGGAAAGTTGGTCATGGTAGAAGTCATAGTAGAGCATGTGGATGTTTAGGTGCAAAGATTACAAGCAGACTTGGCTACCCTGCAAGTTGAATGACGAGATCCTATGTGTTTCATCACACTAGACCAACTGGAGTAGTTTTAGATGGAGGAGCTTAGCAAGCTAGAAAAGGAGAGAGTAGCTATAGAGCAAGAAAAGGAGATGGTGATCTATAATTCGTCCATTGCAAATGCATGAACCCATGTACATAAAAAGGCACTAACCACTGCCCAAGAAGAAAACAAGAAACTCACTATAGAGAATGCCCAGTTGACCATAGTGCAAAAGCAAAAGAACATTTTGGAAGAGAGTGTCCACTAATTAAAAGAATAATTGGTGAGGGTCAACTAGGATATGAGTAGATTGGCCTTAGAAAATAAAACCCTCTTCATGGAAGAGGTACGCACTACTCACTAGAAGATAGTAATCGAAATTAGTGCATAGTAGAATGAGATCAAGAAACATGAGAAGTTAAAAGAACACTTTCATGACTAGGTTGGCATGTATTAAGAAATTAATGAGAAGTAAATCAAGATGGCCAAGGTCCACATCAACTCCTTAGTAACACAAAATTTTGAATAGTAGGCCATTTTGGACAATTATGCCATGGTCTAGCAAGTGAAAGTTAAAAATAAGGACCTCGAAATAAAAGATTTGAAGGAATACATGGCATTGGCTAACCTCATATATGCTAACCTTGCCATGTTAACAACAGGTCATCCCAGAAGCAAGTTGGAAAAGCAAGTGGCACCCACTTATGCATTGTATGAGAATTTTGTAGATTGAAAGGATGCTTTACAAAAGTTACAAGTGAAAAAATTAGAATTAGAGGTGGTTAGAGCTAGCTACTAGGGACAAAAAGATATAGCCTCAAACCTAGCTTGGAGATTGAAAAATTATCATGAGCTAAGGGATAAAGCTAGGGCTTTCAAGGAGGAACAATGGCAGTTTGCAGCATGGTATGTCAAGGTAAATCAAATGTTTTCACAACTACCATGTCCTTGGAATGTACTAATGCCAACACACATCAACACAACAGCCTAGATGATGGATAACCCAAGGATGGAGGAGGAAAAATTGTAGGCCTTGCTCAACCATTACAAATTTTAGTGGCCTAACGATAAAGGGAAGTAGCTGATGGAAGAGCCACCACCTCTAGGTACCACATGAGCTTCCTAGTTCTATTTCTAATTTTATTCTATAATAATGTGTCTGATTTTTGTACTACACCACTATGGCATGTGACAAATCAATTATTTCATCCATTGTTTAAGTCAGTCAATAATCACATACTTGCCCAATATTTTGTAAAGAACTTATTTCTCATTTTGTTTAACTCAAGGATGAGTTTTCATAGTCTAAAGAATGAGGTTAAAAAGGTAGGACATATCATTATTATCTTATGAATGAATAATGTCCCTACAAATCCTTTACTTATGATCAATACTAGTTAAGTAGAAGGGATTAAATAATGAGAGGTTTACTTAGTGGAAAGAATCTACATTTTAAAGCTTTATATCATGGGTTAAATGTTAATGAATAATTCTAAGCCATAGAGTTATAATTAGACTACATATCTTGGGTGTTAGACCTATATATATATATATATATATATATTAAAAATAAAAATTCAAAGTACAAAAGCAAAGGATTATTATAAAGAGGAGAAATTCCAAATCAACAAAAAGGAAAGGCCTAACAATTTTGAGGATGTCTTTTCATGATTTTATCCTTAAAAAACTTCTCTTTGGGTTAGGAAATTAGACATTTCATGATAAAATTAACATTGGTTAGAGGGGGAGGAGGCCCATGGCCTATTAATAGAACCAACAATATCAAAAGATGTTACCTCTATATCTTGAGCAATGGCTACAACTAAATTATTAGAAGTTAAAATATCTTGAACATATTATCTATTCTAAAGATTTGACATGTAATCACCAATAAATATATTTTTTAGCATTTTCTATTATGAAGAACTATTTGGAAGCCATCTAAATCAACAATAAGTTTTTGTAAGACCTCAAGAACAAATATTTATTTTCCCTTAGTTATTAAAGGACTATTTAAAATTTATTTGACTTAAACCTTCCTCAAATTTATATTTGATTGAACATTAGTAAAGGAACATTTGTTTATAGTAGCTTGGTGTTAAGACACTTGCGTAGCCTTTATCGTAGTATAAAAGAACATGAATCAAACATATGATCTTCTTGATGATACTAGTGACATGACTTTGGAGGATTATAATAAACTAGAAATTAGAAATTGGAAATTTTTATTACATCTAGAAAATCACAAAAGATTTGTTGAACGATTACAAATTCACAACATATTTATGAAAAAATTTAAAAATATCATTAATGTAATGCCCTAAGTAGGTAGGATCAACTTAATAGAAAGCAATCAACAAATTACAATTAATAGTGTAATTCAATGATTATGAGCCAAAGATGGACAAAATAAAAAAATGTTCTTCATCTTCTATGCTTTGCTTATATAGTGTACAAATGCACTCTTCTCTTGCCAAATTGATCCAACAAGTTGTCTCAATAAGCAAATGATGAGAGCTCATTCTTACTTTAGCAATTTAATTTCTTAAATGAATGGAAATAGCCAAGAATAGATTCTCTTGAGTACTAGATAATAAACCTTCTCTACAATAATGTAAATACAAATATTTTTTTCCTTGATGTATTCAACCTCTTTTATAATTTTTCAAAAGAGCCTTTTGTTTAAAGGAAGATCCTCTATGACAATATTCTATGATTGAAGCCATAATTTTCCTTAATGCAATTATCCATTTTCTTGTGTAGCCTTCATTATTTCCTTAGCATAATTAACTTCCTTCATGTGACTTAACTTTTGAGTAATAACAATAAATTAACAAACAGCTTCAACTTCAAAAGGATGCAAATCTGCTTCTAAAAGTAAGATATCATAACAAGTCTGCATTCTTACTTAGAATTCACATACAAAAAACTATTTTTGAACATGCTCTATTTTTTTCTAATTATTTGTGAAAAGAGAAGATCCCTAAGAAACACACCCATAAAATAATACAAGTTGGATAAAACTACAAAAAAGTTTTTTTTTCTAATCTCTAATGCCAAAATTTATTTCCTACTATAATTATTAGTTAGAGAAAATAGAGCTCACATGCTACTTAAAACCCTTTGAGTAATAAGAGTATAATAACTATAATTACTAGCAAATTCAACTCCCAAATATTTATAAGATTCACATATATCAACTCTTTTTTTTAAGGAAAAAATTATAATTTCTATTTCTAATATCACAAACTAGAATTTTAGTCTTATCAATATTAACTTTCATGCCAAAATGGTTGCATTAGTCATGGATAATTTATAGTATATAATTTAATCTTATAGCTAATTTTGCAATCAAGTCCACATCATCCACAAAGAGAAGCATGTTCAAAAATGATTCTTTCACTAACATACCATAGTGAAAGGAATTTTTCATCCATTCCTATAATTCATCTATAAATATTCCAAAAGGATAGGGGATAAAGGATAGCCTTGTTTAACTCCAACTAAGCTATTGATAATTATTCCTTCTCTAGTAAGATTATCTTTAATAAGAATGTTAGCCATTTCATAGATTCTTTTAGCACTAATGCACCACCCCATTTAAGAAGCTCTGCATATAATCCATTAATATCAACATCTTTCCTAGAAGATAATCTTTGAATTCCTATAGAAACATCATCAAGGGATAACTCAAAAATACTAGAGTTATCTTGCATAATTAGGGAAGCTTCTTGAATAAAAAGATCATTGAAGAAAGTTTGAATAGTAGATAAGGAAAAGTCCCAACAAGTTTTTTGTCTTGGAATAAATTCTAAAAGCTCTTAGGATTTGAGAGGAGCACATAGAACATTCTTTCTTGCTCTTATTTAATGAACATTTGTTTTTTCAAACAAATAAGCTTTCTATAATTCTTTAGCATTGAAACATCAAAATATGAAGTTATAACATCTTTACCAATTATCAAATATCCCACATCACACTAAGGTTTTCTACAAGCAAGCCACTTCTTAATTTGCACCTAAGAAACTGTAGACAAAAGAACATTACTTAGATATACCTCTTTTTCATTGTTAACTAACAAATTAGCTACTCTTATTTGAAAATCCTAACAAAAGTCTTCTATGAGATGACAAGTTATGCATTTCTTGTAATGAATATGATGAATTGAAATAAGAATAGTGAATTTTAAGTAATGATGAGGATATTTTGGGAGTTTTTCTTTGACCTAAACGTTTTTCACTACATCTATATTATCCTGAGTAGACAGGACCAATGCAAGAGTTACCTTCATGCCTAGTAAAGGTGAAATGAGAGGAAGAAAGAACTATGTTGATGTCATTAAGGATTAAAAAATCAAAAGAATGATCCCACTCTAAGAAATGAATACCTTTATGATTTATACTATGATCAACAAATGAACTTTTGTAAACTCAATAGATTCTTCACAAAGTTTAATTAAGAATTTCAAATAAGTCTTTGAATCTCACTTTATCCAACATGAGCATTAAAATCTTCACAAGAAAAAGCTTTACCAAGCTTGAAGAATCCTACACGATCTTGACCTAAGTACTAAAAAGGATGCTCTCATGAATGATTGTAGAATTGTAGATAGAAGAATCACTCAGAGCAAAATAAAAAAATGCAATCTAAAGAACCTCTAAAATGCCTTGAATGTGAACCCACGAATATTGGTTATTATCATCAACTTTCTACACCTTCATGAAATTATCTCTCGACTTTTTAATTAAAGAAGAAATACCACCAAAAGGTCTATCCCTCACCTTAGAATGATTATTTCTAAAAGAAATGATATGAAATCCTAGAATAGATATAATTGAAAAATTTTCTTTTTCCTAAGTTTTAGCAAAAATAAATAGATAAAAATGACTGAAGAAATGACTAATATCTAAAGTAACAACTTTATTAGCTAATGAACATTTAATATTAAGGAAACCATATGTAATAGAAGAAAATTCCTTTATTGGGGGATTTTCTCTCTCTTTAATACTACAACATATTTATAATTCAAGTACGAAATTTTAGCTTCACCATGAGCTTGTTTTAATTTTTTTCATTCTTCTTGATTTTTTACATACTAATGAGTGGCTAGGTAACCCTATGCCCAACCATACGAATCAAGGGTGTTCACATGTGACTTAGTCGAATTCCACAGACTGCAAACACTTGCATACATCGAACTCTAGCCAACAAAACCTTAGTTAGAATGGTCTTTGTCTTCCCAACCTCACTAGTGATATTCTAAAGTGATGGTTAAGTGAGATTGAGGAAAATGATGTTTATTGGTTTTCTCTTTTATCTTTTAAAGTCTAATTATTTAATTGTAGGAATTGGAAAGTTGTGTGAATTATAATTATTCTACTCTATTGCTTAACTCTCCTAGGTATAAGCAACCGATCCCATCTTCTGTGCACGTCTTGAGCATACCCTAACCACTACTACATTACCAAATGTTAAGCGTCACTAGGTTACCAAGTGTTTGATATATGTTCGAGATGATCATGCCTATGGTTCTCATAAAATATGAAAGGAAAATAATAGTAAAATGATAACAATAAAATCTTTAGGAATTATTAAAGCATTGAAATATTAAACTATTAAAATGCTTAAGTGATTAAATCCAAATGCTGCAAGGAATGCTCAAAACCTCATCTTTATTGTTGGTCATGCCAATGGGCTTAGGTACATTAGCTCTCAAATAAAGAGTCGTACACCTTTCTCACACCTACTACAGGCACTTGGAAAATATTCTAACTCTTATGAGAACAAACTACAAGAGTTTGGATACAACTACTCCAAAAGATACCATACATGTTGTGGGTGCACGCATATTTATAGCAAGAGACAGACTCTGCGTTAATGGAGTCACGTTAACACATGAATAGATACATCGATGAGGTCACATCAACACAGCCATGTCAATGTGACTCCGTTAACATGGCCTAGTCGACGTATCAACTGAACACTTCATCATACCAATACAACTGAGTGAAAACTCATCCTCAAGTTTATTACAATTTGGAATGTATGAAGTTATTGACTGTACACACTACGAAACACATTTACACACAGACTAACTCTATTAACATACTAAGTGCCCATGTGTATGGAAAAAATAAATTACAAAATTATGGTGTTCAGAGACAAAATTGAACACCTTACCAAAAAATGTTAAATTTGCTGGAGAAGGTCACACCATCCCTGGTGGTGATGGTTTTGATGGATCTTCACCGACTTCTGGGGCATGTGGTTGTTGTGACATTGATGATGGTTACCCTACAACAGCTACAACTTCTAGAGGTAATCGAAAAGCCTCCAATATTGCCCTCATTTTATCTTCTTTGCTTCTAGGATCATTCACTATCTAGGCAACTTCACCAATGTGTGCTAGAATAGGAACATCCCAAGGACATGGAAGTTTAGGAAAGAGTTTCAAATTGACAAACCAAGCAATGAAATGTTTTCGTTTGATATTGAATGCTCAGATTGATGTCTGCAACTACTAGTAGTTGTTCATTCATCAAGCCAAGTTCTCTGTAACCACACGTTTTCCTTCAAAACAAGTGCAAAGAACTTTGAGTTTCACATTGGCTATTTCTAACTTTTGCTTTGTCTCTTTATGTGCTTGGAACTCACCCTCGTATAAAGAATATGAGGGGGCCACTTGTTTCTCTAAGTTTGATCAAGGCCTTTTAGCTATTAGCATTGCTAGGTTTGCATAATGGAAATTGGCTAACTCCATGTATTCTACCATTTCTTCAATTTGTAGCTCTTTGAGGTAGATTTTAACCTAGTTGTAGGCATTCAAGCCATCGAAGATGGGCTGTCACACCCTGCCTCCTTCCTAGAGCTACCAGAGTGCTTAGTTCATTTTAGCCTTTGCGACTTGAATCTCTTTTTTGTTGACTTCCTTTTGCAATTCCACTTGGTCCCTATAGTGATTTTGAACTCGTTCAAACTTAAGGGCCTCATTTTTCCAAGTGGCAATTTCAATTGTTGATTTCTGTCATAAGGTTCAAACTTCCTCCATAGATAGATTACGATTTTCAACTGCCAATATTCTCACATTAGTGTTTACCCTAGCTAGCTCCTCCTATTGTTGATGGATGAAGTCTTTCATGTGTTGATTCTTAACAAAAACATTTCACATACAATGAACTTCTAGGGTCAACCTGACATTCTCTTGGTGAACCTCTACCAAGTCCTTATTTAGATGGTAAGCATGAGCATCTATTAAGGACTTGTCAAAGATTGCCAACTCTCGCTCTCCCTCAACCTTCTAAAGTTTGGTTTGAAGTTGTTAAAAAGCTTCATCCTTGGCGAGTTCATGGTTGATAAGAACTGGATCAGCAAGTTGGACCCTTAATTAAGAAACTTTCATAGCCAAGTGTTGATGATCTGCTTGTGTTGCTTTAAGTTGCCCCTCCAAGATGAGGCACTTGTCCCTTGCTAAGAGCAGCTTCGACTGGGTTGCAGTAATGTTGTCTAGAAGATCAAAGACATCTAGAAGCAGTTACCTAGTTCCCACCATTCAATCTAACAACTCTTTATGTGATCCTACTACGTGAAGTTCCTGTGAACATTTGTAGATCTTTAAGTCCATGTACATTAGGTACAGGCACTGTAGGTGCATTAAAGATCATAGCAATTGTGTCAGCAACCACTTCAGCTGTAACTTCTTGTCCCTGGTGTTACATTACCAAGATAGTCACCCCCCCCCTCTATCCTCCAATCACACTAAAAAAGTAGCAGCATTTCCTAAAATTTTAGGAAATAATTATTGAGTGAACATTGTTACTTCTCAAACACTAGGGTCAATTCTAGTAGGTACTTGCATTCGGGTGATAGAAAATATCAGCCCTACTCTCTCTAGTAGACTCATTGATCGAGCCACTTGCTCAAGATGGCTCATCATAAGGCGATAGAACAAAGTGTCTTCCTCTCCACCAGTTCCTACTAATCGCTCTTATTAGTTCAAGAGTGATTGTTAGATCTTGAGCATCTATTCTACAATTGTCTACAAGCCCAACCTTGTTGTTCACGTAGGCGGTGGAGGTGGTTGCTACTCTTCCTTGAGTTGTGTTGTGGCCGGACTCTTGTCCTTCATCATCTCCCACCATGAGGTAATTGGGGCATGAAAAAGTGTGTCATTGGTGTATTGTGCTATCCCTGACCGTTTACACAATTTTCTAATTAGGTAAGGAAAAGGAAAATCTTGTCTTCCATGTTCATTTTTAGTAAATCTCTTCTCAATCTCCAAGAAAAGTAACTGTGGAAGGTTGATGGGGAACTTTCTGCTTAGACTGGCACATGCACGAGTAGAGAAGGCCATGATCTTGCTGGGTCTTACCATTAGATTCAAGTGGTAAGACATGATTTTTGAATAAACCCTCTCTACAATGGTTAGGGTGCCAAACTCCTTGCATTCTACCCCCATAGCATTGCCTGATCCACTTCCCTTTTACCTTAGGGTCTACTTGTTTAGGAATCTCTGCCATGTCAGCTCCAGTCTCTAGCAACCCAAGAGCTTATGTAATCACTTTGGCAGAGTAAGAGACATGAATGCCTTTGATTATTACTCTGGAACCTGGTTGTCGATTTGTTTAGAAGAGGTAAGTTTCTCCCAAGTACCATTCACCACTGGAGGTGATGACTGGCCACATAGGAGAATTTTGCAATTAGGTTTTGACTTCCTTTGGTGCATTCTCTAGAAACAGTCAAAAGTTTAACTCCTGAAGGACCATTCTTTGTAACTCCCTCAACTTGATAGCATCAATATAGGCTTGGCTCAGGGTGACCTCAAGTTGTGGCACTATCACAAGAGTCTCATCCCTTTGCGATTGTCTACTAGGGACATCCACTTTGGGAACCTGACAAACAAATTCCACATTAGGTTCTTCGTGGAGGGGGTCAGTTGCATGTGAGCCCTCCACATGCTCTAGAGGTTGTGCACCTCATCCTCTTTCTATTCTCAGTCACTTGTCCCTTAGTTGGGATGGTCCTTCTACCCTTGGATGCCTCAGTTTGGGTGCCATCTATAGTCACAACATAACCATGAATTAAAATGTTTATATAAATTGTTGAAAATGGCAATCATACACCTTCTCATTTTGACCAAGCTATGACAATGGCACGTGCATCCTATTAGGTTCCCCAGAGTATAGTTGAGGGGTTAGAAAAAATAATCAGACATGAGTTGCAATTTATAGTGTTATTTTTTTTCTTATTTATCCCCTAAGAGGTGTTAAGTCTTTGATAATTATAATAATAATTATAGACCTCACCCCCCCCCCCCCCCCCCCCCCCCACCCCCCCATGATGAAGAGCATACCTTTGGTTGTGAAAGGGTAGAAAAAATGGTTGGATTGGGACAAGCGGTGGAAATGTTTTGTGCTTGAAAAGAAGTATTGGCGTAGAGGAATGGAAAAACTCCCTTAGCATTGTGAACAAATGAACAAATTCCAAAGGCGCAATCGGGGTATATATAAAATTTTTGCCATGCATCAACGGGGCTGCATAGACAAGGCTATGTAAACGTAGGAGGATGTGTATACAGGGCCTAGTTGATGTAGTTGTGCTTTGAATATTTATTTGGGTTGATTGTTAAAGAAAAGGTCCAAATTTGTGAATTGGAGCACAACATGGGGATGAGGGATCGTGCGATGGTAAGCATAGAAACAATTAACCAACCAAATCAAGGGGATAGGATATTAACAAACAGAACCAAAGGATATGTAAGTGGGTCCTCCCCATAGCAGGTGGTAGCCTCAGTAACCCTTGCATATCATTAACATAGGAGTCTGCGGGCCCCATAGTTAATTAATGGTGACCATGAGTTAATACCCAAATCCATGAGAACCAATCGAAGAATTAGCAATTCTAGAAGAACACGATAGACATTCAAGACATACAACTAGCAATGAGGTGAATAATGGGAAGAAAATGATGAAGGGAAGAGGGAGTGAGATGGAATTCCTAATGTTGGTCACATAAAATCTCTTGTGAAGTGTGTAATTAAGTGACTTGGTAGGATTCATCCTTAGTCTAGACCCAAAACCAACCATGTTCAGTGACATCGCATCAATATTCAAAGACTAGTCCATCCCCTCGGGGGTACAAGAATTCTCCCAAAAACAACCACCACTCCAACATGAGTGAGCGAGAGGAAGTGAAAAAGGGGTTAAGTTAGAGGGGATAAAGAAAGTCCCATAACTAGTTCTTGTAGCCTGTTAGAGATAGTCTAAGGGGTATGCTTTGAATTCCCATGTGTTTGTTGTTTTTTTTTCTAGGAACCACACCATGCAAAGACCCATGTCTTTTCACATGCATTTGGCCAAGGGGTGTGCTTTGAATCCTTCTCTTTTTTGTTTTTGTTTTTCTTTTTTTTAATGAGGACAACACCATGCAAGGACAAATTTCCATGTAACTTACAATTAGGAGAGGATATGGAGTGGTAAGAAGTCTATGAGGACACACTTGCATGCAAGGGAATAGAAAAGTACAAAGAATGTTGCATTCCCCTTGAAGTCACATCCTGTTCAAACCATTGGGTCCTTCTCAAGTCTAGAAACTACTCAAGTCATGAATTAATTAATTTTTTTTTTTAATTAAAAGGGATTGCATGTTTCCAAAAGAAGGAAAACCATGGAGTGGGTGGATGGGTGGATGATGTGGACTCACTGCCTATTACATGAACTAAGAGTTGAACGTGACTACCAAAACAACAATGCAAAGGTGGGAGCTAGATATAATAGGTGGACCATATCATGCAACCCATCGCAAAGAGAAACAACCGCTCCAGTACATCTTGTGACAATAAGATGACTTATTAATAAAAAATATAAAAAAACTAGAAGATAAGCACATACATACATATATATAGAAAAATAAACAAATAAATAGATAAGTAAATAAAGAAAGAAAAAGGAAGCAAGAATGGCAAATGTACGAACGATGTTGTAAAACAAAAAGGTGTAAAACAAAAATTTGCAAAAGCAACTAAGGAGCTAGTAGAATTGATTAGCATAGAAGGTGATCTCCCTCATCACTAAGTTGAGAGGAGGAGATCCAAAAAATGGAACAAGGTTGGCTTTGTGATGAGAGGGTAGTGGCACTGGTTCATTGGAGTTTGTGGAAAGGTTTTAATTATTGTGTATTAACTAACTGTGTTTTTTTGAGATCCTGAGGTTTGTGTATAAGAAAGGCCCCAAACAAAAAGGTTTTGGAAACAATATAAGGTCCATTCCATAGTGTTTAAAACTTAGTATGTTGCAGTACATGTGTGGGGTTCTAGTAGAGTACCTTATCTCCATGTCGAAATGTTACCTTCTAAATCCTAAAATCATGACATTTTTAATTATAGGCCTTGTGGATTTCATTTCATGATAGGGCTACTAATCGATTCTCATCTAGCATAGTCAAGTTGATGAGTCATTCTCATTGTGCTAGTGATAAGTCAAGACCCAAGTCACTGGTAATAGATAGTGTTCAGAGTTTTGCCTGAACTAAAGGTTTCGGTAGTTTCCCGTACACTAACTCGTAAGGAGAGTAGCCTATAGAAAGTTTTCATGTGGAGCAATAGGCCCAAAGGGCATCATTAAGTTTTTTGCTTCAATCCCTCCTATATTTGCTAATGGTCCTAGTTAGGATCCTTTTAATCTCCCTATTTGTGACTTCGGCTTGCCTGTTGGCTTAGGGGTGATAAGGTGTTATAAATTTGTGTTCAACCCCCAAGTGTTCCATAAGTTTATAAAAAGTAGTGCCCATGAAATGAGTTCCATTGTCTAAAATGAGTGCATGTAGCACCCCAAGCCATTTCACAATTTGTTGGTGGACAAATCGTGTAGGTGTGTTTAAGGAACAATTAGTAACGACTGCTTCCTCTACCCACCTAGTACAGTAGTCTACCATGACGATGATGTATGCCTTCCCATTAGACATGGATGTGATGGAACCCATGATGTTAATGCCCCAAATATCAAAGGGTTCCAGTGGCTAGATCCACTGTTGGTATCACTCCATTCATGAAGTCATCCCACCATCTCTTTGACATCGTTCACAGAAGCAAGTGAACCATTGCGCATCTCTAAAGAGTGTCGGCTAGTAATATCTCATGAGCATGATCTTAATGGTCGTGCATCATCCAACATAGTGGCCACCACAAGGGCCCTCATGAGCATCTTGGAAGATGTGTAGTGTATCCATATCAAGACTGCACCATTAAACCAAGCCATCCACACACACCTTGTAATGGTGTCCATTGATTTCCATGAAATGCTTGGCCTTGTGAAGAAACTACTACTTCCTTCGATCGTCCCACTCTTTTGGTAATTCTTGTGTTGAGAGATAGGTGAGGATGTCACTGAACCAAGTTGATCCTATGGGCATCTCCTTATCAATTGCTCCAACAAAGAGGAGTTCGTCTGGAAATTGATCGGAACATGGCTCCTCCTCCTCTAAATTGTCCCATCATAGTCGAGATAAGTGATCAGCAACCACATTCTTAGTTCCCTTGCTATCTACCATAGTAAGGTCAAATTTGTGAAGGATCACAAGCCACCATATGATATAGGGACTCACCATTGGTTTTTTCATCAGGAACTAGATGGCACTATAGTCAATATGTACAAACACCTTGTACCCAAGCACATAGTGTCAGAATTTTTCCAAGGTGAACACCACTGCCATTAATTCATTTTCAATGGTGGTGTAGTTGAGCTGAGCACCCATAATGCTTTAGCTTGCACAATGGATATAATATGGACATCTCTAGTCATCCAACTATGTAAGCATGGCTTCCAATGCATAATTAGACACATCTATCATTATATGAAATGGTCTAGACTAGTCGGGTGCTCATAGAATTGGAGTTTCTATGAGTTTTTGATCGAGTGTTTGGAATGCAGATTTTCATTCCCTGGTCCAGAAAAATGAAGTGTCTTTCCTTGTGAGTTTCACCAATGGTTTGGCGATCTTCAAAAAATTCTCAATGAAGCATTAGTAATAACTAGTGTGGCCAAGGAATGATCAAAAATCTTTTATAGCACTTGGTTGACTGGTGATTCCTTAGATGACCTTGATTTTTTCAGGATCTACACTAATCCCTGCTTGTGAAATGCAGTGCCCTAGAACAATGCCCTCTTAGACCATTAAGTGGTTCTTTTGCCAATTGAGCTGTAAATTAGTTTCCACACATCTTTTTAGAAATTGCTCAAGGTGGACCAAAGCTTGTTCAAATGTTACTCCGTAGGTAGAGAAGTCATCCATGAAGACTTCTATCCCATTGCCAATATGCTGAAATATGTTGAGGACAAGGCATTAGAAAGTTGCAGGTGCATTGCATAGGCCAAAGCGCATCTTCTTATATGTGAAAGCCCCCTAGGGGCTTATGAATGTTGTCTTGGCCTGATCTTTGGGAATGATTTGGATTTGGTTATAGCCACTATAACCATCCAAAAAGCTATAGTAACAATGCCCCGTAATGGTATCCAACACTTGATCCACAAATGGAAGTGGGAAGTGATCCTTGAAGGTTGTCATGTTTAGTGGTTAAAAATCTATACAGACCCTCCATTTTCCACCCTTATTTGGCACAATAATAAGTGGGCTATCTACAATGGAATAGATGAACCCCACTTTCAAAAATTTCTCAATTTCCTCCTTGATAACTTGCTTTAGTTTAGGGTTCAACCATCATTGTGGTTGTCATCGTGGCTTCATGGAGGAGTCAATATAGATCCAATGTTGGCACACCCTAGGGTTAACTCCCATTAATTCTTGATATGACCATGCAAAAGAAGCCATCCATTTCTTTACCATTTTTAGCAATTTCTTCTATTGCTCAAGAGCAAGAGTGGCATTCATGATTATCAGCTTGCCATTCTACAAGAATGCATATTCTAGATTGGTCGGTAATGTTTTTAGTTAAAAGGGCTCCTTTCTAAAGCTTTTAGGGATCTGTAGCTTCCCCCAATCATCACTTTCATCAATATTAGAGACTTGTTGATGAACCTTTTCCAATTCATCCATGCTTTTCATATAGGAACATACAAGGCCCTCAAATGGTTCCATGCATAAAGTGCTACTATCAGAGTCAGTGATCAGCCACTAGGTGCCTTCTTAATTCATGGTTGCTGCATATAGGCATCGTTGAACTTGTGATTCTTCGGCACATCGATTACATGCTTAGATCTCTGCTTAGTAGATCAAGGTTGCTGCACACAATTGCACCTTGAGTCACTATACATGATGCATGAAACATGATTCTTCTTGATCTTCCACAAAGGATTTTCTTTTAAAATTTCAAGGGAAAGATATTGGAGTCTCAATCATGCATCCACCATGTTGAGCCAAGCTCTCCCCATTATGATTGGGAAATTCCCCTTGCAATTGTCAACCCGAATGACCAAGAAGTCAGTAGGATAGGACCACCCACAAACAATGGTCATGATATCTTCTACCAATCCCAAGGGTACAGTTATGGATTGTTCTACCAACTCAAGCTGAATGTTGCTTTTCTTCATCGAGGATAGGTTCCAAGTCTTGTACATATCATGTGAAATCAAATTAACACCTGACCCTGAATCCAAAAGAGCATTACATGGATTTTTTCTTGCCACTTGAAGGTATATGAGGGGACTCCCTAGATCAGTTAATTTTCAAGGGAGATGACCTGCCTTTATCTAATCTATCACAACATGTGTGAGCATGATGATTTGTACTATGGAGGCTGTTTGTCTTGAAGGTTGCTCGAAGGGTTGAATAGTGGGGACGATTGGAGGTTCAGAGGCACTAGCCACAAGTGAATGTAAGGGTATGTTAGGGATATTAGGCTAGAAGAAAGGGAATTTCCATGGTTTTGATTTCGTCCCACTCGGCTAAGATGCTGGTTGTAAGTTGACAGCCCTCATGGCATTGCATTGCTATGGCTGTGGTGGTATCTCTCACTACATAGGTGGAGCAAGAGGTAGCTAAGTGGGGGCTTGATGAGTAGGTATGGTAGGAAAAGGTGATGGAGGATAGTATAGATGTGGGTTCTCCTCCCTAGGTCATGGAGACTCTGTTAAAAAGTATTTTGGGAGGTGGTAATGAGTTTGAAATGTCATGTGCCTCGAAGAGTCTCGTGGGGAGACTGGTTGTTGAATGTAGTACTCGTAAGGATCTGGCTACCGGTAAGGGTACTGCTGCCTTGGAGGTGGCATCCCCCATGATTGTGGATGTTGCCATTACTAGTAATACTTGTAGGGTTGTGACAATGCTCCACATGTATAATATTCTTATTGCTAGTGGAACTGCTTGGGATTTCCTTGTGGATAAGGCAATCTTTGGGGTGTTTACCTTTTTGCCAAATTATGGTTTAGTGCATACATCTGAGACTCTTGTAGATGTGACACCACTGGGTAACACCCCTTAGGATGTTTGTACTAGCATATGTCACATCCATCATCCTCTGTACCAGAGTCTGTAACCCATTCTACCACAGCAACTTTGCCCTTACCTTTATGGTAGGCACATTTAGCTTCTCTTCTCCTTTGCTAATCTCACTCATTACTTTGCTCTTTGGATTCCTCCATGATTTTCAAGACACTTTGGAACCTTTCATCCAAAGAATCCCACATATTGTCAACCTTGGCCACAATTTTAGAAGCAAATTTTTGTATGGGCAAGGTCTTTCAGTTCACCGCTACATCTAGTGGTGATTCTTCCTCCTCTTCACAAAATTAGACTTCCTTCTTTCAAATGGAAGGGTCCTGATTATACTCTTCTTCGCTCTCTTTTTTACTGAATTCCCCCTCTTCTTTAGCCACTTGCTTAATTAGGTGCTATAGCTGATGGGCCTTCAATTCAAATAGTTGTCCCTGAGCATAAACGCCTAGGGCCTTTCTTGTTTCAAAGCGAAGCCCATCTATGATATGGCAGAGTTGTTCCCACTAAGAGTAGTTATGATCAGGGCATCAATGTAACAATGAATAATATCTACCCATGGTTGCATCCAATGGTTCATGACCACCTTTTTTCCACCCTTGGATCTACCATCTTAGATTAGCCACTCTAGAGTAGGTTTGGTACTTATCATTGAAAATTTCCAGCATCATACTCCATCTCCTGATTGATTCCAACTCCAAAGACCAGTACCAGCTTTCCACTTCCTTAATGAGTGTTCAATGGAATAGCTTGAGTTTTTGTCAATCATTGTCTATGTTCTGTAGGTGCAAGCATCATGGAATGCTTGCGAGTCTGTAAATCACAATGGTATCCCCCTTCAAATTTTGGGATATTGTTCGTGTCAAGGTGCTTGATCCAATTTTATTTCAAGTGCCTTGGCTATGTTAAGCATGCTTCAAGTAGCCAGCAGTGGTTCATCCGAGTCATAGTCCTGATGTTGGCCACGACGTCTGTGACGATTTTGGCTGCCTTTTGTTTCTTGATGGTGAGACTCACGTGATTGGTCACACTTTTCCTCACGTCATCCCTATCAGTCCTTGCAATCTCATCAGTCTTTTCGATCACCATCACCCCAATCCTTCCTACTACAATTACTATCAAAATTAGAACTTGATGAAGACAAGGTGGAATGATAAGATGGAGAATAGGGAGGAGAACTACCACCATTCCAGCATCGATCTCCTCCTCTACTTTAATGATAACCCCTATCTTCATGTCCATCTTTCCCTTTCTCATGATCTTTCTTGAGTGATCCCCCATCATCCTAGTGCTCCTGGTCACTTAATTGTTTACTTTGGATGATGGACTGGATGATCTGATGCATTGTAGGAGGTTCAGCCAAATGGGAATCATGAAAAATAGGTTCCTCATCATCATGCAGGTATTGCAAGAACAAAGGGTTACTGAACTATTTCTCCTTTAAGTGTTCATGGCGTTCTACCTGTTGTCGGTCCTGCACATGTTGTGCCTTAGTTGGATGATAATCTCAGTAGTCATGATCCTCCATTATGTATTCCACACCATGGCCTTGAATGCCCAGTTTGCTAAGATTTTGAACTGGCATTCCAGGAACTGACCAATTAGGAGGTAATATGATGTTACCCTCCATGTCCCACCATCGCAGGTGCTCATCCTGATGTAGGATAAAGGTGAAGTTGGGGATATACTCATCTGGATGTGTGTATACCACCCAACACTCCTGTGACACTAGTGGGTTGGATCTATCTAGCCTGTGAGAAGAAGACATTTTTTATGTTAGATAAAAACTCAATAGGTGTGCCTTATTCTTTTACTTAAACTGCCTAGCATGCATAGATGTCACTATCCTGGGTCTGTTCCAATGAAGTGAATGATGATCTTGCTAAGACTAGATAGTGTATGTAATACTAATAATCCCTGGCAACAGCGCCAATGATGAGCAACTAGGTACCCCTACGCCCAACCATACAAATCATGGGCATCCACGCGCAACTCGGTCGAATTCCACAGACTGTAAGCACTTGCATACATCGAAATCTAGTCAAATAAACCTTAGTTAGAATGGTTGTTATCTTCCCAACCTCACTAGTGATATTCTAAAGTGATGGTTAAGTGAGATTGAGGCAAACAATTTTTATTGATTTTCTCTTTTATCTTTTAAAGTCTAATTCTTTAATTGTAGGAATTGGAAAGTTGTGTAAATTATAATTGTTTTACTCTATTGCTTAACTCTTCCTAGCATAAGCAACCGATCCCATCTTTCATGCACATCCTAAGCATACCCTAACAACTACTGGGTTACCAGATGTAAAGCATCACTAGGTTACCAAGTGTTTGATATATGTTCGAGATTGTCATGCCTATGGTTCTCATAATATATGAAAGGATAATAATAGTAAAGTGATAACAATAAAAGCTTTGGGAATTATTAAAGCGCTGAAATATTAGACTATTAAAATTCTTAAGTAATTAAATCCAAGTGCTAAAAGGAATGCTCAAAAAGCTTGTCTTTATTGTCAGTCACACCAATGGGCTCAGGTATATCAATGCTCGAATAAAGAGTTGTACACCTTTCTCACACCTGTTGCGAGCACTTGGAAAATATTCTAACTCTTACAAGAACAAACTGCAAGAGTTTGGCTACAACTACTCCAAAATATGCCATAAATGCTGTAGGTGCACACATATTTATAGTAAGAGATAGACCCTACATTAATGAGGTCGCATTAACGCATGGACGGATATGTCGATGAGGTCACGTCATCACACCCGCATCAACAAGGCTTCGTTAATGTGGCCCAGTCAAAGTATCAACTGAACACTTCATCACATACTTTTTTGGGTTGGTCTTTATTAATCCAAATGTTCTATCCTTCCAAGATACTTCTCTGTTTCAAACCTTATCTCTGTCATGTCAATCAACAAACTTAACAATAATCTATTGAGGTTTATTACTCTTAGGACCAAGTCTATTTGCACTAATTATTAAGGTAGAAGAAATGTGTGATTTTTTCTTAAAAAAATATAGCATGACCTTCAAAAGGTCCTCATCATGTTCTTTAGAAATTCCCACAATTTGAAGATTCTAAATTTTTTCACGTGTTTTCTTCAACTTCATGTATTTTCTTAGTAACTACATTTAAGCCTAAGTGAGAAGTTATTGTTTTTGGCTTAAGAGAATTTAACTTTCACTACAAAGTATCCATATTTTTTTGAACTTGAGTTGCTTCAAAATTTGATAATAAATCCTTCAACTCTAGAGTGGTTACAATTGTTTATATCTTTTTCATCACAACTTCAACCATGGATTCCAATTGCATCACCCTAGATGCCACAAAGTTCAAAGTTGCAACCATGTTATTTCATTCCTCTTAAGAAATCGTAAATCTTACCATTAAAACCCTACTTATTGTACTTCTCAAAACTATATCAAATGGAATACATTCCTTTCTTAGCTTTAGTATACAAAACGATGAATCAAAAATCAATGTAATGCTGAAAGCCCGAATTAGATCTATGATCCACCAAATCACCAAAATTGCTAGCACATAAGAGAATTTCACACTTAAGTGAATTAAGATCTACCTTAATAATATATTGAATTCTATGAAAACCACAAGTTGTAGCTAGGGTTTCAAAATTCTTGATTGGGCTAATTCAAGAGATAATATTCTTTTTAACTTTTTGAAAAATCAATGAAAGATCTAATATTTCAACAAAATAAGGATCCCTTTGAAATTTAGGAGATGATGGATTTTTTTAAAAAATTCCATTTTTGAATAATTAATAAAGCATGATGATGATTAAAAACACCAATATCAAGAACCTTAGAAACCATGGCCAAATCACTAAATTCCATGAACAAAAATGAGTTTGATAGATAATGTGCATGGATAATATACAATCCTAAACCTTTCCAAACAAAATTTAAATGACTTAAAAAACTTGTGAAACAAGTTAAATAATCCAAAATTTAAATAAAAGCATACATTTCAAAAATTATCTGAGTCATAGATTCAAATAAATCATCAAGTAACTTGGAGAATGACAAAGAAGCAATGGATTCACTTGAAGGATCACCTACTGAATCTAGCAATATTGCAGGTAATACCAAATATATTTTCTAGAGAAATATCAAATCCACTAAAAAATCAAGTTCACTAAAGAAACATCAAATCCATATGAAAAACATAAGGTCTAAGATTTTCTTTTGGAGTGCTAGAACTCATAGTGAGGACATGTAGCCAACATGATACTACATCTATTAGACTATATATGCAGAGGTGTATATATATTATAATTTTTACAAGGTTCCAACACCATAGTAGGGGCCCCCTCTCCCCCACCCAAAAACCTTGCTTCCCCCTCCTTCCCCCCTTTTACCTCTCTCCCTCAGGTCAAGAGGATTGGTACATGGGTGTTGCACCTTAATAGATCCTAATAGGACCCAATCCACAACTTCTAAGTAGAACTAGCTTAGAAAATAATAATAACATAATAAAATGGAGAAAATATCCCTTATATTAAGATAATTCTCAAAATACATAGAAAATACATCAAAGATGAGGAGCCAAGCTTAACTCACAAATCTTCTAAGGATCTTAGAGGCCACACTTGTTCCCTCTTAATCCTCAATTACTTGCAATGGAGCCCAAGCTCAACACAAGACACTTATAAGAGATTATCCTAACCTTTCTAAAGTGCTCTCCCTTGTCTTTCACTTAACTTCCTTGCACAAGCTCTGTTCTTTCACAAGCTCTCTTCTTTCAAGAGCTCTCTCTCTTGCACTCTATTGGGATGTTTGGCCTTTAGCATTTGCATTTTTGCCCTTGGCACTACAACACTTGGCACTACAGCACTTGCAATGGTGAATTACATTAATATTTATAAGTAGCCAAAAGATAAAATCCCTAGAAACATTTCCTCAACTCAACTAAAGGTTTTTTAAATTTTTTCCAAGTCTTCTCACCTAAATTGGCTATTTCCTGAACTGGAATGGGCATTTTTGAAAGTTTCCTCATACATCTGGGAGGTCTCTGGCTTCATGTAGATGTCTCCTATGAATGCCCTACTCTTAGGAGAGACATCTAATATTTTTGGTAAACATATTTTATGGACTTTAGACATCTTTACTTCAAGGGAAAATTCTCTAGAAATACATCTATCCTTTTAGGAAGACGTCTATCCTAAAGGTGCTAAAAATAAAAATGCTTATTTTGATGTCAAAAGCCTTCGAATGCCTCCCAACAAGTCCCCATAGATCATGGAACCTCCTAAACTCATCAAAATAAGCCAAAAACACCTCCAAACATGTCAAAACATCCAAGAATCATCTCCCAACAAAATCAACTCAAAAAGATACATAACATGTAAGGTGGAACAAGGGGATTGGAAGAGATGTCCCTACACTAGGGATCTATACCTAGATTAATTTTTTCATATCGGTTCAATAAGATTGATCTATAATTGCCCATCACAAGAGATTCTAAGGATTATATTAATCAATTTTTTAAATTAAGACTTAAGAGTTTAGATCCTTATGCAACTAATAGGAAGTCAATTATTATTAAGAAATGTGTAAGGATTACTTAGAAGGAAATTTACTATCTAATCTCCTTTTTCTAATTATTCTAACTTACCAAAAATCTCATGTTGTTGAAGTGCTTTGTTAATTTTTATTTTATCTTATAACCATTCAAATAAAATTTAATTAGTATTCATAACAATTAATGTACTTAGAAAAGATCTAGATATAATTAGCATAAAATTTTGATTTATTCAAGATGGTAAATCCTTCCCTTAAACTTGACTTATAAATATGCTATGATTTACGCTAAATCATAACTCATTTGGTGGTCATGATTCATGTTGGACATGGTGCATTTTTGGTGGTGATTCATGGTTCATATTGGATCATGAATCATAATTCACCCTCACTTAGTCTATGTAAGATTATGGTTTTTCCTTGATTTTAAATTCACCCTAGGTCATGGTTTTCTTTAATACCAATTTTCCCATTCTCGAATGTTATGAAAAATGTAAAATATATGTTATATTCAACATTTTGTATATTGAACATGATAGGGAAAATATAGGTGGAAATGAAAAAGAACCTTATTAATAAGAAAATTAGAATCAAATAAGTGTATCGAGGTCATACTTTAAGAGTTCTTGAAGTTGCATTCCTTTGACATATATCACATAAAGGCAATCCAACACTTCCACCATAGTTAGGCCTAAATCTAGCCAAAAGGGGTAGCCAAGTTTGTTCTTGTCCTACTTCACCCAAATTTATTATTTACCTTTTACTAACTTTGTAACTCCATGCTAGTTCAACCTCTAAGTTATCAATATAAATACCTCAAGTCAAAAACACCCAAAGGTTTGTTCAAGAGATATGCATGTAATTACAACATGCCCTTTTATTAAGGATCTTATAACAAAATCAAACATGTTATTTGCATCAACATCACTAGAAGAAGCTGTTGCAAATTTTTTCTCTCTAGCTAATAAATCTACATTATGAGAATCAACAAGAATTTCTACATTGATAGAAAAAACATAAATTTCACAATCATTAAAAGATGTTGTGGGGGATTTTAAAATCTCCTATAGGGGAATGATAATTCTGGAGAAATTAAATCCATTGATAAAACCTTTAAGATCCAAAAACTTTCAAACACTTGACATATGAAAGAAAACCCTTGACATCCACAAAAATTCAAATACTTAGCTTTTGTTCTAAATAATATTTCTAATAATTCTCCTAGATTTCTAGAAACTAAGCTTAATTTTTTAAGAGTTGATCTGTTTGAAATTATTTGAAGAAAGATTAAATTGATGATTCTCAATTATAATTTTATGGATTTATCCTATTTTATTCATTGTTGTTTTTATTCTTTTCAATTATTTACTATAATATTTATGTTTTTATTATTTTAATAATTTAAAATAAATATTTTATTATTACATTATAAATTATAAATGATTTGTTGTTTGAATTAATAAGCTTGTTACCTTAAAAACAAGTAATAATTCTAACTTTTATTTGAGGCATTACTATGTTCCTTATGCTATTCCTTAAGTTCTATCAAAGTATTATGAAATTCAATTTTAGAATTTATTTTATGAAGGGTGATGAGTTGAAGTTTTGTCACTTGCGTTGATGAGGCCTCATCAATTAGGCCTCGTTAATGAGGCCTCGTCGATGCATCATATCATGCATCGACAAGGCCCCATTGACGCAATGTTTGCTTTTTGGCTATAAATATATGCCCACCAGTTGCATTTATCACATCGAGATTTTAGTAGTAGCAAAGCTCTTATAGTTTGTTCATTTGAGAGTTAGACTATTTTCACTAAGCGCCCGTAGTAGGAGTCATTAAGTGAACAGATCTTTATTCAAGCATTGTTGTACCTAAGCATGACAATATGTGTAGCAATAAAGACGAGCTTTCTAATAAACCTTGCAACACTTTGTATAGATTAAATATTTTATTGCATTTAAATGTTTTTAATGATTTATTAATTTTTTTTAATTATTTATTAAATGATTTCTAGTAATTAAGCTAATGAAGCAATTAAGATAAGCAAGATAGATTAAACACATAAGTATGATCACTTCAAGCATGACGTGTATTCACTTGGTAATCCTAGTAGCATTATTGCTTAGTATGCCTAGTAGCATAGCACTTGGTAACCCAGCAGTGGATACATGGGTTCATTACATGTGCAGAAAGTGGCACCAGATGCTTATGTTAGGACTAGTTAGATACTAGTTAATTAGTTAATTTAAATTAGTTAAATCCAATTACCTTTATCTTCCTTTGAACACCAAACCATAAAATATAAGATGATAAAAATTAGATGCCTCAATTACACTTAACCATACCAATGAACATCACAAGTGTAATTGGGAAGACAACGATTAACCTTAAGGCAAAGATTCACTTTCTAGAAGACTAGTGCACCAAAAACTACAAAGTCCATGGAATTCAACTAGATCACTCATGAACACTTCGATTCATATGGTTGGACATAGGGGTACCCTGCCACTCATCATTGGCACTATTACTAGGGACTTTGTTTGTTGAAACATGTGCTACCTAGGATTAGTGAATATTATTTATATCACTAGACGAAATCAAGATCAACATCACTCTTAACAACATATAAATTATTAAGTACACTAATAATTTTATTCATTTTGCAAACTATCTTCTTCTTCGCACAAAGGTAAAGATGTCAAACCATCAACCCCATAAGAATGCAAAGTGGTATGTACTCATCCTAATGAATATGTACTAGATTCTGCCTTCATCCTATATCATGATGAATAGCTATGATGTTGTGATATGGAGGGCAACATCGTCTTGCCCCCTGATCGATATGTACCCAAGAAGCTACTTAAAACTCTTAAGAAGTTGGGCATTATTGATCCTCACAAAGAATATGTTGTGGATGTTCATGAAACTTGGGATTATCATCACACTAAAACACAACATAGGTAAGATCAACACTAGGAGAAGCACCATGAGTTACAAAGGAAAAAAAATTTAGTGATCCCTTGTTCTTGCTAAACCAAGATGACAATAAGGATCCTTCCTTTGAAGGTTCTCAACATAAAGATTCTCCACCCCCATTATTGGTGACAAGGGTGTGACCCTGAACTTGCAATCCATAATTCATAAATTAGGTTAAAGAAAGAGTGATAGTTAAGGCAAGGACTTGGATAAACATCAAAATAGCAAGGGATATAATGATGGTGGTCATAATGAGTGAAAAAGTGGTGGCAAACACTATAGTGGCGGTGGTGGTCCATCTTCCTCTCCACCTTCTTTATTTGATTCTGAACATTCCTCTTCATCTTTTCGTTCTCATAAAAGCCACCATCGAAATAATCATGATGAAGGTGATCAAAAAGAAAATAATGACCATGAAGGCCATCAAAAATGAAGGGGTGGTCGAAACCATCATTAACATAGCAATGATGATGAACCTCTGTTAGCAACTTGAAGCATGTTCAACATTGTAGAGGTAGTAAAGATTCTAACTAGGCATGTAAAAGATAGTAGGATCAAGTCCTTATACATGAATAATATCTCAAGATTTGAGGGGGGATACAACTCTAATCCACAAACACATATATATGTTTTCCATGATGCTTGTGTCTTACACATAGAAAAAGAATGGCAAAAACTCAAGCTCTTCCCTAGGACACTCATCAAGGAAGCTAAAAGCTAGTACTAGTCCTTGAAATTGGAATTCATTCAACGATGGAGTACCATGTTAGAGCTATTTAATGACAAATACCAAACATACTCTAGAGTGTCTAATTTGAGAAGGAAAATCCAAGGCTAGAAATAGGGAACACATGAACCCTTGTATGCTACCATGGGTAGATACTATTCACTCTTACACTGATGCCTTAGCCATGATTATTCTCAAAGGGAACAACTTCACCACATCATACATGGGCTCAGAGCAAAATATCGAAGAACTCTTAGGATATATGCCGTAAGGAAGACTGTCTAAACTGAGAGCTCATCAAATCCAAAGGCTAATTGAGAGGGTAGCAAAAGAAGAAGGTGAGCTATGAAAAAGGGAAAGTGTAGAAGAGTATAATAGGGACCCTTCCATAGGAAATGGAAGGTCTAATTTTGTCATGAGGAGAAGTCACCACTTAATGAAATGGTGAATAGGAAAACCTTGCCCATCCAAAAATATATTTCTTTGGATTCTTTGAAATTTTTGGATGAAAATTTCAAACTGCTATGAAGATTGCTGAAGAATTCAAAGAGAAAAATAATTATCATAACCGTAGGAGGCACAAGGAAGTTGAACGTGCTTATCAAAAAGGTAAGGGCAAAGCTACTACCATAGAGAAACTTGTGGAGATAGACTATGAGGATGATGCTAATTATGACATTTGTCAATATGAGCATCCAAAGGGTTATTGCCCTATGATGTCACACGTACAAGAGTCTGGGGTGTATTCATTGAATCCTTGCCTAGCACATAGGCAAGCACCTAGACAAGTACATTATCCTTAAGGTAATCCAAGGTAGTTCTACTAACAACAATAACCTTACTACCCAAGTGGAGCTCCTCCACAACCTTATGAATAATGCCAATAATGGTACCAACGATAATAATGAGAAATGCCACCACCAAGTTAGCAGTACCTTTATAGGCAACCAGATCCATATGGGTACTATGTTGGCAATTCATCTCTCCAAGAAGTTCTACAAGTCATATCTCATTTCAACATCACTATTACCCTTGAGAGTACCACTAAACACATTCATCATTTGCTTAAGGAAAAACCCATATCCATACCATCCTTCACATCTATCTACATACACACCTCCACCTTCAACCTAGTTACCTCCTACTCCATCCATGTTAGGTGAGATTCCTTCACAACCACAACAACAAAATTCTATGAGGGTTGTACATTCACAATCAGCTTTCCAACAAAGTGGTTTGGATAATCAATCTAGAAAAATATCCTTCTTCTATCCTAGTAGTCCTCTCCAACCCTCACAACCTAGTATGGTTGATTGTCTTGCATCTCTAATACTCTCATCCTTTACATCAAATACCTTCGAGTGCCCTTCAAACCAAGTGCTGCATGAAATTCACAATGTGATGCTAACTCATGCTATTTTCGACTAGATCAAGGCTGGCAATCTTTCCATGAAAAGATCTGACCTAGAAAGTTGACTTGTTTACCTACAAATAAATGGGCATAAGCCATGTAAGGCTCTTCTTGACTCTAGTTCTAGAGTTAATTTCATCTCCCATGACATGTACAAGACCTAGAACCTACCACCTCTGAAGAAGAGTAACATCCATCTATAATTGGTAGATTGGTCAATTACTATTCCTCTAGGATTAGTAGAGAACATTGTGACTAGTTTGTGGGTGGTCCTATCCTACTGATTTTTTTATAATCAAGGTTATAAACTACAAAAGTAACTTCCTCATCATTATGGGAAGAGCTTGGTTAAGCACAGTTGATGCACGTATGGGCATAAGGGATCTCTCTCTATAAATATCCAAAGAAAATGAATTGGGCAAGATAGATAAGAAGCACATTCCATGCATCACATACAGTGATAATGGATGCAATTGCATGCAAAAGATTTGGTCCATCAAAAGTACATACATTAAAGCATGTAATCAATGTGCACAAGAAATCACTATTCAAAGGTATCTATACACAACAACCACAAAACAATAGGGCACATAGTGCCTAATAGCTAACTCAAATAGCAACACATTATGCATGGAACCAACTAAGAGCCTAACATGTGCTTATGTTAAAGGCATGAATAAACTTGAATATGTTCATCCCCAACTCTTTGATAAAGATGATGATACCTATTGGGGTGAGCTAGAAATCCCTAATAACTTCAAGTAGGAGCCCCTATAGCTAAAAAATTTACCGATTGGCATGGAATATGCATTTTTGAACAATGGTAAATTGGTCATAATTAATGCCAAACTTGCTTCTAAACAAAAAGAAAAGCTATTAAAGATTGTTAACAAATGGCCGACAACCTTTGCTTGGCCATATCCTAAGTTAACAAGAATTGATCCAAGGAAATGCTAGCATTATATTTACACTGACCCAACCATTAAGCCATGAAGGCAACTACAAAGACGATTGAACCCAAAATTGAAGCAAATCTTCAAGGAGGAAATTGAACAACTCCTCAAGGCATGGTTCATTTATTCCATTGTAGATAGTGAGTGGGTTAGCCCACTCATAATTCTACCAAAGAAAGGTGGCAAGTGGCAAGTCTGCATTAACTTCAGGCTATTGAATATGGCAATGTTTAAAGATCATTTTTCATTACCATTTGTGGATCAAGTGTTGGACACCATATCTAGGCATTGTTATTATAGCTTCTTGGATAGTTATAATGGCTATAACCAAATCCAAATTGCATTAGAAGATTAGGCCAAGACAAAATTCATGAGTCCCTAGGGGCCTTTTGCATATTGTAAGATGTCATTCTGTCTATGTAATTCCCCTACAACATTTCAATGCCTAGTCCTTAGTATTTTCTAGCAGTAGATTGGTAGTGGTGTGGAAGTCTTCATGGATGACTTTTCCACCTATGGAGCTATGTTTGAGCAAGCCTTGCATTTCCTTAAGAAAGTATTAAAGAGATGTGTTGCAACAAACTTGTGGCTCAACTAGCAAAAGAGCCATCTCATGGTCCAAGATGGCATTGTATTGAGACACTAAATTTCACAAAAAGAGATTAAGGTAGACCCATAAAAGATAAGGATCATCCAAGGAATTACACATCAACCAAATATAATCAAAGATGTTAGATCATTTCTTGGACACATTGGCTACTACCGATGATGTATAGAGAATTTCTCTAAGATCACAAAATTGTTGGTGGAGCTTATGAAGAAGGATGCACCTTTCATCTGGACCAAGGAATGTAAACATGAATTCCAATAATTAAAGGAGAAACTCATAGAAACACCAATCCTGCAAGTACCAAATTGGTCCAAACCTTCCCACATCATGATAGATGCATCTAACTACACCTTGGGAGCAATGCTCATGCAGATGGATGATATGAAACATCCATATTACATCCACTACACGAGCTGAAGCATTGTGGAAGCACAATTAAATTACACCACCATGGAAAAAGAACTCATGGCCATGGTGTACACTCTTGAAAAGTTCAAGTACTATGTGCTTGGCTAAAAAGTATTTGTGCACATGGGCCATAGTGCAATCCTCTTCCTCATGAACAAGCCAATGGTGAGCCCTTATGTCATATGGTGGCTTGTGATCTTGCAGGAATTCAATCTCACAATGGTAGATCAAAAAGGAACCAAGAATGTGGCCACTGATCACCTCTCTTGCTTAAGATGGGATAATAAAAAGAAGGAGATACCACTCTCTGATCAGTTTCTAGATGAACTCCTCTTTACAGGAGCAATAAATGAACAAATGCCTATAAAAACAACATGGTATAATAGCATCCTCACTTATCTTCTCACTCAAGAGATGCCACAAGATCTTGACTTTAGAAAGAAACAATAATTTCTTCATTGAGCCAAATATTTCATGGAAATCAATGGACATCTTTACAAGGTGTGCATCAATGCCCTGATTCGTTCGTATGTCCCTAACGAAGATCAACTACACATTCTCTAGGATGCTCACAAAGGACCTTGCGAAGGCCACTATGTAGAGAGATGCATGACCATAAAAATCTTAATGTCAGGATACTATTGGCCTATAATTTTTAGGGATCCCCACCAATTTTTTCAATCTTGCAAATGTTGTCAATGAGATAGGGGGATGACTACTTTCATGAAAAGTCTTCAATAGTGGATTCAACCACTGAAACCTTTTGAAATATGGGGCATTGACTTCATGGGTCCCATCACACCCATGTCTACTGAAAAGGCATATATTATCATAGTAGTCAACTACTACAAAAAATGGATAGAAGCAATAGCCATTACTAATTGTACATCATCCACTACTACTAGATTTATATTACAAAATATTGTAAATAGGTTTGGGATGCCACATTCACTAATTTCTAACAATAAAAATCATTTTACAAGTGCCACTTTTAGAAAGTTAATGCAATGCCTGGGTGTCAAACATAAATTAACAACACCCCACAACCTTCAAGCCAACGATCAGGTAAAGGTAACCAACTAGGAGATCACAAAAATACTAACACAGACCATTAGCAAATATAGGAAAGATTGGAGTACAAAACTTAATGATGCCCTTTGGCCTTACAATTCAACATGCAAACTTCCTATTGGCTACTCTCCCTACGATTTGGTGTATGAAAAACTTCCAACACTCCTAATCTAGTTCAAGCTTCGTACACTCTCAATAGCATGTGATCTAAATCTTGGCCTAAGTCTAGCATAGAAAAAAAGATTGATCAACTTGAACATGCTAGATGAAAATTAATTAGTGGCCCTATCTTTGAATGAGGTGCACAAGGCATTCAATAAGTAATGTCATGACCTAAGAATACAAAAGGTAAAATTTCAACTAAAAGATAAGGTCCTCCTCTAGAACCCCACACATGTACCCCATAAGGCAAAATTTCAGACATTGTAGGAGGGACCTTATATAATTGATCAAACCTTTTCCTCTAAGGCCATGTTAATCTACAAACTTGAATGCCCAAATAAAAAGTAGTTGGTCGACATCCAACAAGTAAAACCTTTCCTTGAACCAATACAAGCTGGTGCAACTACCACCTTGATGGATGGAGAACCATGTTTCATTTTTCGTATCTTCCCCTTCCAACTCAATTGTGGGGGAGATGGCCATCCATGCTAACAATCCATATGGCTTCTCAATTTTTCTACTTTTTTTTTGCATTTTTCATTTTTACAAATTTTTTATTTTTAGATTTTTCTAATTTTACATCATCGTTAGTACTTTTGAACCCTTCTTGATTATTTTACACTTTCTTATATATTTTCCTTTTTTTTATTTTGTTCAAGTGTGATATTTCCTCATGTTTGCTACTAAAATTGCTTTATTGCCACAAGATACAATGTTGTTGTTACTATTTACTAATGATGATTTGTGCTTAATGTTGTGATTGTTGATGTTTGGTTTCTATTTTTGAATTTTGATGTCTAATGACTTTCACATTGTTTATTTTTCATTGAAAAAGTAGTGAGTTCACATCATTCACCCATCCAATAAATTCATTGGTTTTCCTTATTCTAGGAATTTTAGGTTCCTTTTATTAAAGAAAATTTTAATCAATCAATGACCTTGGTACTTTTGTAATTAGGATGGATTCAAAGTTTTGTAAAGGGTGTGACTTCAAGGGAACTCAATACTCTTTCTGTTCTTCTAATTGCTTAAGTGCTTGACTATTTTTCATGGACTTCTTATCATTCCATTCCAACCACTAATAGGAAGTCAAATAATGTCTTTACATGATGTGGTTCCCATCCAAAATTAAAAAAAAAAAAGAGAAAAAAATGGTGGGAATTCAAAGCACACTCCTTAGACACAATAAACAAATAAGTATTTACATGGTGTGGTTCCCATCCAAAAAAAAAGAGAAAAAAAAACATGATGAAAATTCAAAGCACACCCCTTAGATAAATAAATGGGCTACAAGCCATGGTTATGGGACTAGAAAGACATGCACCCATGCTTGAAGGTCCCTTCTAACTAAGGCCATCTCTTAGTTCCTACTACTCTCTTTTCTTCTCTTTATGGAATGATGGTTATTTTGTGGTAGCACACTTGTGTCTTGTGCTAGTGGACCAGTCTTAGATTAATGATGTGAATTCATTGAAAATGGTTGGTTTTGGTCTTGACTAAGGATGGATCTTCTCATATCATTTTAAACAAAAATTCCACAAGGGACTTCTTATGACCTCAATTCAAAATTCCATTCAACCTTCTTCATCATCCATTAATGCTGCCATAACTCACCTCACTACTAGGTTTTATGTTATGCTCTATGTCTTGGTCTGATGTGTTTGAATTCTTGGATAGATGCTTTTTGGTTGGTTCTTAACTTTTAATGACCATTAATCAATTATGGGGCCCATGGACTCCTTAGTTGAGGTTATGTAAGGGCAACAAGGGCATGAGCCTACTATGGGGAGGACCCACTTCGAAAGCTTTTGGTTTGGTTAGTTAAGGTTTCTTACCTTAGACATTGTGACAATCCTATCTTTTGCATATTTCATTATGTCTTCTACTTAGTGCTCCTCAACCTTTTACTCCATTCATTTGCTAAATCATTTTTCTTCATTTATCCAAATTTATGAGCTCCAACACCCTCTTCTCATATTTTCATATTATTCTTGAGCTTTTGAGCTTTCATTTGATCCTAATTTCATTCAAATTTTTTTTGTATTTTGCAAGTTTTACCAAAGTCAACAATTATCTACGATGTTCAATAGTTGCATCGATGAGGCCTCATTGATGTAGATGACCACATCAATGAGGCCCCATAGATGAGGCCTCATCGACGCAGTGCAAAAATCCTATATGTATTACCACACAGAAATTTTTTTCATTTGCCTCATAACACATGGGGAGTTTTTTCTATTTCTCAAAGGCCAAAACCTTCCAGTGACCTTAACTTCCCAACCATTTTTCCAAATCACTCTATTCTTCAATTCTGTAGCTATCAAAGGTGAGCTCTTTCTGGTGGGGCCTGCAAACCTTAAGGTTTCCGATGAAATATTTTGAAAATTTTTCTAACTCCTCCAAAGGGTTAATAACCTTAATAATATACAAACATCAATTTGTTTTGAGAGTTACCCTTTCAACAACCTCCAGGATGATTTATTAATAAGAACACATAAATAAAATAATGCTTGGAATAATTAAATTAGCCATAATTACAACTTAGCTAAGTGTAACTATCCGAAAGAGATAAAGGTATCCCAATTACTTCATGTTACACCATGATTGCTAAACCATGGTCTTATTATGATTATAGATGGCACCAAGACCTAAGCTCTCATAGGAAGGAAAACCTTCTCAACCAAGGGAGAAATGGCCCAAAGCTAGAAGGGCCACAAAGAACAAGGCCAACAACTACCAGTGGCAACCCATGCAATGAGACCTCTTCGTGAGGAGCCTGAAGTGGAATCTGTTCACAAATTCTAGAAGAAGAAGTACCCATAGAACAATCATAGTAAGGAGAAGTGCCAGGACCCACGTTGAGGCTTGAAGTCACTTTGACTCAAGCCTACCTCGACATCATCAAGTCTTGAGAGATTCAATGATTAGTTCTTTAAGAAATAAACTTTGGGCCATTCTTAGAGATAGCTCCAGTAGACATCAAAACAATACTACAAACCTCTCACATCTAACCAATCATCACATCCAATGCGAAATGGTACATAGGAAAGACATATCTCTTCTGGAACAACAAGAGGCCAAGGTCTATAGTTAAAATCAAGGATGTTTAGGTGTCCTACTTGGTTGAAGCTACCACACAAGCACTAGGGTTGTCTAACATTGGAACACAGTTGGTGGAGCTATCAACAAAAGGTGATCTTGAAGCTAGAAAGAAGTGGACTCAGTGGTGCTATGGGGTCAACCGTAGGAAGTATGGCCCACTCACACTAGTGGAGCACATCTATTTCATAATTGTAGCCTATCACCTCAATCTAATAGTGAGGCTTAGCAAGGTGACCACCTTTCTAAGTAGGAGATTTTCTATAAACCTTCCACAACTCATCTACTTTGAGATTGAAAAGAATTTCAAGGAAAACAAATGTGAAAGAAAAACCCTACCCTTTCCATGCCTTGTTTGAAAACTCTACAAAAGGGCAAGAATCATCTACTATGCCAACAACATAATCAGGCATGCTCCTTTAGCCTCATGGTCCAAAATCATAAAGGAAAATATGTCTACTACAACTCAAGAGGAACAACTACCACCACCATCACCTACTCAAGAAATAACACATTAGAAAAGGCTAGCCATTGAGCGTTTATGCAAAATCCAAGAGTAGCTCTTGAGTGAGTAAGAGTAGCATGCAAGGATGAGTAGTGTGGATCCATCTATGTAGTAACTACCAATGAGTCACCTTAATGAGATGGCTCAAACAATCAACTAGATGGAGAGGGGTGGACTGACATTCTCGGCCCAATGAACATAGTTGCCCATGAGGTTTGATCCCAATGCTTGAGAGGTGACAATGTCATTATCTCAATAGCATTCATTTCCAAAAATCTCTAGAAATGCCACCACCTTCTAGCTACATTTGGAGAAAGGTGAAGGGGCCACTATGCTAGTAATGCAGCACCAAGGATAAGAGACAATGGCTAAAGTAGTTATTAACCATGTCTCCAAAGCACTCAATGCACCTATGACATCTGTACTAGATGTATCTGCACTTCGAGATGTGTAGATGCTCGCAGGCATAGTCAGCAAAAAATTAAATACAACCCAGCATGAAGAATTGTTGGATCAATTAGTGGGGACTAGGCAACTGATTTCAAATATCTTCAGTTTTCTAGAAAACATCACTACAACCCAATCGAAACTACTAGAAATAAGGGGCAAATGCATCATTTCAAAGGGGCAACTCAAAATGGCTCAAGTACAAAATTAAATCTTGGCTGCTAAGATTACTGAATTACATGCTCATCATGCTAATCCTACAATCCTCAACCTAACAACAAATAGATATGAAGCTTTCTAATAGCTTCTAGAATGATTCAAGAAGGTTGAGGAGGAAGCAGTAATGACCATCTTCAACTAGTTCATAGTAGAAGCAAAGACATACTCAATTTAGAAGGACTTGGCTTAGATGCACAAGGAGAATTAGGCTCTAACTACACAAAATCATTGCCTACTGATGAGTCGCATTTTGGGGCAACCGTGATATCGCATATGTGATATCGCAGTCTATCTCCTCATCTATAAATAAGAGGTAGAAAGATGAGTTAGTCAACTTTTGGGAGTTAGTTCTTAGTTCATTACCCAAACTCTTGCAATTTTCCCTTCTTAGAGTTATAATTATTTCCCAGTGTATGCCCACAGTGTTGTGATTGTAATTGTGCGGCATCCTTTATTTGAGTGTGACGTACTTGGACACGCACATGGCCAAAAATAAAGATCAAGATTACTTCATCATTGTAGCATTCACTTAGTTTAATTAATTAATTATTTAATTATTATTTACTACTTTCCTAGTTAATCTTTCTCATCCTTGAACTCCTATTAAATGCAAAATGAGTATGACTTGATTACGAGCATTTAAGTGTGACTACTTGGTTGCCTAGTAGCATACCTAGGATTTGCGCTTGGTAACCCTAGTGGTAGTCATGCATGAAGTTCAAGATGTGTACGGATAATCAAGGAATAGATGCTCATCGCACTTAGGCTAGTTTAGATTCTCTCACCCTCTCTCTCCTAGATTAGTGAATATTACTTTCCATTGCCTTCAGGATTAGCATTTGATTAGAAACCACATCATACACCTCACTCTGGACTAAACCATACATGACAAAGATAATACTAGTCTAGATGGGTAGATAGTGAACTGTGACCTAAGGCTAACTATCTAGATGCTATAACTGTCTACGGAGTTCGACCAAATCGCGTGTGTAACACTCGTATTCGTATGGCTGAGTGTAGGGGTACCTCGCCACTCATCATTGGCGTCGTTGCCGAGGATGGTGCTAGTTATCTAGATTAGTTATATCATACAAGGTCGTTGTATAGAAATTAATGATACATCTTTTAGAAAGAAATAATTATAAATAGTCACACATAAATTCACACACAACTTCACAACAATGCCTCTTCTACAATATTACAATAATGCCACACTTAGTGAGGAAGTTCATTAGATAACCAACGAATTATATGACAATGAAGAATGGAGCACGCAACCTAAGGTGGGGGTTTTTTATAAACATAAACAAAAGCAACATCATCCCAACGCATAAAAGTATAACTTACAAGATGACGTTGAACCCCTATTGGCCACTACAAGCTTAACGCAAATACAAGAGGCTATTCAAATCTCCCGTAGACATCGTAAAGAGAGTCATCTACCCAGGCTCGATTTAAACAACTTCCCTAATTTTTCAAGAGGCTATGACTTAGATCCGCAACAACATTTACTAGCCTTCTACTATGCCTGTACATGGAAAAACATTGATAATGGTTGGAAAAAACTCAAGCTCTTTCCTATGACACTCATTGGCCAAGCAAAAGTATGGTATAGATCGTTAAAGCTAAATTCAATACAACTTTGGTCAAAAATGGTAGAACTCTTTAATGAAAGATATCAAACCTATGCAAGAGTGTCAACCTTGAGGAAACAAATCCAAGAGTCAACAACTGTCTAGGCCATGGGTTCTTCAAGGCCATGGGTTCTTCAAGGAAAGGCTAATGTATCATGTCATTGATGGGCTTCATGATGAAACAAGAAAGGCCCTAGGGATGTATGCCCAAGGTCAACTATATGAACTACGAACCCATCAAGTCCAATAGCTTATTAAGCCGGTAGCAAAAGAGGAAGGAGAAATGGCTAGATGGGAGAGTGTTGAAAAGCATCAACAAGACCAAAATCTCAACTTAACAAAGGTCCATGATCATAAAAAGGAGAAATCAACCTATGACAAGGGAAAAGAACCATCTTTTCCAATACAACAATCATTAGAGGAATTCGAGGCAAAGATCAATGAGATGTTGGAATGGACATATAAAAAGTGTGGAGAATGTGTTAATATTATTGGAGATAGAGTTTTGACAACCCGAGAAGTAGGACAAAATATCATTAGACGATCGGAAAGAAGGAATGAAGGAAATAAGTGCTCAACTGCTAATCATACATATGAATGCAACATCTGCTTGTACGATCACCCCAAGGGCCAATGCCAAATCTTGTTATGTTTATATGAGCATTGGGGAAACATGCTACATTGAGAGTTCATACAAAGATACTGTGTTCGATCACAGTGACAATAAATCCCAGTTGTGGGGGAAACCACCTGTAAACTGGAGACATCCTTTGTATCATCCGAACCCAAACGCTTATCTTATTCAACATCTTGTTTTCCCAACTAGGTCAACATACTCTACCTCATCACATTGTCATTATCCTTAATACTATTAGCCCATATCCTCAACACAACTACCACCTTGTGTACCATACGCTCCTCCTAATTTTCAACATTCTCATCCTTTCCCTCCTTCTACATTGCCACCAACTATTCCTAAGGTGTTTGCACCACAATGACAACCCATGAATGCTACTTGTGCTACTGTTCCCAATAGTAGTGAGAGACCTCCTCAACATCAAAAGCATCCCTTCTTTAGAAATGACCCTAAGAAGGGACAACACAATTCTAAGGCCACTGCATCCTCCAACTTAGCACAAGTCCAACACTGTGGTGCACCCTTATCTTCGAATCCAATGCTTCATGTTACTTCATCAAGGCCACCAACTAACGCTCCAACCACCATATGGCCCAATGAACACAGTCATGGAAGGTAACATCTTAATCCTTGCATACCATCTAATGACCCTAAACATCATAGTGGGTCAACTCGTTATCTAGGAACTACAAGGTATGAATTGCCCCACTATGCTTACTACAATCAAGTGTGTGAACCTTGATGGGGTAAGTATGACCAAGTTCCAATATTTCCAACATGCAAGGATCCTCATCTTTCATTTATTAATCCTTGTTGTTCTCAACCATTTAGTTATGGGGGATATCCCCCATTCTAAATAACAAGCAGGGTTAATAAATATTTTTCATTTTCTTTGATTTTGCAACTTTTTGTTTTCCAGTTTTTTATTTTTTAATTTCTTATTTTATCTTTTTTTCTTTTTGTCTTTTTGCATTTTTATAAGTAATATCATCTATGAATAAAACACTCATGTGGCTCATTAGTTGAGGTGTGTTCGATGTTATCCAGTCGTGAGTGGTTGATTATTTGGACAGTGAGCCCATTACACCCACTCATCCACTCTACAAATAAGAGGTTCTGTTCGAGGCTACAGTGATATTCTTAACGTTCTCAAAACTTAAAATTAATTTCATGTTCATTGTACCAAGAATGAATAAGGATGGACCAAGAGGGAATGATTAGGGTGTGACATCAAGGGGACTTGCAGGTTCTCTTTGGTGACGTCTATGTGAGTTATCATGTAACGTGGTTGTACTAAGATCCTTGTAGATCTAACAAAAATGGGAGTAAGAGTAATCAAAAGGGCACTCAAAAATCCAATGTTGTTCTAGGGGATCCCATTGGAAAGACATGCACCCATGCCTAAAGGTTGGCAGCTTCTCTAGATTCAGTATTTGAAAAAAAAAACAAGAGAAAAGAAAAAAGAAAAAGAAAATAAGAAAAACAAAGTGCCACAAAACAAAAATCACTCCTCCCTTGAACAAAATGCCAAGTGATCGTACGCCTTGTTGTTTCAGTACTCTCATAGTCATTCATCATGGGATGAAACAATGCAACGTCATTGATTAGAGGAATGGATTTGGTTCTAATCTTGGAACGATAGGTTAATGACACTTTAATCATGCTTTACACACAAGATTCACTATGCCATGGGTCAATTACCTCATGCTCCAATCTCAACAATCCCTTCTATAGTTCATCTCATCTCACTGTTCATGTAATTGTAACTCATTTCTTGTGTAGCATAGAATTTTTACCTAATTCCGGTGATATTTACATGTGTGTGTTTTGTGGAATCAGTGCAGATTACGTTTAACCCTTTTAGTGCCCACCGACACTTTTAAGTGTGGTTATGCAAGGGCATCATAGGTTGGAACCTGCTTTAGGGAGGACCCACTTGTGTAATTTTTGTTATTTTCACTCATGCCCATCTTCCACACACCATTTATTATCCTCAACATAATTACCAACAATTTTCTTTCCCTTATTACTAACCCTTTGAATAATAACATTCCTATGTACCGTCACATAACCTTTTTCTTACCACCTGAGGTTTTATTGATCAATTACACCATACATCATTATTCGTGCCTTCACAATAGGCTCAATTACCCTAGAATCTCCTAACCATAGCTCAATGTCCTAGGTTTACAATGTTCAATTCCAAAAAACCTTTAAAAATTCAGTATTTTTAGTGTTGAGACAACATCACTAGGGTTGTGATATCGCATATGTGATATCGTGTCCCAAGCAATATCGTGTACGCAATATCACGTCCCATTTTGTTATCAATAGGTATGCCCCCTGCAACACTTAGCCTCATTTTCACACTTCACGCAAGGGAGTTTTTGAATTTTTTCTCTACGACTTGCGATTGAGTGACCCTTGCTTTTCTAGCTATATCTTGCTCATTGGCACTCTGATTTTAATTCCGTCTAAATCTGCTTGAACCTGGAGTGTTCAGTTTAGTTGTGGGGGAGGGAGATATGTCGAATAGCACATAAATTTTTTGGAATTTTTCATCGCCCAAAGTACATCATTAAGGGTAATTAATTATAATATAAGGGTACTTGTGCCAAAAATCATTCGATCCCTAGGTATACCGGGAAACTAAAATTGGAAACCACCTAAGTAACAGGACTCACTACTACAATCATTCAGGAAACATCACATGTAGATGGAATAAATTAAATTAGTTAAGGAAAGTAGTAAGGTATAACTTAACTTTGGAAAAAACCTTACTAACGCTTGACCCTGTGTGATTGCAGATGGCCCCAAAACGTGGACAACAGGAAGGTCCTACTCAAGGTGGAAGTAAAAAATCTCGGAGAGGCAGAAGATAAGATCCTTCCAAACAACATATAGAATAGGAGGAATAATCATTCAGCATTCACCAAGAAGATCCTCCTATTGTATAGTCCAAGCAGGTAGAAGGAGGAGCTACTGCTACACCTGAACAAGGACAACATCTCATGTTGCCCCAAGATTATGTTCAGGCCATCCACGAAAAGCCCACATTCATGACAATGATTGTGGAATTAAACTTTTAATCTTTCATAGAGTTTGCTCCCGAGGCTATTAGGGATCACCTCAAAGGATCTCCCTTATGGCCTACCCTCTTTGAAAGTGATGCCTAGTACCTAGGGGAGACATACCAATTCTGGCACAATAGGGAACAAGGAACCACCGTCAACATTTGTGGTGTAATAGTTGATTTCTTTGTGTAGGCCATTTTGGAAGTATTAAACCTTCTGAATACAGGGCCAAATTTTGCTTAGTTATCCACCCGTTTAGACCCTGATGTATGATGGGTTTGGTTAGAAAGGGCGTATGGCAGGAAGAAGACGTTTGGAGAATTGACGATGAAAGAGAGGATTTACTTTAAGATTGGAATGTATCACCTCTTCCCCATGAAGGGCTTGAAAAGAATATCAACGTATGTGACAAGAGGATGTGCAGTGCTAATGGGAAAGGTTGATGTTAACCTGCCTCATTTATACTATACAAAGATCCTAAGGAGGTTTGAAGAACGGAAGACAGGGAAGATGGCATTGCCCTTCCCTTATCTTATTAGGAAGCTGTGCCAACATGCTGGTATTAAAGGACACATGAATGATGTCCTTCGAAAAGCCTAGAATGCTACATATGCTAAATTGTTAAAGTCGTCAGCTCCAAGGAAACTCACTGGCGAGACGTTGGGACTAGAAGAAGAAGAAGAACAGACGGCTGGACCAACTACAACTCAACTTACAAGACCCATCCAACCTCCAAGTACAAGACCCAACCAACAACAGGAAGCATGGCCTAGCATGGGTCAAGACCAACCACTGCCATCGTAAGACTATAGACCATCGATGAGCCATCTCAGGGCCATCACTGAGACAGTCAATTGGGGAAGTCGTGATGATGCAAATCTCTTTCACGTCATTGACGATGCCATTCAGCCCATAGTTTCTTTGAATCGCACAAGGGATGAAGTGTCTATTCACACAGGAAGAGGGGAAAGTACTTGGTCACAACAGATCTCAGGAAACACTGCATCTTTCCAAGTGCAACTAGATACTGGTGAAGGGACCATAGTGGTGGTCATGCAACACTAGAACGCATCGGGAGCTATAGAAGTGGTTGCAGACAACATCAAAGAATCATTCAATGTACCTATTGTACCACCGATACATCTCACGGGAACACGGGATGCTCAAACTTTGGCCAGAACCTGAATGACTCCTATGGAACATGAGAATGTGCTTGATCAATTGCTACAAATAAGACAAGTAATGATGTCCCTATTTGACATCCCTCAGGATGTTACGGAAATTTAATCAGACCTCATTTCCACAAAGGGAAAGCTAGTCTTAATAGAAGTGAGGATCGAGCATGCTGAACCAGAGGTGTAGAAATTGCAAGAATAGCTTGTGGCCATACAAGTAGCTCAGCAGGACACTGTGCAATTTTTTCCCGTAGACCAGCTAGACAGCTTCAAAACTGAGCAACTAGCCAAGTTAATAACAGAGAATAAAAAGGTGGAAGAGGAAAAAGAGAGGGATGTTTGGGATGCCTCTACAACACAGGCAAAAACTCATGCACATATCAAGGCACTCAAAGCCCTACAGGAGGAAAATAAACAACTTGTTGCTGACAACCTTCGGTTGACCATTGTGGAAAAGCAAAAGAATGTTCTCGAGGAACACTTCCATCAATTGTGAGAATAATTCATTTGGGTCAATCGACACATGAGTCGTTTAGCCAGAGATAATTGAACCCTCTCAATGGAGGAGGTACACATCATTCGTCAAAAGTTAGCTATCGAGATTCATCAAAATAAGGCTAAACAACACGAAAAGCTAAGGGAGCACTTCCAAGACCAAGTGGGGATGCACAAACAAATCCTAGAGAAGGAGATCCATATGGCCAAGGCCCACATCAATGCTATCAATGCCAAACACACTGACTGGTGGGCCATATTAGACACATAGGCCTTTGCCCACTAGGCGGAAGTTAAAAACCAGGACCTGCAGATCTAAGATCTTACAAAGTACATGGAGTTGGCAAACCTATGGTATGCCAACCTTGCCATGTTAATAGCAGGGCACCTGAGGATAGAGCTTGAACAACAGGTAGCTACCAACCACATCAAATACGAACCAGAATTTGCAGAACGCAAAAAGCTATTAGAAAAACTAGAAGTTGTAAATTCTAAACTTGAGGTGGTAAAGGCAAGCTACCAAGGCCAAAAAGGTGTCACAGCATATTTGGCTTGATGGCTTACAGATTTCCAAGAATACAAAGATAAAGCCAGAGCCTATGAAGAGGAATGACAGGTATTTGCGGCCTGGTATGTCAAGGCCAATCAAATGTTTGCACAACTACCCTACCCGTGGGAGGTGCCGACTCCGTCAAACATCGAAACATTAGCATGGATGGCACAAGATCCCTGGAATCGATGAGGAGAAGCTCTAGGCCATACTCCAACATCATCAAGTCTCAAAACCTAGAGCACAGGACAAAGGGAAAGCACCAATGGAGGATCCACCACCACCAGGAACTACATGAGTTCCAAAAATTTTGTAGTTGTATCACATTCTTTGTGTTGTGTCCCAATTTTATTTTTATTCCACACTACGGCATAAACCCATTTCCACCATCCAATAATCCCATACCTATCCACTATGTAATCATTGTAACTCGAGAACAAATTTTCATTCAGTCGTGGCTGTATGATGAGTCGCATTTTGGGGCAACCACGATATCATGTACGCAATATCACAGCCTGTCTCCTCATCTATAAATAAGAGGTAGATAGATGAGTTAGAGAGTCAATTTTTCAGTAAGTAGTTCTTAGTTTAAGTGTTTAATTTCTCTCTCCATTTTCCTCTCCGTGTATGCCCGCAGTGTGGTGATTGTAATTGTACGGCATCCTTATTCGAGTGTGATGTACTTGGACATGTACATGACTAGCAATAAAGATCAAGATTACTTCATCATTGTAGCATTCACTTAGATTAATTATTTATTTAATTATTATTTACTAATTTCCTAGTTAATCTCTTCTCACCCTTAAACTCATGTTAAACATGGAATGAGTATGACTTGATTATGAGCATTTAAGTGTGACTACTTGGTAACCCAGTAGTGTACCTAGGATCTATGCTTGGTAATCCCAGTGGTAGTCATGCATGAAGTCCAAGATGTGTATGGATAATCAAGGAATGAATGCTCATCGCACTTAGGCTAGCTTAGATTCTCTCTCTCCCTTTCTCTCTTAGCTTAGTCAATATTACTTTCTATTGCCTTCAGGAGTAGCATTAGGTTAGAAACCACACCATACACCTCACTCTAGACTAAACCATACATGACAAAGATAATACTAGTCCAGGTGGGAAGACAGCGAACTGCAACCTAAGGCTAACTATCTAGGTGCCACAACTAGTCTATCTGCGGAGTTCGACCAGATCACACATGTAACACTCGTATTCATATGGTTGAGTGTATGGGTACCTTGCCACCCATCACCTACATAATGTTGATGCCCAGAAGAAACAAATGCAAGAATTTATTCATCAACAATAAGAGTAGCTTGCTAAGGTAAATACTAAGTTAAGGAGATTGGCCATAGAAAATAGAAATCTAGCATTGGAGGAAGTTTGTGCCTTGTGCTAAAAATCTACTATGGAAATTGCTACCTAGAAGAATGAAGCTTTAAAGTTTGAAAAAGTTAAAAATCACTATAGAGACTAGGTTGGCCTATAGAAGGAAGTAAACAAAAAGCACATCCAAATGGCAAAGGTAAAGATAAATGAAGCTCTTTGGAAACTCTAACAAGGAAGAGAAGTTTGGCAACCCATCATTGATGCAATTGATGCCTACAACAAAGCAAAGATCTACCTAAAGGAGTTGCAAATAGAAGAAATGACAAAATACATGGAGTTGGCCAATCTCCAATATGTGAACCTAGCTATGTTAATTACCAGATAGCCACGGTTAGAGTTAGAGAAATAAGTGGCTAGCTTTTATTTGCTATATGAGGTAGAGTTCAAGCACCATAAAGACACCAAGCAAAAGCTTGAGACTACAAATGCTAAACTTGAATTTTTCAAAGTACAATTCACAAACCAATGGTAAACTACTGAGAACCTAGCCAAAAGGATGAATGATTACCAAGAGCTAAAGGATATAGTCAAAGCATTTGACATTGAATACAAACAACTTGCTACCTATTTTGTCAATACAAAGGAGTTGTTTCTAGCAATTCCATGTCCCTAGGATGTGCTTGTTCTAACCCACATTGGTGAAGCCATATGGACGGTGCACGATCCTAGAAGTAAGGAGGAGAAAATGAAAGCATTATTGAATGATTTTTTCCTCCCACCAGAAGTTGTAGTAGCAGCAGGATAGCCACAGCAGCCTCAACCATCACACATGCGTGAAGCTAGTGGAGGTCCCTTAGAACCTCAGGAGCCACCACCACCTGGGACTATTTGATCTTCTCCATCAAGGAACATGCTATCCAATTTTAAAGAGTCATGTTATGGTGATTAATTTTGTGTTATGAACACCATCATTTTTGTAATGGGCTGATCCTTACACTCAGGCACTCCATTTTGGTCAAGTTAGTCTATTTTGTTTTTGAAAGGTTATTCAATAATCTCATGCCTTTTCCAATTTTGTAAAAGAACTTGAGGACAAGTTTTCATTCAATCGTGGGGGTATGATAGGTTGCAATTTTGTCAACTGTGTTGACGAGGCCTCATCAATGCATTGTATCATGTGTCAACAAGGCCTTGTCAATGCAATGTCTGCTTTTTGGCTATAAATATGCACCTACCAACTGCATTTATGGCATCAAGATTTCAATAGTAGTGAAACTCTTGTAGTTTGTTCATTTTAGAGTTAGAATATTTTCCCTGAGTATCCATAGTAGGAGTCATTGGGTGTACAAATCTTTAATCGAGCATTGTTGTACCTAAGCACAATAGTGTGTGTGAAAATAAAGATGATATTTTTAATAAATCTTGTAGCACTTTGGATAGATTAAATATTTCATTTATGCATTTAAATGTTTTCAATGATTTATTAAATGTTTTTAATTATTTATTAAATGATTTCCAGTAATTAAGCTAATGAAACAATTAAGTAAGATAAGTGAGATAGATTAACCACATAAGTATGACCACTTTGAGCATGACATGTATTTTCTTGGTAATCCCAACAGTGTTATTACTTGGTACACCCAGTAGCGTAGCACTTGGTAACCCAGCAATGGATATATGGGTTTAGGACGTGTGGAAAGTGGGACTAGATGCTTATGTTAGGACTAGTTAGATACTAGTTAATTAGTTAATTTAAATTAGTTAAATCTAACTACCATTATCTTCCTTTGAACACCAAACCATGAAATGGTAAAATGATAAAAATCATATGCCTCAATTACACTTAACCATACTAGTGTACGTTACAAGTGTAATTTGGAAGACAATGATTGACCTAAGGCAAAGATTCACTTCCTAGAAGACTAGTGCACTAGAAACTACAAAGTTTACGAAATTCAACTAGATGACGTTTGAACGCTTGTGATTCATATGGTTGGGCATAGAGGTACCCGGTGGCTCATCAAAAGTTTTTTTTTTTTATCTTTTTGTCTATAACTAAGTATTCCCCATTGAAAGTTTTTTTTTAAAATATTTTTATCTATAACTAAGTTTTCCATGCAAATACTCTTACCACTAAGTTAGCACCTCATTGTTATAGGGTACATATGATCTATCTATAGTTCTAGTAATTCTATTAGACATTATATTTATATAGCCTTTATATCTTAATATAGTTTATTGGGATTAAGTTTGTGAGTTATTTAAGTTTTACTTTGTAAGAACTTTATAAAATTAATCTAACAATTGATGAATAAAATACAATAATCATCATTGTCATTATTCTAATCTTATCTTAAATGATATGGGGTTTACTATATAAGTTTTTATTTGCCATTCACCTCTATCAAGGACTAAAACTTAATCTATTTACTTCATGCCATGTCTTTTTTTATAATTCTTTCAAAGTGTTTCTTAGAACTATGACGTGACAAACTTTTCTAAAGAGTTTTTTTTTATGAATAAAATATAGTAATTGAACATGAAAAATGAATAAAGCTAGATAACATGATAAGTGCAATTTTCATAACACTATGAAGATTAAAATTTTCTTATTTACTTTTCTATCTCTTGGCTTCTCTTGTTTATGTAGAATTTATTCCAAGAGTTTCTTCTCTCTTCCTCTCTATTTAAATTTTATTATCCAATTTGTTAACGTGTTGATTCCCAAAAAGATGTGTTTTGAGCTTTTTAGGCAAAAGGAACACATAAAGTTCATAGTTTTATAAAAATAAAACTTAGGACTATATTTGAGTATCATGTTGATAGCTAAAGAGATATTGGTTTTAATCTCTTTGGCAATGATTAAATACTCTACAAAAATCAAGAATCAGCTTGAAAATGAGTGGGAAAAACTCAGCAACTCAAATCATTTATCCTAAAAGGTTGGCACATGTTTTATATTTAATTCTATTCATTTAAAGTTTTGTTTGTTATATTAATTATTTTTTATTTAACTTTGGTTACTTCTCTTATGAAAACTCATTTAAATCCATGATTTCTTGATTATTTTGAAGTTTTTAGTGATTAATAGCCTCCAAGTCATCTGAGCTACTATTACAAGACAACATGGGTCGAAGAAGAAAGTAAACCAACACTTACTTGTTGACATGGCAATTGATGGCTTTGGGAAAAATCATTGCTCTTTGAGCAAGGAAATACACAAAACTAATAGTTTTATAGAAATAAAATGACCATGGTAATCAATATCTATTAAGTGTGGAGATCATGATGTCTTATTAAATAGTTAAATATATCATCATGTATATTTTAAATTAATCTATAACTTTTAATTTGATAGTTAGCTAAGATATCGCAATTAAACTATCCTCTTACTAGCTTTTAATGACATGAGTACAACTTTAATAGTTATTCTAAAATGTACATGCACATTATACAAGTTTTGCCTCCTTATGTGTCATAGCTAAATATATCATATTTATATTTTAAATCAATTCATGACTTTGATTAGATAAAATGTAAATATGTTACTTAAAATCAAAATTTACTAATTATCATAAAAATGAAAATTTAATAATTATCATAAAAAATGTACCTGCAATTTATGAACAAGTTCAGAACCTCACCAAGCGACTACCTCAAATAGAATTTTGCACCTTATGGCACCATACAGGTGCGCATAATTGGTTTCAAACACCATATACGTTGATGTAACTGTTAAATTCCAAGGCTGGCAGTTATATACTTATATTACGTTCCCTGGCTACATTACCTTGAGGGAACCTTGCCCTTTATGAACAAGAACAGCCCCTTAATTTGCTTGACATCAATTAATTCCAAGGTTATGGGGTACAAGCATGTATTTTGGTTAAGAATAGTCGGATTTGCATCGCATGATGCCACTGCTTGATCCATTAGTTGATCTACCACCTTCTGATCACAATCTTCAAAATGTAAAAGTGTACTGAAAAACAACCGAGTTGTTGAATCAAATAATTAGATCCACATTTGTCTTTAACCCAGTGACAATGTTCAATTTTAAGCGACATGTATGCACCAATGCACATGCTGAAACCACTGTAATGATTTGCAAACTGGAGATTGAACCCTTTTTGCTGGCGCAAAGCCAAAAAGTATAGCTGCTGATGGGACTTGGAATTTCTCTGGAGGGTTGAATTATGAGGCCAAATGCTCATTTAAAAAAAAAACACACATTTCATCATCATTTCAAACAGGAAGAAGAAGAATGCGCCAAAAGCAAAAGGTTGAGGGTAAAATTGTGCAAATTAAATGTCGCGATTTACGGTTTCACCATCAAGTTAGAGGCGCAGTCACGTCAGAGCTAATTGATCAAGATTACATGACTCGCCGTCGTCTCATACGTTCAGAACTGTTGCCCGATTCCTCAGTGCTGCTCCTGCCTATCAGATGTTCTGCATTTGGGTTTTTCTTTTTGGTTTTTATTTGCTGCCATTCTAATTTCCATTTACAGTAGCATTGTGTTGCCAGCTAACGTTGCCCTTACGTCTCATGCCTTTCCCCTGTATTGAGCGATTCTGAAACGTGGGACGATTCTTTTTCATATCGGGCCCCGCAGATGGAAGCTAAAGTCGTTCTCACTTAAATCATACGCTGCTGGGGCAGACCCCGTGGAATCTGAATTTGTTTCCTACCATGACAGGCGCCCACTAACAGTGAGTGAGGAATATAATGACTGCAGCACCAACTCTTTTTCTGCAACCATGTGAAAGGTCGCCAAGTTAGCCCATACTTGCCGCGAACTGTTGTGAAACAACGTAAAATTGTCGCTTAGACGACGTAAATTTCTGCTGCTAGTGACTGAAAGATGTTAAGCTGGGAAGGCTTAGATTCGCCAGCCTTCCCATCCCATTGTCTCCGTCGACAAGTAGGTAGATGAAAAGAAAAACAGATGAAAGAAAACGACATGGAAGAAATTTCTTGAATAAAAACAAAAAGTAAGGAGGGCTAAAAGCCTAAGAGCCTCTGCAAGTGCCGGTGAGAATATTAACAATGACGCTATTGAAATTCAGTTTTAGTTTTGATATTTAATTTTTGAAATTTTTATTTATGTTTACGGAAGCTTTCTTGGATTTAATATCTGAAGCTTTTTTTATTTAAACAATTGATATAGGGCCAGTAGCACAACCCCTTTACTGGTAGATGTGATTCAGTGGGAAATAGCAGAGGAATTAAACCCACAACTTACTTTAGCAAAGGTTAGTGTTTTGATTACCGTACTACACCCTAGTGTTTTTTAAACCTACCAATGATCATCAATTTAACCATTACTCACCCAATGGAAGTTTACACAAACCTTAGGTGAATGGGTAGGATATTTATAAAAATCCTTGTTTTTTTATGAAAAATCAATAGTTTTGAAAATAATCTTTGCAACTTTTTTGAAAACTCCTGTCTAGATATATTTCCTGTTTGAGCCAATGATTAAATTATGGGAGAAAATCTCAAATTGGCTTGAAAATGAGCAGGAAAAACTTGGCAACTCAACTCTGTCTTAAAAAATTGGCACATGTTTTATATTTAATTCTATTATTTTAAAAATATTTTTATTTGACTTTAGTTACTTCTCTCAGAAAAACTCCTTGAAACCAGAATTTTTAAGTTTTTAGCCATTAAACAATCGTCCCTCAACTTGGGTGGGAGAAGAAAGTAAGTCTGCCCTTAATCACCTTGTTAAAGATCATTGATTTAAACTATGCTTACCATTCCTCTACTGGTGAATACGATACGTCATTATGTGTTTGACACGTTCTTCTTATACACTATTTATTCTTTTTCTTTTTTATGTATGCTGTACGTCACGGAATATTAACTATTATGAATTGCTTTGAAATGGGGACTGGCAGTCACAGACGAGCTGAGTGACAAGCTTCCCAAGTCCCAACAAATGAATGCGATGGTAGGGCCCTGATCAGGGAAGATCGAACCTTCGAACTACTGCCTCTGCTCTGCTCTCTGCTGATTGCTTCTCCTGCTCCATCGACCCAACGATCAGTCCGCACCCGCACCAAATCAACATAAGCAGTCTGAAAACAAAATCGGTGTGAAATAACACCATTGATTATGATTTCACAATGACCAGCATAGCCTCGTCGAAAAGAGTAGCAGTAAATTTATCAAAACACGGTTTATTGGTTTTGTATTTTTTTAATCACAGCATAGAACAGCCAGGATGGATGAAACCTTCCCCTATAAATCGATCGCAAAGCAAAGCCTCTTTACATGGATGGTATAAAGCCAAGCGACAGATTCAGTGTTCAGAAGCCACGGTTGGGGGCAGCTGGGGATCGAATCCTTGCAAATTGCATCAATTTGTGGAAGGGAATCGAGCATGGTCTGCAAAAGCTGCTGCAGAAACAAAAGGAGTGTGAGAAAAGGCAGGTGGAGTCCCGAGGAGGACATGAAACTCAGATCCCACATCACCAGATATGGAGTTGTTTGTTGGAGACTGGTACCCTCCTTAGCAGGCAATTAATTCTACCTCCGTTTTTAAAGTTGATTGTTTTGCCATCATAATGGCATTTGTTTTTGGCATTGGCTTTTTGTTGATACGATGGATTTTAGTTGTCAGTCACACAACCTTTAAGATGCGCTGATGCGCTGCGGCAGGTTTGGACAGATGTGGCAAAAGTTGCAGACTTAGATGGCTCAATTACCTCCGGCCGGGCCTCAGAACCCACCACTTTTCCTCAACAGAAATCGCCCTTATCCTGCATATGCACTCCATTGTGGGTAACAGGTATGCCTCTGTTTCTCTCGCTCTCTGATACGCTTTTTCCTCAGGTGAGAATTAGGTTTCTATTATGCTTTACTAGATTCAGGGTCGTTGAAGCTTAGAATAGTAGGAATTCTGCAGCAATGGAAAAACTACAATTCTAAGTTCCTGAACAATGCTACTGTTTTGAAAACTTAAAACTTAAAATGATGAACAAACGGTTTTTTACATCATTGTTTGCTGTGGGCTGAAAATGTGATGTATTGGCTTTTAACAATGAAGATATTAGCATTGATTCTTTGATATTCAAGCAAAAGCAGTAACAGTGTATTATCTATATCAATATCATACAGAATTTAGAAGCATGCACAGTACACGATGGTACTTTGATCTGATCCTTGTCGACTTTAATGAACCTTAGATAACTGTAAGATGACTTTTCGGAGCCGTTGTTCCAGTTCCTGTTTTACATTTCTAGTTATTCAAATTTGAGTCATGGCAGTATTCAATTTGGGTACTTTGACAGCGGTAGCTTCTTCTTATGGGTTAAATTTTAAAATGTCTTTCAGATGTTTCCAGGAGGAATGGTTTTTCTTTTGCTTTGGATTTCTCATGGAACTCAAATATGAAAATTTTTATAAAAACTGTACTTTTTTCCTTGGCATGACTGTGAACTGTTAACCTAATCCAGTGACCTTGTCAACACTGAAAAGTTTATTATGCATAATAAATGCATTTTTCCGATACAGGTGGTGTGAAATTGCCAAACTATTACCAGGAAGAACAGACAACCATGTCAAGAACTTCTGGAATTGTTACTTAAAACCCAGACAGCAGGTGCTGAGCAGCAGCCATGACCATACTCCACAGCAGCAAGACCATCTTTCTTCTCCGCCCTGTCTTGCAGAGAGCTATGGTAACGATGTTACAGTAGAAGCAACAGCAGCAGCAGCAATTGAAAGTGCACAGAATGCAGAAGGAATTCACGGGTTGGTCGAAAGTTGCCAGCACCACCAGCAACAGCAAGAAGTAGATTTCTGGGCTGATGGTACACAGTGGAATTGCCATGGGATGAATGACAACATGCCCATTCCGTCAAGTATGTGGGACTGCACTGACATTAGCATTCCATTGCCATGACATCACAGCACAGTAATCACATGTCATAACCAGTATCATCTTGTGGACAGAGTACCTTAGTGTAGCTTTGCAACTGCATTTGAATAAAACGTGTCATTCCATCATTTCCACGCAGTCAGTCTCAGATCCATGTTCAACCAAGGAAAATGCGGAGCAGCTCACCGTCATTTGCTTATGAATAAATATATAGTTATATTAAATAAAGGTTTTTGTCCCTTGTGCATCAATTACTGTTATAAATTATGCATGAATTCACAGCCGCATATACTGCAAAAAAATTTAACTCCGCTTAAAAAGTGAGTCAGGAAAACTTGGTGACTTAGATTCCTTGTTTCAAAAAGCATACAGATTTTATCTTTAATTTTATCATTTTAAAGTTTTTTTCTTATACCCACATGTGAATAGCGAATAGTTAATTTGATTATCTAAAAAAAATTTATATGCAACTGTGATTAGTGAAGAAATCATTTTTTTTTGTTTGGACTTTCTTCACTGTAAAGTCACACTGTTTGGACTTTCTTCACTATAAAATCATGCGTATAGCGATGATAGAGTTCACCATTGACGGTTGATTGCCTAAAAATCATGGTAACTTTCAGAAACAAGCAGGGCCAGATAGTACTTGACATCGAATCATTGTTGGTTTCCTCCGTTTCGATCAAATTGGGGTGACTGAATCGTCGCGGGTGAGTTAACCATTTTTGCCCTTTCCCTGCATCGCACGTGAACGAGTCTGAACAGTCTAACCACAAAAACTTAAAACTTTAAGGTAGCTGTATTTGCGGTGTTGAAGGAATCTTCTGTACATTTTAAGAATCCTATGTGCCGCATTCCCCGTTTCAATATCTTGGCATGAAGAGGAATAAACACCGGTAATCTCTCCTCACTTTCTTGAATTGTTTCTCTTGCCTGACTTCTAAATGATTGAATTTCTCACTATTCATTTCTTCCATCTATGTATTGAATAACACAATTTTCTGTTATATCAGTAATGCTTCTTGTTTACCAATTTTTAGCTTTCATCTATAATATTCTTGAGCATAGACTTTTTTGAAGTAAAAGTACTTTGTAAGAAGAATTATCCAAGCAAGCACCATAAGAGCAATCTTAGTAGGTGCTATTGGATAAGTTTCCTTAAATTTCATTTATGCATGATACAACATCATTCTATTCAAGATAACTGATTGGAAAGGAACGGAATTCATTATATAATTAAAGAATTTATTATAGTGAGAAAGAAAAAGAAAAATTCTTTGCCTAATCTTTTTTAAAATCATCTTCTTTGTAATTGAGATGTTGTGTAGTGGTTAAGCCACTTATCGCTCATAAGACAAGTTTGAATTGGATAGTTACCTCCACTTACAAGTATGATGATAGTGAAATACCTTTGTGGTGGGAAACTTTTATTGTAGATTATATGTACCCTAATATGTGGGTAGGGGGTGTGCTACCACCTCCAATTTTAATTAAAAACCTAAAAGTTATTTTAAATTTTTTAAACAATATTATGGCTTAGTTAGAATATAGATTAGTTTAGTTAGAACCTTTAGTTTGTTATTTGCAAGTAACAAGTTAGATCCAAGGAGTATGCTAAGAGAAGTGCTACTTGGTAATAAGCTTAGAATTTGGATTCATGAGAAATGTTTAAATATTTTCACACTTTTGCATGTAAATTACAAGTTCTTCTTATCTGTATAAATGTTACGTAGCTTTACCAACTTAGTGTACTTTTCAATATAGTATCATAATAACACTCATTAACAATGAGTTGTTAGCCTAGTGGTATAGGTCTTAGCTTGGTAATGCTAGGTTATAGGTTCAATTCTACTAGGTAGCACTAAGTTATAAACTTCTATAAATCTTATGGTGTGCCTATGTTTCACTTATTTAGGGTTCCAATACCCATATAATAGCACTCATTACTCAAGTATATTTTGATGTATATGAAAAACTATTACCTTTATAAATGGAAATAGGGTAAAAAATTAAATGTATTGGAAAACATGAAACTTTCTATTAAAGAAAAGAAACATTAAATTTAGGTAAATTATCAAAAAAAAAGAAGAAGCAAACTTCTAAGACTACTTAAGGACATTCAAGGACGATGGTGTTATGTAAATAGCCTACCATAGTAAATCATTGTGAAATCTTTTTACTATAGTAATAGGTTAACCCATGTTGATAGAATAAAGCCACTAAGATGATGAAGAAGAAGAGTTATATTGAATATCAAAAAATACATATTTAACCTTGTTTCTATTATGATTTCAATAATATCCTTTTTTATTTCTTTATTTATTTTAGAAATCTCATCATCAATAATTGATATGCTTTTACCTTATTGATTTATATTGAATAGAGTAACAAGAGAAATGGATTATAATGCCTACTCACCTTTAACTTAATTTCAAATACTTTGACGCACTCTAAAATTTTGTTAATATTATTATTTATTTTTTGGGGTCTAATACCACCCCCGAAAACCAATTTCAAACACTTAGCCACTAATAGGTGGCTCAAGTGTTCATTTCAATATTATGATATTCATCTATAATTCTTCTTAAGTATCATATTAGCTTTATGTCTTTGGGTGTAGTTATACTAGTTAAGATATGCTCATATTTGTAGAGGCTTTTGAACAGTAAGGCCTAATCCTTTTACTACCCCAAAGGTGAGGTTTTTCAAGATTGGTTGTAAAAATGAAAAATTGTAAAGCCATTCCCAAAATTGTTGAGTTTTTTCTTTAGATTCTTTCTTATATGTTGATGATTTAATGTACTTTGAATTTTTTTTAATTATTACCTTTTTTAGGGGTTTAACACCTTCAACCAAAGGCTTATAATTTAACATTTAAAAAATCAAGTTCTAAAAAGGATCATGACCTAGAGGCTTAATGCTCATCCTGCTAAGGTATCCTCCTAGGAAGGTTAGTGGATGAGAAAATGTCCAACCTCTATCAAGTGGCTACACTTAGGCTCAAGTCTTTTAGCTTGAAAAACAAGCACCTTACCATCACTCCAAATGTTAGCCCTTATTTTAAAAATTAGGTTCTATTTTTAAAAAATTAGATCTACTTGATTGATTAAATAAAAGTCAATATAAAAACTTAAAATTAAAAAAAAAAGACATATGATGTTCATTCTTTTTTTAATGGTTTGAAAGTCAACCTTGTAAACATTTTAGGTTATCTTCCAAATAATTCAATTGGTCTTTGTCCTTTATTAGAAGGATGAATTTTGATAGTTTGTGTTATACTTTGATAGTCTATGCTAAATAATTTTTTGGTATTGTAATTACAATTCTTTATGTCAACAATTACTTAAAACAAAAATTAAAAGGAACATTAAATCCTAATTTTCATTCAACATTAAAATTGCTCTAATAAAAGAAGTTTGGCAAGGATACCTTTTATTTAGGTAACTTATTGATAACATAGTTTTTCAATCCTATCATAGATCACCGGTTCAATGATTAGTTGCAGGATTAGAAAGTTTGACAACCCAACTTCATTAGCCACGACTTTTATGGGCGTGTTGTAATTTGAAATGATTAAAACATAGGCACACCCCCAAGATTCATAGAGGTTCATAACTCAGTGCTACTTAATAGAATTGAACCTCGGACATGGGAAGACCAAGACCTAACACCTCATTATTTATAAACCTTATTTTAAGAAAGAAATCGATAATTTTAAATATGGTTTTTGTGACTTTTAGATATGAGTTGATCCGACTTGCTGATTAGGATCCTCACGACATTATAACATCCTGCCTCAATACAGTGTCTGACTTTTTAAACACCGATTGATAGAGAAGTATGTAATTGCCCATTTGGCCAAGGGCCAACTGATTTGTTTAGGATCTGGATTTTAAATCCTATCCGATTTAAATACACGCTGGAAATTACTGCGTAATAACTCTCTTTATTATTTATCATTTGCTCTGTTTATCCTCTGTTTCTGGTCTCTGGGCACCTCCATTTGTCGTACCTAAAACAGTGCATATCCTGCTAGACACCTCAAGGGTAAATAGAAGCTAAGCATATATAACTCGGGTAGATAAAAGCTAAGAATATACCTCCTGTTCTGAACATGAGTTGTGACATATTCGGTGATTGAAAACATCGTAGAAGATGCTGTCTATTTGCTATCACTTTTACCAACACATTGGATTTGAGGGATGACGGTTTCTTTTGATGGCCAGCAGTTTGCTGTGAAATCGTTCTCAGAGGCTACAGATACACCAGTTCTTTCTCAGTGTCTCGGGGAGATTGAAGAGGATTCAGCTAACAATTTTGAAAAGTTTCAACTTTGACTTACCTACCTAAAAAGCCCATATGCAATGTAGATATGTCATCTAACAGGAACCATCCAAAGTTTGAATGATAGATTTTGTTGAAGTTGTAGAATGACCCGCAACGATATGGTCAACCAGTAAAATAATGCTTCTTTGTACCATCCTTTTTTATAATAAAGGTCATGCTGCTTGTGTTTTGGAACATTGTATTTTAATTTGCAGTTATATTAAATGCTCTGATTTAACCTAAATTCATGTTGTTCAAACCCGGTAACAAAAGTTTTATCTTGAACTACTGCCGCAAGAAGAAAAGCACCAGAGCTTTATATTAGGCGGCCTAACAGTAAAGCAAAACTTCCTAAGATTCAAAATAAACTAAGAAATTCAACACTAAATATTGCTGCCAAGAACAGATTAAATCAATAAAATTATAACACTAAAATTTGTGACGGAGCATTCCAGGCTCATGGCATTACATTAGTACTCAGAAGCAGAATGTCCCCATTGATATGCGTAGCTCATTTTGACTAACCATCAGCAACAGAGAAACCTTTTACTTCATCCGTGGGACCCAGTAAGACCCGAGCCTCCGCTTATACTAATTAAATGTAGGGATCTTTAGGACGAAATGTGGACCATCAAATCAAAATTGAATGTGTTTGCTTACTTACTGACCATTCTATTATGGGAAATTTGTTAAAATAAATTTTTTTATTAAAGTTGTAGACCAAAATATATGTGGTTCACTTGTATAAAGAAATATATATAAGATTTAGGTAAAGAAATATATATAAGATTTAGGTAAGAATGCTGTAGAAGGAATGACATCAAGGTGATGATTATTTAAAATTTCAATGCTCTATGATATCATCTTTAAAGCTTAAGGATTATCATTTAGAGGCTCAATGCTCATCATACCAAGGAACAAGGCAGGGTCTTAGGAGGCACTGGATGAATGAAAGCCTCTTTTGAGTAGTTATGCACATGCTTGAACCCAAGTCTTACGACTTGAGAAACAAGCACATTACCATTAGCTTTTCAAATTATTCTCTTAGAATTTTTTTGCTATGTTTATTATTTAAATAACATATTAAGATTTGATACATTGTCTTAATATCTAATAGTAATGTATTAACTTTTAATAAAAGTACCATACACAGAACTTTAGTTTTAACCTTGAATTTAATTAATTGTTACTATTTTTGAAGTTTAGAATTTATTTTCCAAAATTCCTAGTTTTATAGGTTGTACATGTCCTCTTCATTATGTAATAAGTTACCTAGATCTTATCAATTAATACTTCCATTTGTAATTTTGAAAACATTGTAGTCCTAGAGATCTATATGTATTTACAACCTCAAGTTGTATGCTATGGCACTCATTTTAATTTGAAGCCTAATAATTTATGCTAAGAACTACAATGTAAACCAACTTTTAAACAATAGTGTTAATTGAATTTCTTTCACTATTTTAATGATGAATCTCTATAAACATTAAAAAGATACAAAAATTAGAGTGAGAAAAAGGTAAAATTTTGCAATTTTTTTTATAACTCAAAATTATTATAGTATTCATAAAGCCAATGATCAATGTTCAATTTGTTGGTTCAAGGATAGTTATGTAGGATGAAAGCTCAATCATTAGTTAGGTATCCAATAATAAATTATCAATAGATAAATACTAGAAGAGTGATGATGGAATCTCAAGGTAATAGGATGGTTTCATGAGGGAGTTCTATGGCTTAATGATGAGAGCAGTTACTCTAGTAGTTATTCTAATTATTAGAGTAGTTACTCTAGTAGTTACTCTAGTAGTTATTCTAATTATTAGAGTGGTTACTCTAGTAGTTATTCTATTTATTAGAGTGGTTACTCTAGCAGTTACTCTTGCAGTTATTTTAATTATTATGGCAGTTGCTCCCAAGTCTATAAATACAGTGCCCAGGTGCCCAATTGGAAAGAAGTTTTTTAGCAGTTAAGTAGCGAAACTCTTGTAGTCTATTTGAAAGTTAGAGTATTTTCCAAGTGCTCACAAGAGGAGGTCTAAGTGTGGACAGATCTTTATTCAAGCATTGATGTACCTAAGCACACCATTGTGCTGGCAATAAAGATGAGCTCTTTGATTCATCCTTGTAGCAGTTGAGATTTTTTTTCTTAGGCATTTCTTTTGTTTTATTTTCTTATGCATTTATTTTATGTTATGCACTTTACATTTCTGTTATTTGCACAGCAATTCATTTTGATCAATTAAGCAAATCGTTAAATTACACAAGCACAACCACTTCAAGCATGCGTGTAATGCTTGGTAACCCAGTAACGATTAGTGTTTAGTAATCCTAGCAGTGTTGCACTAGTTTAGGATGTGTACGACAAGTGGGAACGAATGCTGGTGTTAAGATTAGTTAGAACTTAGTCAATGAGTAGTTAAGTTAAATTAGTCACTTAGTTACCTCTCTCCTTCCCTACTAGCGTAGGACATAAAAACATAAAAGCTATAGAAATCATATGCCTCAAGCTTACTTAACCATACAATTATGACATACAGGTAAGCTTGGGAAGAAGACAATCAACCAACCCATCCTTGTTCCACAAGGGCACATAAGCACTTAGTCCCTGGAATCCAACCGGATTGTGCATGAAACACTCGTATTTGTATGGTTGAGCGTAGGGGTACCTCGCCACTCATCATTAGCACCATTGCCAGGGACTTATTTGTTTGTGCGCTAATTAGAACTTAGGAAATCATTCACATCATTGGAACGAACCCTTAGGGTTGGTTGAGAAAATAATAAACAAGAATACATTGCACACTGAACATACAAGTATGTCTCCTTCTTTGTATGAAAGTGCCTCACCGCCTAGGTTTGAAACAAGAAACAGTTAGCAGCGTAATACACATGACGTGGATCTACCAGTCCCTCAACAAGTTCGAGTGGTATATATTCATCCCGATGAGTATATACTAGACTTAACCTTTATCCTCCATCAAGAAGAACAATTGTGTTGGCGAGACTTAGAAGGTAACATAGTGTTACCTCCGAATCATTCAGTCCTGAGCATGCTTCTTCGTGCTCTCACACAAATTGGCATGGTGCACTTACATGCAGAATACATTGTGCAAGACCATGAGTTGAGAGAATACCATCCCACAGAGGCACAACGTCAAAGGGACTTGCAACAAGAGAGACATCATAAGTCTTTGAAGGATAAGTGGTCCCAGGATGCCCTGCATGTCTTAAGTGAAAATGAGGGTGGTGAACCTACCTCAGGCAGTCACCCACACAACAATGTTCCTCCCATTGACTTTAGCCAAGGGGTTGTGTATCATAACCTTCATTCCACTATTCATAACCTAGGTTCTGATACCCATAGGCATAAAGGATCTAAAAAAGGGACACGAACTCATGATAAAGATGGACATTCTAATCGCAATTGCGATCGGGGCCGAGACTACAGAAAAGAAGGTAGCAGACACCTTCATGGTGAAAATTCTCCTTCTTCATCATCTTTAGCATCTCCTTCACCCTCTCCTTCAATATCCGGATGCAATCATAAAGAAAAGGACCATGGGGATAAAGGTAGGCAAAGTGGAAGTCATAGAAGAAATAGCCAAGAAAGGGGACAAGGGCACTCTAGAGAGTCACAACATAGAAGAAGGAAGAGTAGGGAACAATGTAGGCATCATAGATTCCATGGACGAGATGATCACGATGATCACGATGAAGTGTGTTGGACATAACTAAGGTTGTTAGAATTTTAGCAAGGCATCAGAAAGATAGTAGGATCAAGAAATTAGATATGAACAACATCCCACAATTTAAAGGGGGATACAACGCTGATCCTCAGAATCATTTACAAGCATTCCATGATGTGTGTGCCTTACAGAACATAGAGAATGAATGAAAAAAACTTAAGTTATTCCCACAAACATTAGTTAAAGAAGTGGAAAGCTAGTACCGGTCTTTAGAACCGAAATCCATTCATAGGTGGAGTACTATGTTAGACCTATTTAATGACAAGTACCAAACATACTCTTGAATGTTTAACTTGAGAAAGAAAATCCAAGGTTGAAAAAAAGGAGGGCATGAACCCTTGGATGCTGCCATGGGCCAATACTATGCATTGTTACATTATTGCCCAGGCCATGGTTATTCGCAAAGGGATCAACTGTGCCATCTCATGGATGGGCTTAGGAATGAAACAAGAAGGACCCTTGGGACTTATGCCCAAGGGAGACTATCTGAACTTAGGTCCCATCAAATTAAAAGACTATTGGAGCAAGTTGCAAAGGAAGAAGGTGAGCTACGGAAGAGAGAAATTGCAAAAGAGTCTAACCAAGATCCTTCCCTTCGGAAGAGGGGAGTAAAATTTTGCAAGGATGAAGAAGAGTCACCACTCAAAGAGATGGTTTATAGGAAAAATTTTCCTATCCAAAAGATGACATCAAAATTTTTACCAAGGTTAGACCAAATGTGGGATTCCCTAGATAATAGATTTCAAACTGTTCTTAAAATAGTAGTGGAGTCTAGAGAGAAAGGTAGTGAGAAAAGAAAAAAGAAAGAGGCTGAACATGCACGTAGCAAGGGTAAGGGGAAAGGTTGCCATCATTAAAGAGGCTGTGGATTCAAAAACAGACAATGATAATGGATGTGAGATATGTCAATATGATAATCCTAAGGGATGTTGCCCTATAATCTCACATCTGCAGGAGTCTAGGGTGTATGCACTCAACCCACAATTAAAAAAAAAAGGCAAACACCCTGAAGGTTACCATATTCTCAAGGTAACCCAAGACAATTCCACCAACCCTTAACATATTATCCTAGTGGAACTCCACCACAACCGATTGAGTAATATCAATAGTGGAAGCACCCACAATCATGGGGAATTCCACCACCAAGGCAATAGTATCCTTACCAGCAACCTGACCCATATGGATATTATGTGCAGCAGCCAATATCCCCACATGACTCTACTGGTCACGTCACTCCTCAACCTTACTACCAAGCCTGTGAGTATTATGGGAATCTCTCTTCTAAATGTGATATTCCACAAGCATATCATCCTTCTCATCTAGCTGCATCTCTTCCACCAATAGCTCCACTACCACCTACTCCTACGATGTAAGGTGAAATCCCTACCCAACCGCAACAATGTAATTCCATGAGGGCTAGTAACTCTCAACCTACTGTTGGTTCCAACAACCATAGGAAGAAAAGACCTTTCTTTAGAATCAACAGTTCAACCAAGCCCTTGCAATCACAAGCAGTTGATTCCTTAGGTACCTTAGTATCAATCAAAACTTCAAAGCCCCCTTCAACCCAATCACTGCACTCAATGCATACAATCATCCTAACACATGTCGTCATTGATTAGATCAAAGCTAGCCACCTTCCCATGAAATTATTTGATCCTGGGAGTCCTCTAATGTACTTACAAATCATTGGAAATGCACCGTGCAAGGCTCTTTTGGATTCAGGTTCTGATGTCAACCTGATTTCTCAAGAAATGTGCAAGGCCTAGAACCTGCCTCCATTGAAAAAAGCAACATTTGTCTAGAGTTAGCTGACTAGTCCATCATTGTCCCATTGGGACTGGTGAAAGACATTGTTACCACTATTTATGGGTGGTCGTACCCAGTTGAATTCCTAGTGATTCAGGTAAACAATGGTAAGGGGGACTTCCCAATCATAATGGGAAGAGCATGGCTAAGTACCATCGACACATGCCTAGGAATCCATGATCTTTCCCTAAAAATATCAAAGGAAAACACATTCAAAATAATTAAGAAGAAGAAAGTTCCATGCATCACATACAGTGACATAGGGTGTAATTGCATGTAGAGGTCATGGGTTGTGCAAAGTTTAACATTGCCCGCATGCAATCAATGTGCACAAGTGATCAACATACAAAGAGGCCTATATGCAGTAGCCACACTACAAGACGACACCTAGTGGCTGATAGCTGATCAAGAAAGTAGTTCACTCATATGCATGGAACCAATTGAGGGTTTGACTTGTGCTTACACCAATAGCATAGATGCATTAGAGTAAGTCCACTACCAACTTCCAAGTCTTAACCTTAAAAATATCAACTGGGAAAATTTGGAAATCCCTAAGAAATTTAAGTAGAAGCCCCTTGAGCTAAAACCATTGCCCAGCGATATGGAATACACGTTCCTAAAAAATGAAAAACTGGTAATTATCAATGCTAATCTTGCTCCTCAACAGAAAGAAGAATAGCTGAAGGTAATAAATAAATAGTTGAAAGCCTTCACTTGGTCATATCTTGAATTAACTGAAATAGATCTTAGGATATGCCAACATAGAATTTACACTGACACCCTCCATGAAGCCTCAAAGACAACTGTAGAGGCGATTGAACCCTAAGCTGAAGCAAGTAGTTAAGGAAGAAATCGAACAACTTCTCAAGGCTGGGTTCATATACCTCATTGCTGATAGCAAATGGGTTAGCCCCTTAGTTATTGTACCTAAAAAGGGAGGCAAATGGATGGCATGCATAGATTTTAGGCTACTAAATATGGCAACATTTAAAGATCACTTTCCATCGTCATTTGTCAACCAAGTCTTAGACACCATCATAGGGCATTGATATTATAGTTTTCTAGATGGATATAGTTGATATAACCAAATACAAATAGCCCTAGAAGACCAAAACAAGACTATGTTCACTAGTCCTTGGGGAATGTTCATATACAAACAGATGCTACTTGGCTTGTGCAATGCCCCTGCAACATTTCAACAACTAATTCTAAGCATATTCCAACAACAGATAGGGAATGGCGTGGAGGTCTTTATGGACAACTTCTCCACTTATGGAGCAAACTTTAATTAAGCCTTGGACCAGTCGGAGCAACTGTTAAAAAGATGTGTAGAAACCAATTTGAGGCTCAACTGCCAAAAAAGCCATTTGATGGTCCAAGAAGGCGTAGTACTAGGGCACAAAATCTCACACATAGGGATAGAGGTAGACCCTAAGAAAATCAAAATTGTCCAAGGAATTACCTGTCAACGAGAAACTATCAAAGATATTCAATCATTCCTTGGACATACTGGGCTACTATAGAAGATTTATTGAGAAGTTTTCAAAGGTTTCCAAACCATTAGTGGAATTAACGAAAAAGGACGTAACTTTCAAGTGGACTAGGGAATGTGAATTAGCTTTCCAAACTCTGAAACAAAAGCTAGTAGAAACACCCATTCTACAAGCTCCTAAATGGTCCAAACCATTCCATATCATGATTGACGCATCCAACTATGCTTTAGGAGCCATACTTACATAGTTAGATGACCAAAAGCATCCTTATTACATCCACTGTGCAAGTAGAAGTATCACTAGTACACAACTTAACTACACTACCACAAAGAAATAATTATTGGCTATAGTGTTTGCACTAGAAAAGTTTAGACACTATGTATTGGGATATAAAGTATATATACATACAGATCATAGTGCAATCTGGTTCCTCATGAATAAGCCAATGGTAAGCCCTCATATCATACGATGGCTTGTAATCTTACAAGAGTTCAATTTAACAATGATCGATCGCAAGGGCACCAAGAATGTAGTTGTTGATCATTTATCTTGGTTGTGATGGGACAACAAGGAGGATGAGTATCCAATTTCTAATCATTTCCTTGATGAATTTCTCTTTGCTAGTGTAGTGAATAATCAATCACCCAAGTAGAAAAACTGGTATAGTAGCATTCTCACCTATCTCTTCACCCAAAAAACACCACAAGAGTTAAACCTTAATAAGAAACAATAGTTTCTTCACCGAGCTAAGTACTTTATGGAGATTAATGGGCAACTTTATAAAGTGTGTTCCGATGGCTTGGTTCGATGGTGTGTTCCCAATATAAATCAACTATGAGTTCTCCAAGATGCTCATGAGGGTCCTTGTGGAGGTTATTATGCTGGGAGATGAACAGCCATCAAGATCCTACTTACAGGATATTATTGGCCTACATTATTTCTAGACGCCCATTGTTTCATCCAATCTTGTGAGTGCTGTCAACGTGATGGGGGAATAACTGCTGGAAGGGAGGGTCTGCAACAATGGATTCAACCATTATAGCCCTTCAACATTTGGGGAATTGATTTTATGGGGCCAATTATACCAATGTCCAATGGAAAAGCTTATATTATTGTTACCATTGATTACCTAACAAAATGGGCTAAAGCAACTACTGTTAAAGATTGTACATCATCTATAGCTACACGATTTGTTCAACAATAAATTATAAATAGGTTTGGTGTGCCATGTGCACTTATTTCAGACAATGGTACACACTTCACAAGTGCAAATTTTCAAAAATTAATGCAACACATAGGGGTTGAGCATAAATTGATTACACCATACCACCCCCAAGTGAATGGTCAAGCAGAAGTCACCAACAGGGAGATCACAAATATATTGACAAGAACCATTAGCAAGTTTAGGCGAGATTGGAGCACTAAAGTGAACAATGCTCTTTGGGCATATTGCTCCACATGGAAACTCCCTACAAGCTACTCTCCCTATGAGTAAGTGTATAGTAAATTACCAACGCTTCCCATTCAAACTGATCTCCGTATACTATCCATGACATGTGACCTCAAACTTGACCTTAATCTAGCACAGAAACAACAATTAGTAACCCTTAACTTGCTAGATAAAAATAAATTAGCTGCCCCATCATCTAACGAATTGCACAAGGCCTTCAATAAACAATGACATGACCTAAGAATTAGGAAAGTTAAATATCAGCTAGGAGATAAGGTTCTCTATTGGAATCCCACACATGTGCCATAACGTACTAAATTTCAAACACTGTGGGAAGGACCTTATATTATTTATGCAAATTTTCCTTCAGGGACCATGACAATATACAAACTTGAGAGCCCAGATAAGAAACTTTTGGTCAATGTGCAACAAACCAAACCTTTCCAAGAGCTTAGGATAGTTAGTACACATGCTACCTTTCTTGATGGACAACCCTACTCACTATTCAGATCTCCTCCTTCCAACTTACTTGTGGGGGAGATGGCCACATATGCTAATCATTCTAGGCCCTCAATTTTTTTTTGAATTTTTGTTTTACACATTTTTTAACTTTTCTTATTTTTGTCTTACACCATCGTTCATGTTTTTACTATTTCTTTGTTTGCTTGATTTACTTTTATTTATCATCTAATAAGTGCTCATGGTGGTGGATTGCATTATATCATATTGATTGCTAATGTTTGGTTTTTATCTTTGAATTATGATATTGATATTAAGGTATGGTTCTTTTGGTAAAATAGGCAATGAGTCCACATATCCATACAACTCTGTGGTCTCCTTTGGCTTGGAACTGTATAGTCCCCTTTTTCTAAGTAAACTTATTAATGAATTGGTGGCTAGGTATTTTTCAAACCAAGGAAAGACTCAAAAGATGAAAAGGATATGACTTCAAGGGAATTTGATGCATTGTTGCTGGTCATTCTCTTGGGTGCTTGGATGCTTTTTCTTGGATTTTCTACCATTCTGACATTGTTCAAATATTAGGAAGCTAAGTGAATAAAAATAAGTCTTTGCATAGTGTGGTTCTCATTCATAAACATAAAAGAGAGAGAGAGAGAGAAAAGAGAAAAAGGTGAGAATTTAAAGCACACCCCTTAGACATGATAAAGCAATATGGGCTACAAGTGTTGGTTATGGCATTGGAAATACATGTTACCCATGCCTAAAGGTTTCCTCTAACTAAGGCCCTTTCTTGCTTCCTGCTTCTCGATCTCACTCTCCTTGGGATGGTGGTCACTCTTTGTGAAAGCATTCTTGTTGCCTTAAGAGGATGGATTTGCCAAGTGTATTGATGCGAGGTCACTGAATGTGGTTGATTTGAGTCTAGATTTGGGATGAATTCTACCTAGTTATCTTAACCATGAAATACACAAGGGGCTTTACACAACCTTGTTCTTGGGATTCCATTCCATTCTCTCCTCTCCATATTTCTTCCCATTTTCCACCTTATTGTTGGTTTTATCATTAGTCCATTTTGGGTTGATGCATTATTTTTCTTTGGTGAATTCTTGTGGGTAAGTTTTTAACTCTTTCTTCCAAATGAAATTCCCAGAGCCTATGGACTCTTTGGTTTGTGGGTTTGTCAGGGCATAAAGGGCATGAGTTTGCTTTGTTCAGGATGCACTGGCATTTCTTTTTGGTGCAATTGTTAACTTCTTTCCCTTAAACATTTCCTGTAATTAATCATTTCTTGTTTCATCCCCATCCATGACATCCATTTTATTGGTGTTGCCATTGATATTTTTCATTTTTCTTGTTCCTCATGTTTTTCCATCTTATAGCTACTGGAGGTTTGCTCTTAGTCATGGGGGCCCTAGCACAAATTTTTCAATTTTTTCCATTATACTAATTGCCTTACCCCTACACCTTGGGTAGTTGCCAGTGATAAATCTCTAAACCAATTTCTGCCATAACCACAACTTAGCCAATGTGCTTCATATCAAGGCAAGGTATCAACTGCATTGTGGATTATCTATCCTTGCTCATTTGTGACTATGTTGTGTGTGCAAACGGAAATCATACAAACAATGGACCAGGCTTGGAGGAAGCACTCAAGATGGATTGAAACTAGAGCATTTATGAAAGGAGCAAGTTTGGTGGCATGATTATGGATAAACAACGAAAGGTGCAATCTTGGCATTGGTGGTAACATGATCCATCTTCTTTCTCTCTCTCTTTTTCTCTTCAAGCTACCAAATAAAGGCTTGGATGTCATTTATGTATGAGTGTTCACCACAATGGTCATGAACACTAATGTTGTAATATCCTTGTTGATCCGTTCACTGGGCATGTTGAGTCTATCATCCCATTCCACCATCAGTTGTCAATTAGTCAATAATCCCATACCTTCCCAATATTTTGTAAGGAACTCAAGGATGAGTTTTCATTCAGTCGTGGGGATGTGTACACTGGTTCAGGATGTGTATGAAAAATGGGAATGGATGCTAGTGTTAGGATTAGTTAGAACTTAGTTAATGAGTAGTTAAGTTAAATTAGTCACTTAGTTACCTCTCTCCTTCCCTACTAGCGCAGGACATAAAAACATAAAAGCTATAAAAATCATATGCCTCAAGCTTACTTAACCATACAATCATGACATATAGGTAAGCTTGGAAAGATAACGATCAACCAACCTGTTCTTATTCCACAAGGGTGCATAAGCACTTAGTCCTTGGAATTCAACCGAATCATGCGTAAAATGTTCATATTCATATGGTTGACAATAGGGGTACCTCACTGCTCATCACTTAAGAAATGAAATATTTAAGAGTATAATTTTTATTTTTGATTCTAGGTAAGTTGACAAATTTCTGAAACAAGCAGTATTTCAAAAACTTAAGGAAAATGTAGAAAGAAAAGAGCATTTATATTTCAATAGTATCAAGGAAGGCCTTAATTTAAATATCAATTCCACATTTTTAGTAAACTACAATTTACTTTCTAATTTGTATGATTCTATCATATAATGAAAATTTAACCAAGTAAAGACTCACATCCTCTCTAGTAATTTTCGCAAATGAACTTTCAAAATTGATTAGTGAAGAATACACTAATTAACATTTCTAAAAATATGTCACCTTTTTTTCCTAAGGCTTGATGACCAAAGCCTTAGAAAAAAACATTTCCCTCAAGTTAAACCTAAGACTAAAATTGGTTAATCGGTCTACTACTAAGTCATTAGGCAACAAGGGATTGATCTTAAATTGAAACTAAAATTTTATTATATTCGTAGACCCTCTAGATCTATTAGATAGGAGAAATATACATGCTATGAGTTTTGAAAACATCATTAAGGAAATTACTATATGGTCTTCATAATATTTGGAATAAATTAACTAATTTTGTAACTATAATATCTCATCTCTGTCTAATGTGCTTCAATGCAAGGCATTACAAGAAACTGTGATATTAATCTTCAATGTGATTTTTATTATATAGTTTGCATGTTCATTCTTCCCAAGGAATTTTGAGCCATCCATTTATTTTAACTATTACATAATGAGATCCTATTCATGACCTACCAATTGTGCATAGTAATTGATGAGGAGTAGTAGCAAATAAATATTTTTCCCTTGAATTAAGGCCTCTAATTCTATTTACATAAAAATGTTTTTTCTTCTTTTACATTTTTTCAAAGTTGTTGAAATGCTGCTTCTTTTACCAAATTGTGAACTTGGTTCAAATTAGAATAGAGAATTTACTCTTGAATATTATATTTATTAAGCCATAGAATTTCCTCATGAGGCTAGTCTTTATCATAGATTGCTATTATTAATTTTAAAAAACATTTATCCAATAAAGATGCAAAAGGATTATGCATGTAGATTATAAACTGACAAATAGCTTCAATCTCTATCGGCATCATCTCTGCCTAAAGAGGTATAATATCATATTATGTTTGTCTCTTTACTTTAAATTCATCATGCAAAAAAGCTTCTATATTTCTTTTATTTGTTTTAAATATTTATTTAATAAAGGACCTCATATAATACACCCCTAAAGAATAGTAGCTTGAATAATGGCATGGTAAAGTTGTTTTCAAATATTCCAAGCTAGAATAGATTCCTTCTTAAATTTCTTTTTCTAAAAAAAGGCTTTCATACCACTTGAAACTCTTTAAGTGCTACACATATTCAATTTGTAATTACAAGAGTATTCTAGGCTAAGATATTTGTAAGAGGAAATTATGTCCATATGTACACGTCCTATAGTAAAATTATACATCTTATTACATGTGCCACAAATCATAATATTTACACTTTAGACATTAACCTTCATGTTTGAGTGTTGAGAAAAAGTTATTAAGAGTAATAAGCATTTGCTACAATTCTTCCATTGAATTTGAAATTAATGCAACATTATTAGCATAAAGTAAGAGTTTGATAGGATTGCTTCTCATTGTAATTACAAATTGAGTTGATATTTTTTGCATCCACACTTCATGTTCATCAATAAAAAGATCAAATAAAGTAGGAGAAACTGGGCATCATTTTTTTAACACAAACAAAACTATTAAATAAATTTCTTTTTTGCCTATTTGTAAACTAAATGCATACTTATTTGCAAATCTTGTAGATAGCATATAGTAGATAATAGTGTGTTAGGAATTTCTAAACCACCTCCATAACTTGCTTAAATTATAGATTCATAGGCCTTAAAAAAATCTACAAAGTAGTTAATAGCTTTCTTATGTGAACCTTTTGCTCTACCAATAAGATATTTTAAAGCGATGAGATGATCTATATAGTAGAATGTTATCCCCTTAGAAAATTGCATATATTTGATCTTCTTCAACCCATTTTCCAATGATAGATTCTACAATAGTTCCCAAAAGCTTAACAAAAATATTTCTTAATACAATTAGATTATAATTTTTTATTTGTTCTTATCTCATTTTCAAAAAGGTAGGGCTACTTTATTGATGTGCCATTCTTTTTCTAACCCCACTTGCATAGCTATATTTAACTTTTTCGAGATGGCATTCCATACCAATGGTCCTCTTGATTTAAGTATTTCTCTATATAAATTATTTACATCACTAGCTTATCCTAATTATAATTTTTTATTATTTGTATTATGCCATCAAAAGAAATAAATAATGTATTATCATTATTATGAAAATATTTTATTCTATCATTGCTATAAAACCACACTTAATAAAAATAATCAATAACTTTAAGAAAAAAACCATAGTTTTTTCTTCTTTTGCTTTAAAATAATTATACAAAATATTGGGATCTTTCTTTATTATTTCTAATAAACTAGTTTATTCTTGTCTAACAAATTCCCTTAAAACTTTTAGTTTGATTTATGTCGTATACACTCAAAATTTTTGTGCATGGCAAACAATTATCTACTACCATTCCTCATTATTTGTAATGCACAATTAGCATAACTGAAATGGAATCTCATCATTTAATAGTTTAAATAAATTGATGGCTCAAAATTCATGTTGAGGACCAAATATGCTCATTGTGCAATACAAATAGCTTGAAGATAAACACTACATTTTTATGCTATGTTCTATAATTGAGCACATTTCAAATGAGCATATTACATAGGTGGTATATTACCATTGGAAATATAGTTGATTTATTCCAAATGTTACTAACAACTAGTGGTAACTTAATGATGCTTTCAAAACTATAACATTTACCTTTCTAGTATGTAATAGTTAAGTAGCACAAATTAGTTAAGCAATAATTTTATAATTTTATTTATATTATTTTAACTTCATGGATCATTCAATAAATGACAAGGCTTTTTATAGAGCATGACTCTACTATGAAACTTTCTGGCTAGCCCAAAAGAACATATAGTATGTCATAATAGCTCACTATTGTGGTGATGCTTTAACATGACAACATACACAATAAGTGTTTTTCTAGACTAAAAAGTAAAATAGTAGAACATGTAACCATAGGTAGATGTAAGCATACCCACCATAGATGATCACATGCTTAAAATTTACAAACTAGGACAACACACTTTATAATCTTTCCTCTTTACCCAACTACCCAAAGCGAACCGTCCAAAGAGGGGTTACTGTGGAAACCTAAATGCATGGCACCATTTGATTCCGCTTCACTTATGCGTTGAATCAAATGCTTAGGCCCATACTATTTTCTGACACAGATGCCATCTTCTTCTTCTTCGTTTTCACTCTTCCATTTTCGTATGTGGACCATCTGTGTTTGGGCTAAGGGAAATGAGTGTTCTGATACGATTCGGGAAGATACAGACCTCCTGTGTTTTCAGTACGTATCATTGTCACCTCATTAGGCTAGTTTTTGATTTTATGATACATTCAAGATTTTAGAAAAATCGCCATGCACCCAAACGAGGTTAGCTTAATCATTTGTATCTTGACGACGAAAGGGCCAATGGAAATATGGAATCATGCGCTTTTAGGGATCGCACCGCGATGAGATAAAGAAAATGCCGTGCTTTGCGGTCTTACAGGTTCTTGCATTTTCATGGTATTAATTATCACTAATTGAGAATCGAAAGAGATAAGGAGTTTAATTAGCCGATCGATTTCGCAAAACTGTGCCACTGAGCGCGGACAACTGTAATGACTGCCGCTTGTTTTGTCAAATACATTGCGTAACAAACAGATGACGTAACTTGACAACGAATGGGGATTTGTAAGAGCATGACATGTTCATGATTCGAAAGCTGTTTTCCTTGAGTTTCTAACAGTAACGTGGCATTTCGATCATTCTCATGGGAAAAACAGTAGAATACCTGTACCTGCGGATCTCTTTATGGTTTTTTCCCATGATTTTTTCCCAGGGCAATCAATCACCATTTCCTTAAAAAAACCGTGAGAAATTGCAGATTTAACTCATGAGAGTAGTATTACTAAGTGACTCGTTTTTGTAAATGCAAACTTGGACTCCATGAGTTGCTTGGGAAATTCTTGTACCAGTGAAAATAACTTGGAGAAATTTAAATATTTACGCCTTTGACTTGACCTTTTTAAACTAGATATATTTTGGACCCAGCTCGTGAGTAACAAGTTAATCAGGCAGCAAAAAAATTAAAAACTCTCAGGCAAGAGTCCCTCGGCAAGAGTCCCCCGTAACCAGACAAGTAATAAAAGTTAAATAAAAAATAACTAATATAACAGAAAAAATTTTAAAATTCAAGCCCAGGCAAAAATTTTACTAAGTACTTCATCATTGGTTCTCTCTTTTACTCCTCGCGTTTACCCGTATAAAATTTTAGAATTCCAGCCGAGTCAAGATTTTTCCAAGGTATTTAATTATTGGTTATTTGTTTTACCCCTTTTACCCATATTATAAATCTGGGCATGATTTGGGTCCAGTGATTTTTCTGGCCCCTGGTTGGTTTGTACCCGTACCCGTCGTTTTCTTCCGACGAGTTTGCACATGCTTTTGGTCCCATGTTTTTTTTTTCATACTCTGTATACATGGTTTGCGACCTTATTGGTCTTGGATATGCTAAACGAGAGTTTTTTTTTTTTTTTTTTAATTTGTTTGACATTGACTCTATGAATAAGAGATATTTGTTTATGTGCAATTTCTTTTTAAAATTATTTTTTCTATCTTTTTTCATCTTGTTCTCTTAGCTGAATTGATTTCTTCTGCAAGGCATCATTCCTCTAAGTCACTTCCTCCCCCTAAGTCACTTCCTCTGATGTTTGTATTTTGTAATTTACTTTATGCTAATATTCAAGATCAATATTTCATGTTTCCATTACACTTACCATTAATTTGTTGTTCATGGCTCTTTTGTATTGCCCAACATTCACCATCACATAAGATGTTTGCTTTCTTGTCAAATTTTCAATTTAATTTTATTACAATACTACTATTGTCTCTCCAATTTAACCATTTGCCTCAATTCTATTTAAATAGAAATATCCTAATTGCTTAGGATGTTTGGAGGATGCTATATGGTAGAGAGGCAACTACTAATCTTAGAATAGTAAGGCTAAATAATATTTTGTCCATAACTTAGGAGGAGCCTACTAATTTCCTTAAAAATATTTTATACATAACCTTCTAGGAGAACCTATATGTAAAGATAAAATAATATTCTATCCATAAGGCCAAGGAAACTCTAAAGAGCAAGTAAAGCATTAATGGAAAACAACAATCTATGAGAGTTTATAAATATTTTATCACATTAGATTTATTACCAAACTTGGAATCAATTATCCTTTTCCTCATACAATCATGCAATCACTAATTTAACTAAAATTGTTATGAAATGCATTGAATATGGTAAAAATGATGTATTGGACAATTTCCAATACAATGGATAAATTAAAATCAATGCATATTCTACAAGATTCTTGTAGCTAAATTATAGATATATATTATTAATATATAATTAACTTAGTAACTTAGCTTGAACAACGCAAGTAAATGTCATCGTAACATTTTTTATTTTTTATTTTCCTATTTTTTTATCATGCTATATGCTTACTGATTGTTTAAGCACTGCCTTTTTTCCCACGATACGTTCTCTAATTCCAGCATTGGTAAGATTCTGTTGCTTCAACACATTGGTACTAATTACTTCAAGGATGTTAGGATGTCTCCTAACAGTATTAATTGATTTGGCTTTTATTGTGCCTTGCAAATTTTATGATTTCTCTATTTTTCCTAATCTGGTAGATTTAATGATGGTTACTCAAACTGAAAATTTTTCAGATAACATTTACCAGAATTAAAGTCTCACATTTGATATTCTTTTGTTTAAAATCTTTTGCATTCATATAAGATATATGCAATCGGTTGCCTTATGAACTCATGTACTTTTCAATTTATTGCAAAGTAATAAGCTTATAGTTTTTTTAAAAATTGTTTTAGAAACTCATAATTTTACACACAAACTAAACCTTGTTGAGATAGGGTAATATAATTAATTTAATTTCACCTTAACTTATTATTGAGTTAATTTATCATGAAAAGCTCATAGTCAATTATGTTTGGTGTTTTAAACTAAACCTTGTTGTGATAGGGATAATATAATTAATCCAATTAAACATTAAAAGATTATTGACTTAATTTTGATGAAAAGCTCATAGTTGATCATCATGTTGAGTGTTTTGAGCATGGGTTGCAGGTTTGGCTTTGGAAAGAACTTTTACCATGTACAATGCAATTTGTACTTTTTGTGTGTAGAATGACACTTCCATGACTTTGTTTCCACATTCAACGTTGACTTATACATCGTTACTACTTTTTAACATTTTCGCTTTCAACACTTTTAACATGTAATGTCCATGTTAATTTCATATCATGATGTCATTTTTACTTTCAACACCTAATGTCATTTCTACATTCTATGCACAATGTCATTTCCACTTTCAACGTGTAATGTCACTTCCACTTTCAATTTTCAATGCACGACATCATTACCATTTTTAATGTGTAATTTTACTACTATCAACACACTACATTATTTCTACTATAATGTGTACAATTTCATTTCTTCTATTTGTGAAATATCAGTTTTGTGCAGGTTGTTTCCTCATTTCTACTTTTAACGCATGATGTTGTTTCTATTTTTAATGATGTTGTTACTAAACATTTCCATTTTTAATGTGAAACATCATTTTCAAGGCACAATGTTATTTCTACTTTCGATGTTGTTACTACTTTTAACATAGAATGTCATTTTTGGTTTCACACCGTTGTAAACACTACTTAATGTGGAGGGTCATTTTCACTCCAATGTGCAATGCTGTTTCAGTTTCAACAGGTGACATCATTTCCACTTTCATCATTTGTCACGTAAAAAAAGAAAGAAAACCAAGCATTGTCCATGGTGTGACCAGAATGAAGACCGTTAGTGCTAAAAATAAAATAACAAATTTCTTCCTCTACCAAGCTTTCAATGCTTACCAAATGCAATCTTCTCCAACATTTCCAAATGAATTATTAAGGCTACATGCTTCCTCTCTATACTTCACCTGATGTCTATAATAGCTTTGATAAAATAGCCTTGAAAATGAATTTAAAATAGCCTTGAAAAAACTTTTAAAAATGTTGCTACAAATTGTAACTTGTATGGTGAGTGTGGTGTGCTGGTGCTGCCCTCTTGCGTGTGAATTGGAATTTCTTCCTCTATTTTCCATTTCAAGTTCTTCTATATAACAATTCAATTTGCTTTTCAAAAGAAACTCGGAAACATTCTACACTATTAAAGTGATGTGACCTTAGTAATTGTGTTCCTCCTATATTGTAAGAGAAGTTTTTCTTCCTTTTTTTTTTTTGCTAATAAAATTGCTCTACCATGAAGGAACTAGAGAGAGTTTTATGATGGATGTAGCCTAGCCAATCTAGCAGCTGAGCCACCTTAAAAAGATTTGTTTTTTATCCTCTTTGATCTACATTGTTGTTTTGTTTTGTTTTTTTGAAGTTTTATCTTGGTGCTTCATATTTCTATCAGTCTCTTCCAAGTGCCTTCTATGTAGTACTAGAAACAAAAAATCAAACTACAAAGACATTTTGGATTTCCTAATTTTCCTATTTACTAATTAAAATGTTGAATTAGTCTTTAAAAATGATGATGGTACTAATTGTTGCAAATCTTTTGGTGCAATCAATTAAACATATTACTTGATTTATTAGACAATTAAATGATAATGACATTATTTAAGTACATCATCATCTTCACCAAACATTTTAGTTTTTTTCGACCAATCTCAATGCACATCATTTCAAGCTATTATCAACCATTAGATTAGAAGTTAAAACTTTTTAGATACAAACTTGAAGATTAAGATACTTTTGATGAACTGAAAACCCAATCACCTAACACAAGCATTTCTTGAAATGATGAATGTTATGTAAGTTATGTTAGGAAATGAATCAAGCAAAATATAAAAATAAAAAAATAAGGACAGGAAAAACAAGCACACATAGAATGTAGAATTTTCGTGGTTTAGCAAGATTGCCACTCATTCACAACAGCACTAGATTTTCATTCTATATTTTGTAGATTACAGTTACAAAAGAGTTTTAGAATGTTATATAAATATGCATCTAGAAATCATCCGTAACTGAAACTAGCCCATAATCCAATAATTTGGATTAGTCGCCACATGACTTCAAGAATCTCCCACTTGGAGACTAATCTAAGAAAACAAAACTCTTGTAACCTTACTTCTTCCACATACACCATCAACTCCTAGTGCAACATCTCCTCATCACTAACCATGAAGGCCTGATAAGGTAATGCAGAGTCTCAACTTAGTAGTGGTAACCACCTTGGTCAACATGTTTGTAGGGTTCTTTGACTTAGGAATCTTCCTTAGCAGTAATGTCCCAACATTTATTAACCCACAAATATGATGATACCTCAACTAAATGTGTTTAGATTTAGAATAAAAAATTACATGTCTAGCCAGATGTATGACACTCTAACTATTACTGAAAAGCTTGTTGCTATCCTGTGTCTTACCTAACTCTCTTAGAAAATCCTTCAACCAAATCATCTTCTTTCTAGCTTTTGATATAGCCATATACTCTACTTTTGTGGTTGAGAGAGCAATGTTCTTCTGAAGTCGAGACATTCAACTCATAGCAGTACTACCCACAATGAAAATATAACTAGTGGTGCTCTTCCTACTATCCAAATCACCTCCTTTTAAAAAAAAAGTATCATACCTAAAGTTCCTTTCAAATATCTCAAAAGCCACTTTATAGCTTCCTAATGCTCCCTTCTTAGATCAAACATGAACCTGCTAACAATTTCACTGCATGTGCTATGTCAAGTCTGGTACAGATCATAGCGTACATCAAACTTCCAAATAAAAGGGAGAGAAATAACATCCCTTCAACTTTTGACCCTTTAACTTCTGTAATTTTTGATCTTTCAACTTTCGTAACAAACAATCCTTCAACTTCTATAATGGGCAACACTTCAACTTTTGTAACACTCAATTCTTTAACTTCTATAATGACTAACCCTTCAACTTTCGAACCTTCAACTTCCAAGGAATGGCTGACCCTTCAACTTCTAGGGAATGACCCTTTAACTTCCAAGGAATACAAAGGAACAGCAAAAACCAAAAAATAGAATTTGGATCACCACGTAAGAAACCAATTTTGACATCTAACTACTCTAGATGAAAATCATCAGTAGCCACAATACTCAGCACTAATCTAATGGTAGTCAAATTTACTATAGGAGAGAAAATCCCTATGTAGTTAATTCCTCTTTTTTGTTGGAAACCCTCAACTACTAACCTTTCCTTATATCTTTTGCTACCATCATGTTCTTCCTTCACTCTGTACATCCACTTATTCTATAATGCCCTCTTTCCTTCTGGCAACTTAGTCAGTGTCCATGTCATATTCTTCTGGAGTGACTTCATCTCATCTCTCATAGTCAACTCCCACTTAACATGATCTATTGCCTAGATTGCTTCATCAAAACATTCTGGTTCCCTAGCATTAGTCAAAAGTAAATAATGTAATGAGGGAGAGTACCTATCTCTAGGCTTTGGTGTTCTAATAGACCTTCTCAACTAAGGTTTTGGTGTAACTATTTCTGACTCAACTTCAACTCATCTTTAGCTATCCTATTTCTAGGATTTTCTTGAATCCTTCCAACTACATCCCTCTCAGATATCTCTTCCAATTCAACCTTTTGACTTTCCTTTTCCTACCTCCTTGCATTGTTAGATTTTGATCCAAACCTATCCTTGTACAACATATGTTCATTAAAAGTGACATCCCTATGCGTTATAATTTTTCTATTTTAATCATCCCAAAAACGATGACCAAAATCATCAAAACCATAGCCAATAAAATAACATTTCTTAGCGTTAGGGTCAAGTCTATCTCGGATGTCAGAACCTAAGTGCACATATGATACACAACAAAAAAATTTTAAATGTGAAAAGTTTAGTGACTTTCCTTATCATTCCTCCTCAAGTATCTTAAAGTCCAGTAGAACTAAAGGTTCTTGATTTATGAGATAGGTTGTTGTGCTAATTACATCTATCCAAAACATCTTTGGTAGTCTAGAAGATATCCTCATGCTTCTAACTCTCTCATTTAAGATCCTATTCATTCTCTTAGTAACACCATTTTACTCTGATGTTTCAAGAATCATCTTAATCGTTCTGATCTCATTCTCAGAACAGAAAACCTTGAACTTTAGACTATCATACTTCCCTCCATTATTGGACCTTAAACACTTAACTTTCAAACTAGTTTGGTTCTCCACTTCTACCTTCCATATTTAAAATGTAGAAAACAAATTAGATTTATTTTTAAGAAAATAAACCCATACCTTTCTAGTGAAGTCATCAATGAATATGACATAATAGCAAGAGCCACCAAGGGAACTCACTAAGACTAGTCCCCATACATTTGTATGTACCAGTTCCAACTTATCAATATTATATGTTCTTACAACTTTTGAGCAATTGACTCTCTTCTAATTTTCATAAACACATCCTTTACATAAACCAACATCAATAGACTTCAAGTTTGGTAATCTCTTTAGTGAGGCCAGCAACTTCATTCCCTTTTCACTCATGTGACCCAACCTCCAATGCCATAGCATTGACATTAATTCTAAATCAACCACTGACACTATGTCTTTATTTATAAAGTGGTGTACAATGTTCCCACCTTATTTCCCCAAGCAATGATCATATTTCCTTTAATTATTTTCAATGATTCACCTCCAAATATTATACTCTATGCTTCAGCATCTATCTGACCCATAGAAATAAGGTTTTTGTTTAAACCTGGAACATGTCTAACATTCTGTAACTTTAGTTTCTTCCCATGAGCAATCTTTATATAAACATCATCCTTCCCCACAATGTTCAATGGCTCATCATCTATAAGATAAACCTTTTCAAAATTTTTAAAAACATAGTTATTAAATAGTTCTTTAGAAGGAGTAGAGTAAAACGATGCACATGAATCAAGCATCCAAGATTCAATACCACTATCCACACAACAAACTAGAGCATCAATAATTTCTTCAGTAGCTGCATTCGTTGAATCATCATGTTGATTTTTCTTTTCTTTCTTTGATGCCATGCACTATTTTTTGAGGTGATCTTTCTAATCACTATTCCAACAAGTGACATTCTTACGACCCTTTGATTTTCCATAGCCTTAATTCTATCCATGTTGAAGACTTCTACGTCTGGCTTCATTACTCAAGGCAGAACCTAAAGATTCACCTAACTCCCTTCTACTTATATCCTCATTGAGAATTAGATCTCAAACTCTAGACAACTTTAATTTTTGATCTCTTAATGGACTACTAACTATAGTCACTATTGCAGACCAGCTATCAGGCAATGATGATAACAAGATCAATGCTTTGATCTCATCATCAAAGTCGATTTTCATAGAACTCAACTGACTCATGATCACATCAAACTCATTGATGTGATCTGTAACTAACACACCTTCAAACATCCTTAGATTAAATAATTAGTGCATCAAATATATCTTGTTTGAGGTGGATGGCTTCTCGTACATATCTGATAAGGCCTTCATCAAACCCTAAGTAGCCTTTTCATTGATGATATTGAATGAAATGTTCCTTGATAATGTAAAACGAATCATCCCAAGAGCCTAGCAATCTAAATGTTTTCAATCCTCTTTATTCATATGATTTGGCTTCTTCCCCAATAGTGGTTCATGCAACTTCTTCTAGTACAAATAATCTTTGATCTGCATCTTCTAGAACCTAAAGTTCATCCCATTGAACTTTTAGATCTTAACTTTCCTATCCTCAAATGCCATCACTCCCATTGATCCTTTGCAAACCTCACTCTAATACCAGTTTGTTAGGAAACAAATCAAGTGAAAAAAACAAGAATAGAAAAAAAAAACAAGCACATAGAGAACACATAGAATTTTCATGATTCAGCAAGACTTCCACTCCTTCATAGATACACTAAAGATTCATTATATATTTTGTAGATTATAGTTACAAGAAATTTTTAGATCATTACATAAATATGCATCAAGAAACTATTTGTAATCAAAACTAGCCCATGACTTAATAATTTGGATTACTTGCCACATGACTCTAACATGTTAATGAGACTAGTTTTAATTTTCACATAGAGTTTCATCCCTTAGAGTTAGAATAACTCAAAAATGTAGAAATTTATCAATGATGATGGTTCCTTTAAAATAAGGAAATTTAGCAATAATGTTTGATTGAGTGCATATGATGAGAAGAGTTTTATTTAGTTTATTAGAATGCATCTTATTTGACCTTTGGATGTAACCATGTTGATGGGTCATCAATGGCCACATCAACTGGGCCCAATCAACTAGGCCCCATTGATGTAGGGTCTATCCTTGCCTATAAATACATATTCACTAGCTATATTTATGACATCAATTAGTCATAGTGTAGTGAAGCTATTATAGTGTCTCCATTTGAAAGTTAGAATGTTTTCCTAAGTGCTCATAGCAGGAATCATTAAGTGGACAGATCTTTATTCAAGCATTGTTGTACCTAAGCACGATAGTGTGTACAATAATAAAAGATGAGCTTCTTGATAAACCTTGCATCATTTTGGATAGTTTATATATTTATTCATGCATTCAATACTTTTAGTTGTTTGTTTAATGTTTACTAGTAATTGAGCTAATTAAGCAAGATAAGCTAGATAGATTAAATACATAAGTAGGATCGCTTTGAGTGTAACATGTATTCACTTGGTAATCCCAGTAGTGTTATTACTTGGTGCACCCAATAGCGTAGTGCTTGGTAACGTGGTAGTGGATATGTGGTTTCAAGATGTGTATGAAAAGTGGGATTGGATGCTTATGTTAGGACTAGTTAGAGACCAATTAGTTTGTTAATTTAGATTAGTCATCAAATTACTTTATCTCTTTCTCTCTCTCTCTCTCTCTCTCTCTCTCTCTCTCTCCAAGCACCAAAGAACATAAAACATAAAATGATAAAAATCATATGTCTCGATTGCACTTAACCATACCTTTGTACTTCACAAGTGTAATTGGGAAGACAACAAACAACCTTAGGGCAAGATTCACTTCCTAGAAGACTAGTGCACTAGAAACTATAAAGTCCATACAATTTGACTAGATCATGTATGAGTGCTTTTTGATTCATATGGTTGGGCGTAGGGGTACCTCGTCACTCATCATTGGTGTCATTACTAGGGACTTTGTTCATTGAATTGTATGCTATCTAGGATTAGTGAACATTATTAATATCATTAGATAAACCCAAGGTCAACATCACTTCCACATGACCTATAATTACAAAAGCACACTGATTATTTTACTTGCAAAATTTCTTCTTTTCACAAGCATCAAGATGTCAAATTGCTAGTCCCACAAGAGTGCAAAATGGTATATACTCATCTAGATGAGCATGCACCTAACTTTACTTTCATCCTACATTAGGATGAACAACTGTGATAGCATGATATGGAGGGCAACATCGTAATGCCTCCTGATCAATCTATGCTTAGGATGCTGGTTGAAACTCTTAAGAAGTTGAGCATCCCAAATATTCAAGAGAAATATTTTGTGAATGGTTATGACACTAATGAGTACTGTCCCATTGAAACACAATGTAAAAGAGATCAACACCAGGAGAAGCACGATGAGTTTATGAAGGGAAAGCACTTTAGTAATCCTTTATTCCTACTAAACCAAGATGATAATGTGGATCCTCCCCTTGAGGGTTCCCAACATGAAGATTCTCCACCCTCTATTATTGGTGATAAGCATGTTGCCCTAAACTTGCGATCCACTATTCATAAACTAGGCTCAGGGAAAGGTGATAGTCAAGGTAGGAACTTGGGCAAACATTACAATGGCAAGGGATCTAAAAATTGTGATCATAATGAGTGAAGAGGTGGTGGTAGACACCACAATGGTAGTGATCGTGCACCTTCCTCTTCATCCAATTTCAAACATTCCTCTTCATCTTCTAGTTCTAATAGAATTCATTAGAGAAATAGTCATGATGAAGGTGATCAGTAGGATAACAATGATCATAGAGCCAACCAAGAATGAAGGGGTGATAGAAACCATCATCGATGTCATTGACAAAATCATGATGATAAACCTCTATTAGCAACTCAAATAATACTTAACATTATAGAGGTAGTTAATATTTCAACTAAGCATGTGAAAGACAATCGGATCAAGCACTTAGACATGAACACCATCCCAAGATTTGAGTGGGAATACAACTTTGATCCACAGTACCATATACAAGCTTTCCATGATGCTTGTGCCTTATAGAACATTGAAAANCTACAAGCTTTCCATGATGCTTGTGCCTTATAGAACATTGAAAATGACTGGAAGAAACTCAAGATATTCCCCAAGAAACTCATCAAGAAAGCTAAAAGCTAGTACTAGTCCTTGGAGCCAAAGTCCATTCATAGATGGAGTACCATGTTTAAGCTATTTAATGACAACTACCAAACATACTCTAGAGTGTCTAATTTGAGAAGGCAAATCCAAGACTGGAAATAAGGAACACATGAACCCTTGGATGCTACCATGGGAAAATATTATTCTCTTACATCGATGTCCTAGCCATGGTTATTCTTAGAGGAAATAACTCCACCACATCACAGATGGACCCAGAGCAGAAACTAGAAGAACTCTTGGGGTGTATGCCTAAGGAAGATTGTCTAAATTGAGAGCTCATCAGATCCAATGGATGATAAAGTAGGTAGCACAAGAAGAAGGAGAGTTGTGGAAAAGGAAAAGTATAGAAGAGTATAATAGGGACCCTGCCATCAAAAAAAGGAAGGTTCAATTTTATGATGAGGAATCACCACTTGATAAAGTGATGAATAGGAAAGCCTTGCCCATCCAAAAATTTGTTTATGATATTTTAGCAAAGTTTGATAAATTATGAGACTCTTTAGATGAAAAATTTCAAATTTCTATGAAGATTGCTGAAGAATCCAAAGAGCACAATAGTGATCATAACCATAGGAGGTAGAAAGAAGCTAAGTATGCCTACCAAAGAGATAAGGACAAAGCTGCTATAGTAGAAGAAGTTGCGAGGACAAACTATAAAGATGATATCAATTGTGAAATTTTTCAAGATGAACATTCAAAGGGATGTTTCCCTATGATTTCACACTTACAAGAGTTTGGCATGTATGCATTGAATCCATGACTAGCAAGGAGGTAAGCACCTAGACGATTACCCTATCCTCAAGGCAATCTAAGGTAGCTCCACTAGCACCAACAAGCTTATTATCCAAGTGAATATTCATCACAACCATATGAGCAATACCAATAATGGCACCAACCACAATCATGGGGAATGCCATTGCCAAAACAACAATATCCTTATAAATAACTAAATCCATATGGGTACTATGCTCAACAACCTATCTCTCTAAGAAGTTTTGTAAGCCACACCTCATTTTAGCATCACTATCACCCTCTAGAGTACCATCAAACATATTCTTCATCTACTCGAGGAAAGAACCCATATTCATACCATCCTTTGCATCCATCTGCACACATCCCTGCGCCCTTAACCTAGTTACCTCCTACTCCATTCATGCAAGATGAAATTCTTCCATAGTTGTAGCAATGAAATGCTACAAGGTTTGTACATTCATAACTGGCCTTTTAGCCAAGTGGTTTAGATAATCGTTCTAGGAAATTATCCTTCTTCGAACCCAACAACACTCACAACCTAATACAGTTGGTCACCTTGTATCTCCAACACCCTCATCCTCTGTGTCGAACACATTTAAGTATCCTTCAAACCAAGTGCCACCTTAGATCTACACTATGATGTTAACTCATGCTATTTTTGATTGGATTAAGGCTAACAATCTTTCCATGAAAAGATCTGTCTCAAGAAGTCCTCTCATTTACTTGCAGATTGCTAGACATGAGCCATGCAAGGCTCTTCTTGATTCTAGTTCTAGTGTCATTCTCATCTCCCATGATATGTACAAAGCTTGAAACCTAACACCTCTCAAGAAGAGCAACATACATTTAGAATTGGTAGACCAATCAATCACTATTCCTTTAGGATTAGTGGAGGATATTGTGACCATAGTTTGTAGGCGGTCCTATCCTATCAATTTTTTAGTGATCAAGGTTGAAAACTACAAAGGTAACTCTCCCAACATTATGGAAAGGGCTTGGTTAAGCACAGTAGATGCATGTATGGGTATAAGGGACCTCTCCTTGGAAATATCCAAGGAGAATAAATTTGGACATTTAGAGAAGAATCATGTTCCATGCATTGCATACAATGATAACAAGTGCAATTGTGTGCAAAATATCTAGTCCATCAAAAGTATATTCATTAAAGCATGTAATCAATGTGCACATGAAATATATATCCAAAGGTGCCTCCACATTGTAGCCACAAAATAGGAGGACTCCCAGTGGTTGACAGTTGACTCTGATAGTAGCACACTATGCATGGAACCTACTAAGAGCTTAACATGTACTTATGTCAAAGGCATGGATGAACTTGAGCAAGTTCATCACCAACTCTGCAATGAAGAAGATGATGATACATGTTGGGGAGAGTTGGAAATCCTTAAAAATTTCAAGCAGGAACCCTTTGAGTTAAAAACTCTATCAGTCGACATGGAATATGCATTTTTGAATAATGATAAGTTGGTTATAATTAATGTAAATCTTGCTACTAAACAAACAGAAAAGCTATTGTAGGTGGTTAACAAGTGGCCAATAGCCTTTGCTTGGTCATATCCCAAATTTACTGGAATTGATGCATAGATATGCTAGCATTGCATCTACACTAATCCAACCATGAAGCTAAGAAGGTAGCCACAAAGGTGGCTAAACCCCAAGTTGAAGTAGATCATCAAGGAGGAAATAGAACAACTTCTCAAAGCGAGGTTCATCTATCCCATCACAGATAGTGAGTGGGTGAGCTCACTTGTAATTGTACCAAAGAAAGATGGCAAGTGGTAGGTTTGCATTGACTTTAGGGTGTTAAATATGGCAACATTTAAAGATCATTTCCCATTGCCATTTGTGGACCAAGTATTGGACACCATCTTTGAGCATTGCTATTATAGCTTCTTGAATGGTTATAGTGGCTATAACCAAACCCAAATTGCACTAGAAGATCAGGCCAAGACAACATTCACGAGTCCCTATGGGACTTTTAGATATGGTAAGATGCCATTTGGTATGTGCAATGCCCATATAACATTTCAACACTTGGTCCTTAGTATTTTTCAACATCAGATTGATAGTGGGGTAGAAATATTTATAGATAATTTTTCTACCTATAGGGCTACATTTGATCAAGCCCTAGATCGCCTTGACCAAGTACTTAAAAAATGTGTGAAACAAACCTCAGGCATAATTGGTAGAAAAACCATCTAATGGCCTAGTAAGGCATAGTATTAGGGCATCAAATTTCACAAAAAGGGATTGAGGTAGACCCAGAGAAGATAAGGGTTATCCAAGGAATAACATGCCAACTAGAGATAGTTAAAGATGTCTAATCATTTCTTGGACACATTAGTTATTATTAACGATTCATAGAGATTTTCTCTAAGATTGCAAAGTCGTTGGTTGAGCTTACAATGAAAGATACACCATTTTTTTGGACTAAGGAGTGCGAACATGCATTCTAACTACTAAAGGAGAAACTTGTAGAAACTCCAATTCTATGCTCACTAGACTGGTCCAAACCATTCTACATAATGGTAGATGCAGCTAATTATGCCTTGGGAGCTATGCTTATGGAGTTGGAAAATAAGAAATGTCCATATTATATTCACTATGCTAGTTGAATCATTGTGGATGCACAACTAAATTACAGCACAACCGAGAAAGAATTGATGGAGGTGGTGTATGCTCTTGAAAAGTTCAAGGACTATGTTTTTGGTTATAAAATATTTGTACACACCAATCATAGTACCATTCTCTTCTTGATGAACAAGCCAACGATGAGCCCCCATATCATACGGTGGCTCATGATCTTACAAGAATTTGATCTCACAATGGTAAATCAAAAAGGGATTGAGAATGTGATCGTTGACCATCTCTCTTGGTTAAGATGAGATAACAAAGAGGAGGAGAGTCCACTCTCTAATCAATTTCCAGATGAACTCCTCTTTATAGGAGTAATAAATAACCAAGTGCCCATAGAAAAAAAATGACATGATGGCATCCTCACTTACCTTCTCACATTGGAAATTCCAGAGAATTTGGACTTTAGGAAGAAACGATAGTTTCTAAATCGAGCAAAGTACTTTATGAAAATAAATGGACACCTTTATAAGGTGTGCGTTAATGGCCTGATTTGTTGGTGCGTTCCTAATGTGAATTAACTATACATTCTCCAAGATGCTCATGAAGGTCCTTGCAGAGGCCACTATGTAAGAAGGCACATGGCCATGAAAAATCCTAATGGTAGGATACTATTGGCCTATATTCTTCAAGGATGCCCACCAGTTTGTCTGATCTTGTGAACGCTACCAAAGAGATGGTGGGATGACCACTCGAATGGAGGGTCCTCAATAGTGGATTCAACCACTAGAGCCTTTTGACATATAGGGCATAGACTTCATGGATCCCATCACACCCATGTCCAATAAAAAGCCATTTATCATTGTAGCAGTCGACCATTGCACCAAATGGGTAGAAGCAATAGCCGTCATTGATTGTACATCATCCACTACTACTAGATTTGTATAACAAAATGTTGTGAACATGTTTGGGATGCCACAAGCACTGATTTCTGACAACAAAACCAATTTTACATGTGCCACTTTTAGAAATTTGATGTAATGCTTGAAGGTTGAACATAAATTAATAACACCCTATCATCCCCAAGCCAACAGTCAAGGTGAGGTAACTAACTAAGAAATTACAAAGATCCTAACAAGGACTATAAGCAAATATAGGAGAGATTGGAGCACAAACCTCAATGATGTTCTTTAAGCATACTACTCAAAATGGAAACTCGTTATTAGCTACTCTCCCTATGAATTAGTGTACAGAGAACTTCCAATGATCTCAATTCAATTTGAACTCCATACACTCTTAACAACCTATGATCTAGACCTTGACTTGAGTCTAGCAAAAAGAGAAAGATTGGTCAACTTGAATGTGCTAGATGAAAATCAATTAGTGGTCCTATCTTTAAATGAAGTGAACAAGACATTCAATAAGCAAGGACATGACCTTAGAATACATAAAGTAAAATTTCAACTGGAAGATAAGGTTCTCTATTGGAATCCTAAACATGTACCCTAGAAAGCCAAGTTCCAAATCTTGTGGGAGGGACCTTATGTAATTGATCAAACCTTTTCTTCTGGAGCTATGTTAATCTACAAACCTAAGTGCCCAAATAAAAAGTAGTTGGTCAACATCTAAGAAGTGAAACCTTTCTTAAAACCAAGATAAGCTAATGCAACTACCACCTCAACATATGGACAACCATGCTCTATTTTCACATCTATTCCTTTCAATACAATCATGGGGGAGATGGCCATCCATGCTAACCATCCACATGGCTCCTTAGTTTTTTTTTTTTTGCTATTTTTTATTTTCCATGTTTTTGATTTTGCAATTTATTTATTTTACAACTTTTCAATTTTGAAAATTTTTTCCATTTTACACCATTTTTTGTTTTACACCATCGTTAGTACATTTGAATCTTTCTTGGATAATTTACACTTTATTATAAATTTTACTTTATTTGTTTGAGTGTGAATTTTCATTATTTTTGCTAATAAAAGTGCTTTATTATTGTAGGACACAGTGCCACTATTGTTGTTTACTAAGGATGGTTTGTGCTTAATGTTGTGATTATCAATGTTTGGTCTCTATTTTCAAATTTTGATATCTGATGATTATGATATGGTTTATTTTTCATTAAACAAACAATGAGTTCACATCATTCACACATCCACAAACTCTATGGTTTTCCTTATTCTAGAAGTTTAAGGTTCCTTTCATTAAAGGAACTTTTAATCAATTGGTGATCTTGGTAGTTTCCAAAATTGGGAAGGATTTAAAGGTTTGTACAATGTGTGACTTCAAGAGGACTCAATACTCTTTGTACTCTTTTACTTGCATGAATGCTTGGGTCTTTTGCATTGACTACTTACCATTCCATGTTAACCACTTCAGGAATTCAACTAAAGTCTTTTCATGGCATGATTCCCATCTAAAAAAATAGAGAGAGAGAGAGAGAGAGAGAGATATGGGAATTCAAATTATATCCCTTAAAGAAATAAATGAGCTACAAGCATTGGTTATGGAACTAGAAAGACATGTTACCCATGCTTGAAGGTCCCCTCTAACTAAGGCCCTCTCTTACTTCTTACTTCTCTTTTCTTCTCTTTATAGAATGGTGGTTCTTTTGTGGGAGCACTCTTGTATCTCAAGGGGTGGATCAATCTTAGAGTATCTATGCGAAGTCACTGAAAGAGGCTAGTTTTGGTCTGAACTAAGGATGGATTTTCTCAAGTCATTTTAAACATAGACTCCACAAGGGATTTCTTATGACCTCAATTCAAGATTCCATTCCACCTTATCATTCATCCATTTATGCTACCACAACTCACCTCACTACTAATTTCTATGTTATGCTTGATGTCTTAGTTTGATGTGTTGAAATTCTTCGATAGATTCTTCCAGATTGGTCCTTAAATTTTTATGATAATTAAATCAATTGTGGAGCCCATGGACTCCTTAGTTGAGGTTATGCAAGGGCAAATTGGGCACATGCCTACTATGGGGATGACCCACTTGCATATCTCTTGGTTTGGATAGTTAAGCCCCTTTACCTTAGACATTGCTACAATCCTATCTTTCACATATTTTATTGCGTATTCCACTATGTGCTCCTTAAAACTCTCATTAAATTCATTCTCCAATACATTTTCTCAATTTTCTAATTTTTTGAGCTTCAACACCCTCTTCTATTATTCTCATCATATTCATGGCTTTTTAGGCTTCTATTTGATCCCATTTGATCCCAATTTCACTCAAAAACACCTTATATTTTTTAAGTTTGACTAAAGTCAATAAAAGTCAATGGTGATCAACATCTGTGTTGACTAGGCCTAGTCGACATAGTTGACCCTGTTGACTAGACCTAGTCAACGCAAGCCAAAAACTCTATAAATGCCAACAAGACACTATCATTTTTTGACATTTTCTTCATACCACAAGGGGATTTTTTGCCGTTTTCAAAGCCCAAATCATTCCAGAGCCCATAACTTGCTAACCATTTATCCAAATCACTCTGTTTTTTGATGCTAGAACTACTGAAGATAAGCTCTTAATTGTGAAGGCCACAAACCTTAAGATTTTTGATGAATTTTTTGAAAAATTTTCTAAATTTCCTAAAGGGATTAATGAATACAATGATATGAAAACATCAATTTTTGAGAGTTAACCCTTTCAACACCTTCTGGAATGACTTATTAACATTAAATACAAATAAAATAATGATTCAAATGGATAAAATTAGCCATAATAACAACTTAGCCAAGTTCAATTATTCCAATGAGATAAGGTATTCCAATTATTTCTTGTTACACAACAATTGCTAACCCATGGTCATGTTGTGATTATGGATGGTGCCAAGACCAAACAACCATAGGAGGGAGCAATATTGCAATTGAGGAAGAAAACACCTAAGGCTAGAAGGGGCCAATAAGAACAACCCCAAGAACAACTAGGAGCAACCCATGCAATAAGACCTCTTTGAGAGGAGCTAAAAGTGGAATCTATTCGATAGGTTCTCAAAGAAGAAGCTAAAATAGAAAAATCATAGCATGGGAAAGCACCAGGACCCATACTATGGCTGAAAGTCACACTAACATAAGCTTGCCTCAATACCATCAGGCCCTGTAAAATCTAATGATTAGTTCTCTAGGAACTAAAATTTGGACCATTTTTAGAGCATGCTCTAGTAGAGGTGAGAATGTAATTACAAACCTCTCCCATGTGCCCAATCATCAGTTCTAGTGGGAAGTGGTACATAAAAGAGATGTACCTCTTTTGAAACAATAGAAAGGTAGGCTCCACCCTGAAAATCAAGGATATTTAGGTGTTCTACTCAGCTGATGTTATTGCACAAGTTCTTGGGTTGCCTAACACTAAGACACAATTGGCAGAGTTGTTGACATAAGCTGATCCTTAGGCTAAAAAGGAGTGGACCCAGTGGTGTTATAGGGTTAACCGTAAGAAATTTGGTGCACTCACACCAGCAGAACATGCATACTCTAAGATAGTGGCCTATTACCTTAATCCAATGGTGAAGCCTAGCAAGGTGACTACCTTTTCCACCTATGCATGTGTCACTCTAATTGGGAGATTTCTAGTGAACCTTCAACAATTGATCTATTTAGAGATCGAGAAGTGCTTCAAGAAAATGAACATGGAAGGAAAACCCTACCTTTCCCATGCCTCATCCAAAAACTTTGCAAAAGGATAGGGATAATTTGCTATGCAAATGACATGATCAAGCATACCCCCATTGCCTTGTGGTCTGACATGATGAAAGACAAAACACTTGTTGTGTCAAAAGAAGGGAAGCAATAGTCACCACCTCCACCACCTAATAAAGAAACAACATTGAAGGCTTGTGTAGCCATTTAACACTTATGCAAAATCCAAGAGTAGCTCTTACATGAGTTGGAACAACATGCAATAATGAGTGGTGTAGACCCATTTGTATATCGACTTGCAAAGAGTCACCTTAATGAGGTGGCTTAGACAATTAGCTAGATGGAAAGAGGTAGACCAATATTTTCTACCCAAAAAACATAGTTACCCACGAGATCGAATCCTAGTGCCTAAGAGGTGACGATGTCTCTATCTTAACACCATTTATTTCTAGAAATATCTAGAAATGTAGCCTCTTTTTCAATGTGCTTGAAGGAGGACAAGGGGGCAAATGTATTGGTGATGCAACATCAAGGATAGGAGACTACTACTAAAGTAGTTTCTAATCAAATAGCAGAAGCACTTAATGCACCTGGGGTGTTTTTACTAGACGTATCTACACTTCAAGATGTGTAGATGTCCATAGGAATGATTAGTAGAAGATTGAGTGCAGCCCAACATGAAGAGTTATTAGACCAACTAATGGGAACTTGGCAAATGATTCTGGATATCTTTAATTTTCTAGACAACATTACTATAACCCAGTTGGAGCTGATTAGCAGAAGATTGAGTGTATCCCAACACAAAGAGTTATTAGAACAACTAATGGGAACTGGGCAATCGATTCTGGATATCTTTAATTTTCTAGACAACATTACTATGACCCAGTTGGAGCTACTAAAGGTAAAGGGCAAATGCATCATCCTAGAAGATAAACTTAAAATGGCTCAAGCATAAAACCAACATTTGGCCATGGAAGTTGTTGAATTGCATGCCCGTTCTGCTGATCTTGCACTCCTCATCCTTGGAATAACTAGAGAATGACTAAAATAAGCTAAGGAGGAAATAGTGATGACCATCTTCAACTAGTTCATAGTGGAGGTAAACACCTACTTAGTTTAGAATGACTTGGTTCAGATGCGCCAAGAAAATGAATTGTTAATTGTCAAAAAACATCACCTGGGCAATGTTAATGCACAAAAGCAATAGATGTAGGAATTTATTCATCAACAGTAGGAGCAGCTTGCTAGTGTAAACATAGAGTTAAGGAAATTATCTACAAAGAATAAAAATCTATCTATGGAGGAAGTTTAAGCCTTACGACAAAAATCTGCCATCGAGATTTCCACCTAGAAAAATGAGGCTCTCAAATTTGAAAGAATTAAAAATAAATATAGAGACTCAGTTGGCCTACAAAAGGAAGTGAAAGAGAAGCATCTTCAAATTGCTAAGGCAAAAGTAAATGAGACCCTTCAAAAACTTCAACAAGGAAGACAGGTATGATAGCCCATCATTGATAGAATAGATGCCTATAACAGAGTAGAGATTCACCTAAAGGAGTTGCAAATTGAAAAACTAATAGAGTATATGAACCTGATCAATCTCCACTATGAAAATTTGGTGATGCTAACTATTGGACGACTATGGTCAAAACTTGAAAAGTAAGTTGCTAGCTTGTACTTGTTGTATGAGGTTGAGTTCAAGCATCATAAGGACACCAGGAAAAAGCTTGAGACAGAAAATGCTAAACACAAGGTTTTTAGGGTATGATTCACTGATCAATGATCAATTGTTGAGAACCTGACCAAGAGAATCAATGATTACTAGGAGCTATAAATCATAGTAAGGGCATTTGATATCAAACACAAGCAATTCGCTTCATGGTTCATCAATGCCAAGGAGCTATTCTTAGCAATTCCATGTCCTTGGAATGTGCCCTTTCCAACCCACATTGGCGAAGCTGTGTGGACTATGCATGATCCCATGAGTAAGGAGAAGAAAATGAAGGCATTAATAGATGCCTTTTACCTCCTTCTAGAAGTTTTAGTAGCAGTAGAATAGCCATAAACACCTTAGCTACCGTATGTGCTTGAAGCCAACGAAGGTTCCTTGGAACCTCAAGAGCCACCACCACCTAGGACTATTTGACCATCTACACCAACTTCATGCCATTAAAGAAAATGTCATCCAATTTTGCAGAGTCATGTGATGGTGTTCAATTTTGTGTTATGAACACTACAATTTTTTTAATTTGTTGATATATACTCAGGTACTCAATTTTTTCAAGTTAATTTTTTAAGTCTAGAGTCAATCAATAATCCCACACCTTTTCAATTTTGTAAAGAACTTGAGGATGAGTTTTCATTCACTCATGGGGGTATGATGGATTTTTAGTGGTCGTGTCAATTGGGCCTAGTCAACTAGGCCCTATCGACTGGGCCCTATCGATGCATCGTTTCATGCATTGACTAGGACACGTTGACGCAAGGTCTATCTTTGTCTATAAATACATGTTCACTAGCTAGATTTATGGCATCATTCAGTCATAGTGTAGCAAGGATCTTGCAATTTTTCCATTTGAAAGTTAGAATATTTTTCTGAGTTCTTGTAGTAGGAGTCATTAAGTGTATAGATCTTTATTTGAGTGTTATTGTACCTGAGCATAATAGTGTGTACACCAATAAAGGCAAGCTTCTTAATAAACCTTGTAGAATTCTAGATAGTTTAGATATTTATTCATGCATTCAATGCTTTCAATTGTTTATTTAATATTTACTAGTAATTGAGCTAATTAAGAGAGATAAGCTAAATAGATTAAATACATAAGTACAACTGCTTCAAGTGTAACATCTATTCGCTTAGTAATCCTAGCAACATTATTATTTGGTGTGCCTAGTAGCATAGTGCTTAGTAACCTAGCAGTGGATACATGGATTCAGGACATGTATGGAAAGTGGGATCAGATGGTTATGTTAGGACTAATTAGAAACCAATTAGTTAGTTAATTTAGATTAGTCATTAAATTACTTCATCTCTCTCTCTCTCTCTAAGCATCAAAGAACATAAAACATAAATGATAAAAATCATATGCCTCGATTACACTTAACCATACCTTTGTACTTTGCAAGTGTAATTGGGAAGACAATGAATGACCTTAGGGCAAGATTTACTTCCTAGAAGACTAGTGCACAAAAAACCATAAAGTCCACAGAATTCAACTGGATCACATGTGAACGCTTTGTGATTCGTATGGTTGGGTGTAAGGGTGCCTTGCTGCTTAGCACATGTATTTTCATTATTTATAGTGTTCCTTTGAATAAAATTGAGAAATTGGAAAACATGTGTCATTCTTTTAACTATCTTTTACCTTTCAAAAGTCAACGCTACAAAGTGGGTTTATGGTAGTGTGATAAATAAAGTGTGTTACTAAGATCTACGATATTGTTTTAGACTTTTAGATAGTATTAAGAACTCTTTTATAAATTGATATTTAAATGTATCAATGATGGATTTACAAAATGAATAAATTGTGTAGAGTATATGTTAGAAATAGCAATGCTAACACATGATATTTTACTTAAAAGTAAAATAAAATTGTCAATATCGATAATTAGAAAAAGTCATTAGATTGTTAAATATTGGTAATTATTAAAGCTTTTGAAGATAACTCTCAAAATATCTAAAATATTTCTGGAAGGTCTAAACTATACTTAAAGATGTTCCATGAGATATCATCAAATATATTTAGAAATAACTTAATAAATTAACCATATAATAAAATAAGAAAGACTATTACCTTAAACTACAATTCAATGCCTACAAATATTTAAGCTCAAAATACTCAACAATCTTCTACTTTTAATCTTGAAAAAACTATCACATAGTAATCAAATACAACTTAGAATAATAATCAAGCATATCATAACATATCATAGGATAATTGATCATCATCAAAGTTATAAACTATATTTAAACAAGGCACAATAAAACACATAACATATAGTCTAGTTCTCATATCAAGTTAAAGTATCATAGTCAATAATATCTTTCCAAATAAGAATGATGTTAGGCCAAAAACACAAAAAATAAATAAAAAAATAAATAAAAAACATAACAAAGTATAGAATAGACTAAACATGGGCATACATTTTCTTGAAAAAACAACTTAACCCAAAATAAACACAAGCACATATATTTTAGTAAAAATAATCAACCACAAAGCATCAAGGCCTCCTTTTTTTCATAAAAAGATAAACTAAAGTAACATCATAAGCTCAAAGAAAAAGTAATTAATCCACCACTACAACTAGTCAAACATCTTAAAGAGAAAGCATAATATAAAGCAATCAAATAAAATACAATGGGCAAGATTTATTCAATCACAAAGATCATAGATAACAAAGACTATGAACATGAATAAGTGATTTCAACAAATAGTAAGACTTTTAATCAAGTTAACAAAAACCTAGGATTAATAGAAACAAAGAAGAATAGAGAACTATGAAACATCTAGGTTAGATTAAAAGAAAAAAGAATTATTAAATATAGAGAGCACATGAAAATTTTAGCAAGTTGAGTAAATCATATCTAGAAAATACTAAAAATACCTAGAACAACTAAGGTAAATACCAATGGCATTCCAACCATGAGAAGAAAGAAGAAGCTAAACTAAAGAAGATATTAAAATCTTCTACATCACTCAAGATCTTCTAGGTCAACTCCATCCTTCACAAATTAATTTGAATTTAGTATTAGACTCATTTTCTAAGCATGATTCTTATGAAGAAATGCATGAACAAATTGGATATGCTTTTTATAATTGATGAGAGGTGGGAACCCCCAACGTCCAACCATACAAAGCACAAGCATTCACACACAATCCAGTCGAATTCTATGGATGGAACTAGTGGTGGCATCTAGATCATTATGTCTTGATCATAGTTTGTTGTTTTCCCAGTTAGACTAGTGGTAGCTTTGTCATATATGGTTTAGTCCAATGTGAGACATATGATAATTGAAGTTATTGCAACCTTATGTTACTCCTAACGATAATAGATAAATTAATTATTTAATCTAATTAACAATAGAAAGTAAGTTCTAAACTAGCCTATAATTGATGAGTGTCCATTCCTAGCTTGCTATATACATCATGAATCCACATATCTGCTACTAGGATTACCGAGGACTATGCTACTAGGCAAACCAAGCAATAATGTTGCTAGGGTTACCAAGTGAATATATGTTTACACTTGAAACCGATCACGCTCATTCTACCAATTCATTAATATAGATGGAAATGCAAATATTGACTAAATACATTAAAAGTAAATTTCATGAAAGGTAAATCTAATCTAAGTTAAAGTGTTGTAATGAATAAGAATTAATCTCAATCTTATTGTCATTCATGGAATGTGTCCAAGTACATTGCCACTCAAATAAGACATTGTACAACTAACTCAGATCCACACTGTGGATACTCACTAACTGTTCTCTAAGACTATGGAATAAAACTATAAGAGTTTGACTACTCTATTGGTAAAAGAATGTCCAAACCATGTGCCTGAGTGTTGTATTTATAGGCTAGCATGCATCCCACGATATCAGATATCCAACATCACTTCTTGAGACTCGATATAAGGTATCTGATATTAGGGCTTTGGTATCAAAACTAGACAAAATACACTTCATCATACCCTCATGCCTGAATGAAAACTTATTCTCAAGTGAACAAAAGAAGGAACAAATCCCTTATAAAATATTAAGAAGGTATGGGATTATTGACTGATGTTAACTACTAACTAACTCTGAGTGCTGCATTACAAAATTTTATTCACGTGGATGTATACAAAATGAAAAAGTAACAAAATGAGTAGATAGACATTGAAGATTACAAAATTTGCAAAGGTCTTCAAAAATTTGTTGAAGATGATTCTTCTTGTTGCCATTAGCAATGGCAGACTTCCCACTTTGGTTATTATGTTGATGCTTCTTTGGTTATGCAAAACATTCTTGAAGGATGGACTAAAATTTCTTCTCATCATCCCATGGATCTAGCAAACATGTGATGTTTGAGTTACTATCTTACATGTGCTATGATTTATCCATGGGAATATCCTCTGTTGTCCCCCTCTTGGCTTTGTTTTTGTGCTTGGTAAAAGACCTTATTCCTTAGGCATTTCTTTTAGCATCACTATAGTCACCAAAGGATCAACATTAGTTTTGATAAATTTTTACTTAATAATCAACCTTTTTCAAATCCCTTAGTTTGCATTTAAGCACAAGGTGATGAAAATGTACTATGCTCAAGGCTACGAGGTAACTAAAATCATCAAGCTATTCATCTTATTTTGGTTAATTACTATTAGTTACCATAATATTTAAAAATAGGATGTTAGAAAAAAATTCAAAGTGCACAAGCTTTTGAACAATTGAAACCAAAGGTCTAATTCATAATGTTTTCAAGAAATATTAATGGATATGAAAATAGAAGATTAGGAAAAATTAATGAAATGAATGAGAATTAGTCCCAGAATTATCCATAAATTTAGAAAAACCATCATTAATTTTCTACAAGATGCAAAGGTTAGTTCAAAGCCATGACCAACAAAAAGTTATGCAAGTGGGTCCTCCCGAAAGCAAGCTCATGTCCTTGCATAACCACTTCTATAGATGTTCATGGGCACCCTCGAAGTTAAATGTAGATCATGTCTTTATTTCAAATAATAAAAAACTTCCATGGTTGGGATGTTGTACTATACTACATGATGAGTCACATTTCTTGGCTACATCAACAAGGCCTCGTTAATGCAACCTCATTGACTAGGCCTCATCAATGTAGTGTCCACTTTTTGCTTATAAATACATGCATACGAACTACATTTATGGCAACAAGATTTTAGTAGTAGTGAAGCCCTTGCAATTTGTTCATTTGAGAGTTAGAATATTTCTCCCAAATGCCTGCAACAAGAGTCATTGAGTATATGGATCTTTATTCAAGCATTGTTATCCCTAAGCACAACAATGTGTATAGCAATAAAGATGAACTTCTTGATAAAATTTGTAACATTATAGATGGCTTAAATGTTTCATTTATTCATTTAATGTTTTTAATTATTTATTCAATTTTTTTCTGTAATTAAGCTAATGAAGTAATTAAGCAACATAAGATAGATAGATTAAACACATAAGTACGACTACTTCAAGCATAGCATGTATTCACTTGGTAATCCCATGAGTGTTATTGCTTAGTACACCCAGTATCCTAGAAATGGATACGTGGGTTTAGGACATGTGCAAAAAGTGGGACCAAATGCTTTTGTTAGGACTGCTTAGATACTAGTCAATTAATTAAATTAAATTAGTTAATCCAATTACTTTTATCTCCCTTTAAACAAAAAAACCATAAAATACAAAATGATAAAAATCAAATGCCTCAATTACACTTAATCATACCAGTGTACATCACAAGTGTAACTAGGAAGACAATGAACAACCTTAAGGCAAGGTTCACTTCCTAGAAAACTAGTGCACTAAAAACTATAAAGTCCATGAAATTTGACTGAATCATGTGTGAACGCTTTGTGATTCGTATGGTTGGACATAGGGGTACCTCATTGCTCATCACTACACAAAACCAAAAGGGTCATAATTGCATGCAATAGTAAGGTAAATAATGGGATGAGCAATGATTGCAGAGATTAGGATGTAAGGTACTTGATAATGTCCACAATAGGTTCTTGTGAAAATTTTAATTAAAATGATTAGCATACCTATCCATCTAAGTTTAGACCAAGTTCATACCATGAACAACAACCTCACATTGATGTGTTCCATCCTACCAACCACCATGAGTCCACAACCACCTCAAAGAACAACCATCACTCCAAAAAGAGAACAAAAGAGAAGAATGAAGATAGGGCCTTAGTTAGAGGGGCACACTTAGGCATGGGTAACATGTCTTTCTAGCTCCATAACCAGTACTCATAGCCCATTATTGTATCTAAGGGATGTGCTTTGAATTTCCATTATTTATTTATTTCTTTCTTTCTTTTTCATTATTTTTCTTTTCTTTTTTTTGCATTTTATATTATATATATTTTTTAAATTTTATTTTATTTTATTTTATTTTTTGAGATGGGAATCACACCATGCAAAGACAAACCTTCCTTTTTATTGGTCTACAAAGGAGTAATGATATGTTCTAAGAGGAGTCATAAATCACATGAAGGAAGTAAAGAAGAGAACCCAACAAATCCCATTGAGGTCACACCCTTTGCCATTCCCAATTGGTCATTCCCTCTTCCTTCAAGATAAAATGATCATTCATCAATTTAGTTTCACGAAAGACAAACCAAATTGTTTCCATGAAAAAGACCTTTTATTCAAAGAACTAGAGGGATGAATGAGGTGGTCTCATTGCTTTACACAATTACTTACCTAATCATCTTGATAGCATAGAACAAAAACCCAACACATAGTGTTGACTTCTACATCATGACTTGGCAATTTTATTAATGAAAACTTAAATGAAATGCATAAACATAAAGAAAATTACTTAAGAAAGGAGACAAATATAAAAAAAAAGAAAAATATTAAGAAATGAAAAACATATGAAGAATCAAAAAAAATTTGAAAGAAATAGGAAAACGAGAAAATATTGTAAAATAAAAAAAATGTGAAAAAAACTTATTAGTTCTTGAAACAAGATGGAGCATCTCCCACACAACTAATCTTATGATTGCACATTTGAGAGATGGACTACACAATCCCCTAGTTATACACCACCAGTTTCCCATCTATCATCATTACTGATTTAATTAATCATGTGGTAGCCCATCTAACATTAATGATAGTCTCATTTGGATCATTCAGAGATGTATCTTCATTTGGAGATAAAGGTATTTCCATTTTTGAAGGTCCAGATGTGTTTGGTTCTTCTTCTTGATTTTCTATTTTATATCCCAAGTCTCTGTGTTTAATATTCTTGCTTGGTGTATAATTAGAGTGTAAGATACATGTGTTTGGTTTGTTTTCTTAAGTTTAGAACTAATAAGTGGATTAGTTTTTTTCATGCATCTTTAAAATAGTTTTATATTCTTATTTTCAAGTCACTAGGTGTCTTTTGGTTTAGTGACTACTGCATAGACTAGTTTTTGCTCACATACCTATTCCTTAACTTTGTTGTGGGTTGTTTTAATATTTTGAATTTTTGGCCCACAAATACACCCTTTATTATTAGTGATGCATGGATTTTTCTATCTCTACATTGTGATAGTTTTATCACTTATGTCTTGCATTAGAGTGGCATTCTTTCGTTGATGTTGTTGTGTCAAACCTTCCTATGTTGTTGGTGGTGACATATGATGAAGTATGAGAATATTGAGGATATGATGAAGGATGAGAGGAATGAGGTGGAAATATTTTAGAAGATGTTGCAGGTTGATGACACTTGGGAGAGTGGTAGTAGTGATTCGAGGTAGAGGAAGTGGGACTAGTCGAGGAAACAAGTTGTTGAACATAATATCCATATGAATTTGGTTGGTAGTAAGGGTAATGTTGGTTTGATGATGGCCTCCCCCATGACTATGGGTTTTTCCATTGTAGTTGATAATAGAGTTGAGGCTAGTAAGAAGTCCCACTAGGATAGTATGATTGGTTGTAGGGATGTTTATAATTACCTTGCAAGAAAGGTAATTTCTTAGGCATTTGCTTTTGTACAAACTTGGAATTCAAAGCAAAAGTCCAATACTCATGTAAATGTAACATAATTGGGTAATATCCCTTTGCATGGTCATATAGTCAGATGTCACATCCATCATCTTCTTTAGTGGTTGAGCCAATAGGATCTTCTTCTACAACCATTTTCCCTTTGTATTGGTTAATGTTCTTACCTATCTCTTGGTCCCTTTTCCTCCTTTTGTTATGATCACTTAATTTTTTTTACGTCACTCTCTCATCTACTGTTTCTACGCAAGTTGTAACTTTCTCATTTATCAATTCTAACATCTTATCTAGCCTTGCTTCAAGCTCATCAATAGACTTTTGTATTAGCAAGGTTTGTTGTAAAATCACCTCATTGAGAGCTGCCTCCTTTTCCTTATCATAGATATAAACCCTCTTCTTTTAAAGAGTTAGGTCCCATTATATTCCTTTACATTCTCTCATTTACATAGCTCTCCTTCTTGTGCCACCCACTCAATTATCCTTTGTATCCAATGGACTTTAATTCCTATAACCAACCTTGGGCATAAATCCTAAGGGTCTCTCTTTTTTACTATGAATCCCATCTATGATGTGGAAATGTTGCTCTTCTTAAGAGAAATCATGGCTTGAACATTTATACAATAGAGAATAGTATCTATCTAGGGCCATATCCAAGGGTTTATGTTGTTCTTGTTTCCATCCTTTGATTTGTTTCCTTATGTTGGACAACCATGCATATGTTTGGTATTTCTCATTTAAGAGTTCCAACATTATGGACCACCAATAGAATAAATTTCATTTCAACAATCTATACCACACTTTAGCTTCATCTATTAGTGTCCTAGGAAAGAGATTAAGCTTTTTCTACTTACTTTTAATCTTTTGTAAGATGCAAGCATCATGGAAGGCTTGTAAATGATGTTGTGGATTAGAATTATATCCTCTCTAAAATTTAGGGATTTTATTCATATCAAGCCTTTTGATGCAACATTTTCTTTGATTCTTGGGGGCTATTTTAACTGCCTCTATAATCTACATCATGCTCTTAGTGGCCAAAAAGGGTTCACCATCATCAGATATGTCATGGTAAAAATTTTTGTTGATTGTGATGATCTTCTCTATGCTCATTTTGATGCCTTTGATTTTGCCCTTGGTTTCAATTTCTATCTTTATCTCGAACCCATAGTGGACCTCTATGTCTATACCTACATTCAACTTTGTCAGAATTAGACATTGAAGAGGAAGAGGAAGATGAAAAACTAGGAGAATCACCATGGCTTCTATAGATCTCCCCATGATCCCTTGATTTATCTTTTCTAGGTTTTGAGAAGTTCCTAGGACTTAAGGCCCTCCTTTATCTAGGACTTACTCCATCTCCTCTAGGATTATCTACCTTAGGTGAATATAGTTCTTGAGTGTAGTAAGGGTGGTCATGAACATATGAAACCCTTACATAAGGCTAGTCACTCCAATTTTCTACAATATATATCTCATTATATCTCATTAGTTCTCTAATGAATGTTCTCTTCATATAATAAATTATCACTTCCATGTCAAAAAGACATTGTTTTTAGTTAATGATGTGTGTGACTTAATATTTTTTGAAAGATAAATTGTTAATGCATTTACAATAATCATGTATAATATAATTAATCTAGATAAGTAGCACCATTCCTTGCAATGATGCCAATGATGAGCGGAGGGTACCCCCTACATTCAACCATACAAATCATAAGCATTTACATATGATTCGATCGAATTCCATCGATGGGACTAGTGGTGACATCTAAATCATTATATCTTGATCATAGTTTACTATCTTCCCACTTGGACTAGTGGTAGCTTTGTCATGTATGGTTTAGTCCAAAGTGAGGCATATGATAATTGATGTTATTGCGACCTTATGTTACGCCTAATGATAATAGAGAATTTAATTATTTAATCTAATTAACATTGAAAAGTAAATCTAAACTAGCTTACAGGTGATGAGTGTCTATTCCCAACTTGTTGTACACATCCTAAACCCATGTATCCACTACTAGGATTACCAAGTGTTATGCTACTAGGAGAACCAAGCAATAATGTTGCTGTGGTTACCAAGAAAATATGTGTTTATGCTCAAAACTGGTCATGCTCATTTCACCAATTCATTAATATGCATGGAAACATAAATATTAACTAAGTACATGAAAAGTAAATTACATGGAAAGTAAATCTAATATAAGTCAAAGTGTTACAATGAATAAGAATAAATCTCAATTTTATTATCATTCATGAAATGTGTCCAAGTGCATTGCCACTCAAATAAGATGTCATACAACTAACTCAGATCCACACTACGGGCACTCATTGATTGTTCTTTAAGACTATGGAATAAAATTATAAGTGTTCAGCTACTCTATTGGTAAAAGAATGCACAAACTATGCACCCAAGTGTTATATTTATAGGTCAACACACATTCCATGATATCGGATATCCAACATCGCTTCTTGGGCTCCAATATCAAGTATTTGATATCAAGGATTTGATATGTCCGATATTGGAGCTAGACAAAATACACTTCATCAATGATATTGCCAACTCTACTTTGATACTAAGTTTTTTTGCTTCTTGAAATACTTTCTTTTCTTATAGTAAAGTTTTTTAGCCTATCCTAAATTAGCATAGAAAATATGTAGGATATTAAGCCATTTTGAAAAGTGTAGTTACTTCAAGTAATATTTACATGTTTCTATTTAAAGCCTTTGTAAAAAATGGTAGTCCTTCATTCCTTTGATATAATATATGATACGTTTATTATTTGGAATTCTACTTGATTATGAAGAAAATGGTATTTAATTTCAATACTCTTAGTTCTATCATGGAACACTAGGTTTTTAGAAATCTAAATTGTAGCATTATTATTATAATAAATAGTAATTGCATTAAAGAAATTAATACCAGATATTTTGAATACCTTCATCATCTGTAGGCTTTGTATGCAATTGAAAGAATAAAAAATAGATTAACATTAGCAAAAGATAATGCTATAGAATCCTATTCCTTGCCTAACCATGAGATGAGGCTATTTCTAAGAAAATTATAGTTTTCACTAGTGGATTTGTTATCATCCTTATTTTTGATCAAATCAAGATTTGTATAGGCTTGTAATCTAAATTTTTTCCTTTTTGGATACCATAGTTCATAGTTTGTGATGCTCTTTAGAAAACATAAGATTCTTTTAGTCATTACAAGATGTGAATCTTTTGGATTTGCAAAGAAATCTTGAAATGATATCTATTGTAAAAGTTATTTCTAACCCTGTAGTTGTATCATAACAAAGGCTTTCCACAATAGATTAGTAACGAGTGACATCTACATTATTTTCTTCTTTATCATTACACAAATATGCATATATACTTAAAGGAGTAGCATAGAGTTTGATCTTTGTCATATCAAACCGCTTAAGCATCTACTAAACATACTTTGAGTAAGATATAAAAATGTCTTCCTTGAGTTATCATACATGCAAGCCTATGAAATAAGTCAATTCTTCCACCCTAGACATTTCAAAGTTTGATTTCATGGCTTCAACAAATTCTTTGTATAATTTTGAGTTTGTTCCTTTGAGCATTATATTATCCACATAGCTTTGTAGAATCTAGAACCATATATTACATTTCTTGATATAAAGAGTATTTTTCAAGAGAGTCTTTTTGTATCAATTTTCTATAAGATGAGTCAAGCTTTGCATAGCACATCTTGGTGGCCTATTTTAAATCATATAGGATATTATGAAGCTTGAATACATGATTTACCTTTTTTTTATTTAGGTACCCTTTAGGCTACTTAATGTAAATTGTTTACTTGATTTCATAATTTAGAAAGGATAACTTCACATCCATTTTAAAGAGCTTCAATCCTTAATAGGCTACAAATACTAGTATCATTCTAATAGATTTCAATCTTAAAATAAGTTGAAAAAAATCTTGATAATTAAGGCTTTCTATTTATGCAAAGCTTTTTGCTACTAGCCCTACTTTGTTGCAGATTACTTTACCACGTTTTTTCAACTTGTTTACATACATTCATTTGGTCCTAATTATGTCCTTTTGATCATGGAACCAACTCCCACACATTATCTTTTTAATTTGCCTAATATAATATCTAAAATTTAAACATCATCATTTGTCAAATTAATGATCATATTGAAATAGCAACTTCAATAATGATAATTCAATTATTCAATATTCTCCTTTGACAAAGAACTTTTTTATATAGTTACTACTAATTGTATAAGGTAAATAATCTAAACTATGATATGCCTCGTTAAAATAAAATCTTGAAATAAGAAGTGTTACTGTGTTATCTTTATTTAAAAAAGACTAATCTTATTTCACAAATTATTGATGACTGCTATGATGATAAGTTATTACTCGAACCAATAAGATGTGATCATTTTGATGTCTTGTGATCTAGTTAAAATTTGTATCTAAAATATAAATGAAAGGAGATCAAAACAAGTTCAATGGTAAGGAAGAACAATAGGTGATGTAGTGACTTCTATAGTATATCTGATATTCTCAAAATCTTGGAAAAATTTACTCTCCATTGTTGATATGGCATTTTCATTTGCCCTATGCATCATCTTTATTATTGACATGACTTCTTTTTCTTGCTTTAAAATGCATGGTTCTTTTCATTGTTGATGTAGCACTCCACCACCACCTTTGTGGTTATTTTTATTATTGATGTGGAACTCCACCATTGCATTTGCACTTCTTTTTACTATTGATATGAAACTTCACTACTACCTACGTGCCTTTCTTCAATGTCAACCTAGTACTTCACTATTATCTTTGCACTCCTACCTATTGTTGATATTGCATGTTATTTCTAACTTCATGTTATCTTTCACTATTAAGAAAGCACTTCATCAATATTATTACATTTCGCTCTATTAACATCATGATACTTCAACCACTTCTTCATGTTGTCTATAGTTGTTGACCTAGTACTTGTGAATTATTAGTTGGCTAGGTTATTTGATAAAAAGTCAACTTTTTGGTTGGCTTCAATATATTAACCCTGATATCCTAGCTTCGATATCTTAGCCATGATATCTTGGCTCTAATAACAAGGCCCTAATATCCTAGCTTAGATAACAAGGCCCCAATAACAAGGCTCTAATAACAAGACCTTAATGTTGGGTATCTAACGTCAAAGCCCAGATGCGATGTCGGGTATCCAATGTTAAAGCCCAGATGAGGAAGTCAACACTATGTGTTGGATTTTTTGTGCTATGTTCTCAAGATTATTAGGTAAGTAATTGTGTCATGCAGTGAGACCACCTCCTCCATGCCCCCAGTTCTTTGAATAAAAGGTCTTTTTCATGAAAATAATTTGGTTCTTCTTTTATGAAACTTAAATTAATCAATGATCATTGTATCTTGAAGAAAGAGGGACTGACCTAGGGGAAATGGCAAAGGGTGTGACCTCAAGGGGACTTGTTGGGTTCTCTTCTTGACTTCCTTCATGTGGTTTATGAGTCCTCTTGAAATGTATAATCACTCCCCCATCAATCAATAAAAAGAAAGCTCTATCTTTGCATGGTATGGTTCCTATTCAAAAAACAAAACAAAATAAAATAAACACAAAAAAGAGGGAAAAGACAAAAAAACACTAGGAATTCAAAGCACGCCTATTAGACACAATAATGGGCTACAAACATTGGTTATGGGGCTAGAAAGACATGTTACCCATGCCTGAAGGTGCCCCTGTAACTAAGGCCTTTCCTTCCTTCTTCTCTTTTCTTCTCTATTTGAAGTGATGATTGTTCTTTGAGGTGGTTGTAGACTCATGGTGGTTGGTAGGATGGAACGCATCAATGTAAGGTCATTTTTCATGGTATGGACTTGGTCTAAACTTGGACAGATAGGTATGCTGATCATTTTAATCACACTTGTCACAAGAACCTATTGTTGACTTAGTCAAGTACCTTTCATCTGAATCTTTGAAATCCCTTCTCATTCCATTATTCACCTCACTATTACATGCAATTATGAGCCTTTTGGTTTTGTGTAGTATAGTGCAACATCCTAACCATGGCAGTTGTGTGTTGTTTTAAACAAAGGCGTGGTCTACATTTAACTTCTTGGGTGCCCATGGATATCTATAGAAGTGATTATGCAAGGGCATTATGGCAAGAACCTACTTTGTGGATGATCCACTTGCATAACTTTTGTTGATCATGGCTTTGAGCTAACCTTCACATCTTGCAGAACATCAATGATGATTTCTCTGAATTTATGCATGATTATGGCACTACTTCTCATCTATTTCATTAATTTTTCCTACTTTTCTATTTCCATATCCATTAATATTTCTTGGTCATCTTTTGAATTAGACCTTTGGTTTCAATTATTCAAAAACCTATGTGCTTCCAGAGTTATGCTTATTAGTCATGGGGGTGCCTACTTTAAAATTTTTGAAATTTTTTCAACATCCTATTTTTGAACATCATGGTAACTAATAGTATTTGATCAAAATAATGTAAATAGTTTGATGATTTTAGCTACCTCATAGCCTTGGGCATAGTATGTTGTAATCACCTTATGTTTAAAAGAAAACTAAGGGATCCAAAAAGGGTTAATTATTAAGGAAAATTTACCAAAACTAATGTTAATCCTTTGGTGATAGTAGGTGATGCTAAAAGAAACATCTAAGGAAGAAGGTCTTTTTCCAGGCATGAAAACAAAGCCAAGAGAGGGATAATGGAGGATATGATCATGGACACATCATAGCACATACAAGATAGCAGCTCAAGCTTCACATGTTTGCTACATTCATAGGGTGATGAGAAGAAATTTTAGTCCACCCCTCAAGAATGTTCTGCATAACTAGAGGAAACATTAACATAACAATCTAGGTTGGAGTCTACCACCACTAGTGCCAACAAGAAGAGTCATTTTCAGTAGATTCTTGAATACTTTTGCAAATTTTGTAATCTTCAAAGTTTTTCTAGTCTTTTTGTGACTTTGTCATTTTGTATACATCCACTCAAATAAAATTTTATGATGTGGCACTCAAAGTTAGTCAGTAGTTAGCATCAGTCAATAATTCCATACCTTATCAATTTTGTAAAGAAAGCTTGGTCCTATCCTATTAACTCAAGGACGAGTTTTTATTCAATCATGAGGTATGATGAATCATTGGTTGGATGGGTTATCTAATGAAAAGTGAACTTTTTGTTGGCTTCCATATCTTAGCCCCAATACCTTGGCTCCAATAATAAGGCCCTATATCCTGGCTCTGATAACAAAGCTCCAATAACAAGGCTCTAATAACAAGTCCCCGATGTCAGATATTCAATGTCAAAGCCTTGAACACGATGTTGAATATCCAATATCATGAGGTATTTGTTGTCCTATAAATATAGTGCTTGAGCTCACGATCTAAAAATAGTTTTTCATAGGTTTGTTAATAGAGTAGCCAAATTCTTGTAGTTTTATTCTATAATCTTAGAGAATAGTCAATGAGCTCCCATAAAGTGAATCTAAGTTAGTTGTACAAAGTCTTATTCGACTGGCAATGTACTTGGATATATTCCATGAGCAACAATAAGATTGAGATTGATTCTTATTCATTGCAACACTTTAACTTAGGTTAGATTTACTTTACATGCAATTTACTTTTCATGTACTTAGTTAATATTTACATTTTCATGCATGTTAATTAATTAAGCACATAAGTACGATTGCTTCGAGCATGCATATGAATCTTGGTAATCCTAGCAACGGTTAATGTTTGGTAACCCAGTAGCATTATATGTGTTTAGGATGTGCACAGGAAGTGGGATTGAATACTTATGTTATGGTAGTCAATTATTAATTAGCAATTAGATTAGTTGAATTGATTATAAATTGAGTTTCAACCTATTGTTAATCGTAGAACAGTAAAATATAAAATAATAAAAATCATATGCCTCACTCTGAACTAAACCATATGTGACAAGTGGGAAGAGAGTGAACTATGATTAAGGCATAGCGATCTAGATGCCATAATTAGTCCCATCCATGGAACTCAACCAAATCATTTGTGAAGACTTGTGATTTGTATGGTTGGACATAGGGGTACGTCACTGCTCATCAATACTTTTATCACTTCTTCACACCTTCTTCTGATATTGATGTGACATTCCTATTTCTTCTCTACTTTCTTACATGCTATTGACATGGCACTCAAGGCATTCTTACCTACCTATCATTGATGTGATGTATCTAATATCTTTATGTATTACACTTCATTAATAATGTGACATTTCATTTATGTCAAACTATTTTTCATTACTCATATGGCACTATCATCTATTTCATGCTTAGTTGTTCATCATCAAAATGGTACTTTTATCTTTATTATACCTCATCTCTTAGGGTTAATGTGACATGACACTATTCTCACATCTTCATCTATAGTATCAACATGGCTTTTTTATCTCTCTTACGCCTCTATTTGCAGTTATTTCTGAAACACATACTTCTTGACCTATGTTTATTCATTACTACATGGCACTCCTAGCGCTTATCAAACTTACTATTGCAATAGTACTTTGTTTAAAATATTTTTCAAAAACATGGTAATTAGTCATGAATACAAAAGATAGAGACATCTCTTCACATTTTCTCTAAAGTGAAAATCTAATCTCCATATCCTAATGCTTCATCCATGGGTCTTTTCTAGTTCTCATCTTTTAAAGTTTCTTTAATAGTTACTAAAATAGAGAAGAAAAGAAGATAAAAAAATAGGTCATAGTCAATGGTTTTAGCTCCACTATTTCTAGTTCTTTGTATTAGTAGAGTTTTCACAATATCCACAATGAATTTAAACCTTTGTGTTCTTCTTCTTAGGTCATTGATGAGATGCAATTTGCATAGGCCACGATATCGCATACGCGATATTGCGACAGTCGCGATATCACGTCATCCCCTACGATATCATGTACGCGATATCGCGGTCCGCTACGAAGTCTATAAATAAGAGGCAGCTCTCCCTTGTTTCCTCATCCTAAGTTAGAAGTAGGAAAACTCTGGCATTTTGATCACTCCAGAGATAGAATATTTTCCATGTGCCCGCAGTAGGAGTCCTAAAGTGAACGGATCTTTATTTGAGAAACATTGTACCTGAACACAAGTTGTGTACGACAATAAAGATGAACTTCCTGGATAAACCTTGCAATGCATGGAATAGGATTTTATTTATTTCTTTCTCTCTCACCCTTAAACTCCTAGAATGCAGAATGAGTACGACTTGATTACGAGCATCTAAGGATGTGTACGGATAGTCAAGGAATTGGCTAGTCATCGCAACGCGGTATGAGTACGACTTGATTACGAGCATCTAGTATGACTACTTGGTAACCCAGTGGCGTATTCAGGATCTACGCTTGGTAATCCTAGTGGTAGTCATGCACAAAGATGTGTATAGTTAGTCAAGGAATTAGCTGCTTATCGCACTTAGGCTAGATTAGATTCTCTCAACCCTTTCCTCCTAGTTAAGTGCCTCAGTACGACCACTTCGAGCACGTGCGTTACGCGTGGTGATCCCAACAACGATTAGTGTTTGGTAGCAGTGGTTGCATTGGTTCAGGGTGTGTACAGTAAGTGGGAATGGATGCTGACGCTAGGTAATTTAGACTTAGTCATTAGTTAGAATTAGTAATTAGTTTCTCAACCCTTCACCTTGTTAGCATAGGAGACATAAAACATAAAAAGATATAAAAATCATATACCTTGGACTTACTTAACCATACACTATGACAACTACAAGTAAGTCTAGGAAGACAACAAATGATTAACCCGAGGTGTTTCATGGGGTGTGTAGGAACTTAGTCTGCGAAGTTCGACCGAATCGCGTGTGCTATGCTTGTTTTCTATGGTTGAGTGTAGGGGTACCTTGCCACTCATCATTGGCGTCGTTGCTGGGGACTAAGTGTTTGTGCGTTGAATAGAACATAAAGGATATCACTCACATCGTTGGGAGCCTAAACAAACCTTTAGGTTAATCAAGATAAAAATTATATAACGGTGAAATAGTACACCGATAAAAATGTCTCCTTCTAACAAGAGCAACTCACCACCTAGGGATAATACAAGGAACAGTCAACAGTCAAAAACACATAGCCAAAATAATCCAAGTCCTAAACAATACAAGATAGTTTATACTCATCCCGATGAGTATATTCCAAACTTTACCTTTATCCTCCATCAAGACAAACAGCTGCGATGGAGAGATTTGCAAGGTAACATCGTGTTACCCCCAGATCGATCACTCTCTAACATGCTTTTCTGTGCTTTGGCATAGATTGACATGACAGAATTGTATGCAGAATACGTTGCAAAAGAATTTGATTCAAGGGATTACTATCCCATAGAAGCACAACGTATGAGGGACTCAAGGAAGGAGAGCCAACATACACTATTGAAGGACAAAGAGGTCTAGCACGTCCTTAGTGAAACTAGAGATGGTGAACCACTTATAACTAGTTCACTATTAAGAGATGTTCCTCCAATTAACGAAAGTGAGGAGGTAGGGTATCAGAACCTATGATCAACAATACATATCCCTGGTTCTCATGCCCGTGAACACCAACTGTTCACAGAAGGAACAACACATGACAAGGACAGGCACTTAGATCGTCACCACGATTAGGGCCATAGTAGCCAAAGAGAAGGCAAGAAACATCGTCATGGTGATGGTTCCTCTTCTTCTTCCCCTTCTTCACATCACTCACCCTCTCCTTCCACATCTAGGTGCAACCATCATGAACACAACGAAGAGGATAAAGGTAGACAAAATGAGAGACCTCGACGAGAAAGCCGAGAGAGAGGACAAGGGCACGAACAAATGGAAAGTAGGGAACAATGAAGACATCACAGGCGTCATGAAAGAGATGATGATGAAGAACCCCTACTTGCAACCCAAAGTATGCTGGACATAACGGAGGCAGTTAGAATTCCAACAAGGCATTTAAAAGATAGTTGAATCAAACGCTTAGACATGAACAACATCGCACGATTTGAAGGGGGATATAGCGCTAATCCGCAGCATCATTTACAGGCATTCCACGATGCCTATGCCTTCTAGAATATAGAAAATGAGTGGCAAAAACTTAAGTTGTTGCCAAGGACACTCATCAAGGAAGCAGAGAGTTGGTACCGATCCTTAGAACCAAAAACCATTAGGAGGTGGAGTACGATGCTAGAACTCTTCAACGATAAGTATCAAACGTACTCCCAAGTGTCTAATTTGCATAAGCAAATCCAAGGCTAGAAGCAAGGTACTCATGAACCCTTGGATGCTACCATGGCCCGCTACTACACATTGTTACATCGTTGCTCGGGCCAAGGTTATGCTCAGCGAGATCAACTTCGCCACATTGTGGATGGGCTAAGGCATGAAACTAGAAGAACCCTTGGGACTTATGCCCAAGGGAGACTCTCACAACTTAGAGCCCATGAAGTACATCGCTTGTTGGAGCAAGTAGCAAAAGAAGAAGGTGAGCTACGAAAAAGGGAAAGTGTGAAAGAATACAACCATGATCCCCCTCTTCGAAAGAAGGGAGTGAAATTTTGCAATGAAGAGGATGAGTCACCAATCGAAGAGTTGGTGAACAGGAAAACCTTGCCAACTCAAAAGTTAATAATAGAAATAGTGGCTAAGGTAGATGATGTATGGAGTTCCTTAAACTCTAAAATTGAAATTGTCTTAAAAATTGTAGAAGAGCCTAAGGTAGAACAAAGTAGGGACAAAGGTAAGACAAAGTGGAGAGATTTAGGCCCTACACATAACAAGGGTAAGGGGAAAATCACTAACTTCGATGTGGTTGTGGATTCAAACACAGATGATGACGGTGGATGTGAGATCTACCATTATGATCATCCCAAGGGATGTTGTCCAATCATCTCACATCTCCAGGATTTTGGGGTGTATGCACTTAATCCGAGACTTAACCAATGATAAACAGCCCGTAGGTTACCTTATCCCCAAGGTAATCTAAGGCAGTTTCACCAACCATTAATGTATTATCCGAGTGGAACTCCACCACAATCCATCGAACAACATCAGCAGTGGCAATACCCACAATCATGGGGGATGCCATCGCTGAAACATCAATACCCTTACCGATAGCCTGACCCTTATGGATATTATGTGTAGCAGTCAATTTCTCCAAGTGACTCTATGAGTCACACAACTCCCCATCGTCACTACCAAGTTCAGGAGTACTTCAGAAGGACTCCTCCTCCTCCAGGAGACACTCCATACCCACACCATCCTCCAAATCCATCCGCACCTCTTCCAAAAGTAGTTCCCATAACACGTCCTACTCCAACAATGCAAGGGGAACTTCCTACTCAACCGCAGCAACGTCACACTACGAGAGCTGTAAATATTCAACCTGCTACTAGTTCTGACAACTATAAAGAGAGAAGACCCTTCTTCAAATCCAAAAGCTCAAACAAACGCTCGCAACAATAAGCAGTTGAGCCCATGTACACTCCTCCACCATCTAACACTTCAGAGTACCCTTCAGTCCAACAGAGCTTAACGCATACAATTATGTTAACGCATACCATAACCAACTGGATCAAGTTAGGCCACCTTCCCAGGAAACTAACTAACCCTAGAAGTCCCTTAATCTACCTTCAAGTCATCGAAAATGGACCACATAGGGCTCTTCTTGACTCAAGTTCTAAAGTCAGTTTAATATCACGAGAAATGTATCAAGCCTGGCACCTGCCCCAACTTAAGAAGAGTAACATTCAACTAGAGCTAGCAGATCAGTCCATCACCATTCCCTTGGGATTGGTGGAGGACATTGTTACCACTGTGTGTGGTTGATCCTACCCAGCTGATTTCCTGGTGATTAAAGTTAATAACAACGAAGGGGACTTCCCAATTATAATGGGAAGGGCATGGTTGAGTACAGTAGACACATGCCTTAGGATCCGTGATCTTTCCTTGGAGATATCTAAGATAAACATTTATGGAAAGATCGAGAAGAGGAAAGTTCCATGCATCACATACAGTGATTCATCAGGTGATGACATGGAGGAAATGCCTCCATGTAACAAGTGTGCTCTTGAAACTTTGAAACAAAGATGCCTGTATGTAGCAACCACACAACAAGTACTAGACACCCTGTGGTTGACAGCTACTCGAAAGAGCAAACAAATATGCATGAAACGAACTGAGGAGACA